>JAUYWG010000057.1:10429441-10441825 GCA_034779775.1 Enteromius afrohamiltoni | reverse complement strand
CAGCCAACACACCTGACCCAGAAACCCATATGGGATATTTTCAAGAGAAAGATGAGAAACAGTTCCAACAATCCAGAAGAGCTGAAGGCTCAACTGTTATTTACTTTTGTTTTACTTTACATGTAATGATTCTAGAATATGTAAAAGTTTCACTTGACTTTTTCCATGGTATTCAATTTTTTTGAGATGCATGTGTATTATGCACTATTGCAGTTGTTATACATTCATTTTCCCCTGCATAATGAAAATGTATTTCAGTAAAAAAACTGATCGCTTGACATTAAAATTGTATTTTATTTTAACCTGTGATCAAATTAGGCCAGTTTCACGTTACCAAGGATACATTTTGGGAATCTAGCAGCCGGAATGCCTACTAGCAACCTGCAGTATAACAACCTATTGACCTCCAGTGATAAAATCGCTCCAAGTGATGCAAGTCATCAATGTATTGACATAAAAGAGAAAGAGAGAGGATATGGAGAACATAAGCAACAGGTGGGCACCAGACCACTGGATAAAAGGAGGCTTTGTGTGAAAAACAAGATGAACGCTAGCAAGGAGGCTCCAGGGAAGTAGGACGAAGGAAAGTCAGAGAGAATGTCAAAAAGTGTTATAAAGAGGGGAGAATGGTTTGAAGGTCTCAAGGGAAGCTTTGAAATAAAAGAAACCCTTTAGAAAACACCAGCTGAGGAAAGCACTGAACCTAAATCACTCAGGAACAGCTGCTGAATACACTCACCATCTCATATCTTTAGAATTAATCTGGAGATGAATTATAGGTAACTGGGTAAAATATTTATATTAGTCTTTCATCCTACCCTGGCGTCTTTGATTTTAGTAGAAGTAGCAATCATATAATCTACTGGCCAAAATGTATCATACATTTCAGCTCAGTGTTTTTCTTGTGGGTGTCACACAAGAGAGTTTCCTGTGTTTTTGTAAAGAACCTAACAAAAAGAATCAAGCGTTGAACCAATGCATTGGGTGAATATGGAGACCCATAGAAATCTGGCATTCTTTGAAAGTTATTGAAGTGTTGAGGTACACGCAGGCCCATTTAGCAGCAGGAAAATGTGATTAATAAGGTTGCAAGTTGCCCACATTAATCTTTTGTTTTGTTCAATGTTTAAAGAATTGATGAAACTCTCTTCCCACGAGATCCCTACTGTTTTTCAGAGCAGGGTGTACTGGGTAGAATAATGAAGTAAAAGAAACAGAACTCACTTATTAAAACAACATTTGAAATGAATCAGTCTGTAGAGAAGAAAAGAAAAGAGCGACATTGCAGCTCTGTGGGGTCACGGAACATGTGTCCCCATTATTCAGTCTACGGAAGATATTCCGCTCTCTCCACATAACATTACTCAACCTCAGAGAGGGAGTTTGGAATATACTCATAGGGATTTTACCCAGGCATCATGCAATAATATTATTAGCTGTATTACTGTATTTACTGTATTTTCTCTTATTTTACTTTAGTACATCACCATAGCATTTGTGCAAATACTACTCATGTACTTTATGAATTGCAGTAGTTTTGAATAGCATATACATATATGTATATGGGTGTTGAATGAGTCAGCTATGATAATGATTCAATGACTCATTTGATTTGTTTCTAAATGAAAGAGCATTTACAATAAAATAATTAAGTGATTTAATGACTCATTTTTGAATTAACTGGTTCCATAATTGACTCCAAAAGGTCACAGGTCACAGGTTGCATTCCAAAGAATCAGTGTTTTAAAATAAAACAGTTAAGTTCAGTTAAGACTCAGTGACTGACTTAAAAGCAATAGTTTTGTTTCAGAATGAATTGTGCTTGTTAAGGGATCAGTTGGGTGAATGATTCACTGACACATAAAATGGTCACCTAATTTTTTTGTCAAAGTGGTCAGTTAATAAAAACCCAAACCAGATCTGGTGTGTAACTACCTGTTGTACAATTGCATCTGAAAATTAAATTGAATTGAAGCTGATTATCAACATAGAAAGATAAAGCTACCACACAGCCTCAAAATATATTGTTTAAAACTATTTAAATTATGTTACAGTCCTGCTTGTTAGCTCAGGGAGGGTTGCAGTGATTTTTAGGGCAAGTAATAATTTTCCAATTTTAGAAGCCATTTGTTGTGTTTTCTCATAGGGCAACACATAACTTTTTTTCTAGAGATTTGATAGAATAGGTCAGTTCAGAATAATCAGGTTCTTTCATCCTGCAGTGGGATGATGGGATGGAGTGCTGCACAGCTCCTCACATGTTTGGCCATGTAAATTTACAGCTGACGGCAGCAGTGCAGAGGTGAGAAAAGGTTATTCCATCCGTTGATTAATGGCCCATATCTGAGAAATCAATAAATGTAAATCAGAAGGAGAAAACTCTTTCTTCGGGACATCACTCAGTTCCCTTCTGAGAATGAGCGCACGCAGCTGGCTTCCACCCATGGACAGATACCTGTTCACATTCTGTCAATTCTCATTGGAGGATGAAAGGGGATTGATAGGCAGGAATTTAGGAATGCCCACAGGACTGTGGTGCAGACAGGTCTTGGAAAGAACAATTTTATCACAGATGCTTGATTCTGATTGGTCAATCAAGGCATCCATTAGTCTAATATGGGGGCAGTCGTGGCCTAATGGATAGGGAGTTGGACTTGTAACCCAAAGGTTCAAGTCCAAGGTCCGGCAGGGATTGTAGATGGCCGCCCACTGCTTAATCAATGACCCACAGTTTTGTTTCTATTACAACCAGGGTGTTAAATGAGTCAGCTGTGTTAATGATTCAGTGACTCATTTGATTTGTTTCTAAATGAAAAAGCATTTACAATTAAATGATTAAGTGAATGATTTAATGACTCAGCTATTTTTCATGATTTAATGACTTAGACTTTTTTCATGAAAGAATCAGCATTTTTGAATGAACTGAATCAGCGTTTTAAAATAAAACAGATAAGTGACTCAGTGACTGACTTCAAAGCAATAGTTTTGTTTCAGAATGAATTGTGCTTGTTAAGGAATCCGTTCCGTGAATAATTCACTGACACACACAATGGTCACCTAATTTGTTTATCAAAGTTGTTCAGTTAATAAAAAACCCAAACCAGATCTGGTTTGTTACTAACTGTTGTACAATTGCATCTGAAAATTAAATTGAATTGTGCATTCCCGCAGAACCTGATTTTGCTGAGTTTGATGTGTCCCTAGGTCAACATTTTTGTTGACCCTGGAACAACTTTGTGATTAGCCAATCATATTTGAAGAATCAGTTTACAGTTTTTGTGAAGTTTAGGCTTACAATCAGTGTTTGGTGCTTGTACATCACTGTCAGTCATCTATCATTTCCTTTCATTTTAGGCATTACTCATGGGTAAGGTTAGGTTTAGGTGTAGAGATATGGTCAAAACAAAAATTTTGGAATAAAATGTTGTTCCTAGGTCAAAGCTCAGCAAAATCAGGATTTCCAGCGCTCTCTCCACCTTTAATACCACGACTGAGGTGAGACCCTTGAGCAATAAATGACAATAAAGTCTAATCTAATTTAATCTAATTTCATGTCACACAACAAACACACTCTCTTTGGTTTTAGAGAAAAAACAACTAAGGCCAACTAAGGTCTCAGTTTTCAGAAAAATATGAATGCCCAGGACACAACACAACAAAATGTCCACAGCACAGTTTAAATTAAAATAATAATAATAATAATAATAATAATAAACTAATTTAAAATATGAATAAACGCTAATGGTGTAAAAACCCTACAATGTTTGTGACAACTAAGACACCCATCTAGAGTTATTAATTCAAATAGCGGCTATAACTTGGTCAACTGACCTTCATACAGAATGTCCAACAGTTCTGCAGGGTTCAAGGTTTTCAGAGCCAGCACACCATCCATTAACTCACATCCAATGAGTTCCATGCAGTGAGATTTCCATTGCCCACACAGTGGCACTTAATGTTTAGTTCTTTTTTTTTGTTGTTGTTTTTTTTGCATCTTTCCTAATAGAGGTCACTGTCAGTCTCTTGCTAGTGACAGCCAGGTCGGGTTCAAGGATGAGGAGAATGTTGCTGGTTTGAAGAGTGTGATTAATGTTTAGAATGATGTCTGTGACAGCACTCCCTACAGTTGTCCCTGGGTACTCCACACATCTGTTCCTGCTCAGAGATGCCAGGGTCATGTTTACAGACGAGATAGTGTCAAGCCGACTGGCTCAGGAAGGAGTTGATGAATAGTTGTATGGATGTTTGTGACAGTGCCCCTGCTGGCCAGGGCTTGGTGTTTATGGGTGGTGAAGAGACCTCAAACTGTGTAACCATGGGGACCTAGAGACACTAGGTCATGATAAATATGTTTAGGGACTCAGCGTGTATTTGTGTGTGTAGGCTGAAGTCTGTTTCTGTGTGTGTTTTTATGTGTCTCAGAGAGCAAATGGATGGCTTTGTGTTAGTGTGTGTGTGTGTGTGTGTATGTGTGTGCTGGGATGCAACTTCCCTACAGGCCTTGTTTTCCATCATCATAATCTAGGCTTAAACTCCCACACAAGCACACAGAGACCAACACAGACTATAACAGCATGCAGTGGAGCTTTGTCCTGACCAATGGGTCAAATAAGCAAGATTTGGCTGGTCGTATTACCCCTGCTGGTAGATGCCATAAGTGCATCTTATTAAGCAAAAATCATAATTTTCCAGTTACGTTGTATTTCCACAAAAAATGAAATGAAATAAATAATAGTAATAAAAAAAAAACATAACATTAAATATTGTATTATAGTATATAATGATCAACAAATGTCCTCTATTTAATATTTTAATATAGTACAGTATATAATGAACAATATGTTTTATATTTAGTATGATATTTAAGTATTAAATTGGATTTAAAAATTAGGGTTGGTAAGACTTTTAATGATTTTAAAGTTTTGAACATATCTTTTATGCTCACCATGTTGGCATTTATTTGATAAAATAAAATAAAATAAAATAAAAAGGCCACTAAAAGACACTAAAAGCGTATTTAGTGTCACATTACACTTGTTGATAGACTGATTTGGTGCTCAAGAATAAATTCATATTATTATCAATGTTAAAAACAGTTTAATGAGTAGTAAAGAAAAGCAGCATTTATTTGAAAAATAAATATTTTATTTTATTTAAAATCTTTACATTATTATCATTACATTAAAATATTATATTTCTGTATCTATGTTTATATATTTGTTATGAACTAGTAAAAACCTGAAATTTTTTCTTCTTCTTCTTCTATTTGCAGGGTCTCCAAAGGTTATAGGCCTCTTTGGTAGCAAACTATGCATGGAGCTAGACTGAGTACACACTGTTCTACAAATGTTTGGACAGACAACAACAGAAATACAGAAGGGACATTTTTAATCTTTCTTTAGTAAACATACAAAAGCCTGTGTTTGAGTATGTGTGCCCGAGTTATGACTACTCAACTAGGGGAGGCTGACAAGCTTTGCTGATTTTCACATAAATACTTCATAATAGTTGAAGTGGTTTACCATATTCATGAAGTATGCATTACTTTGGTGGATTTCTATGCCTTATTTCTCTAGAGGGTCTCATTAGAGCAAACAGATATGACTAAAGGTTTATGTGAACGCCTTATCAACATACATGCTTCCCACTTTACGCAGAGAGTGAAACACATAACATCCAAGTCTTAATGCATATGTGATAACTTAATTATGACAAATACTGTAATTAATTTGTACAAATTTATCTCCAATGACACAAACAAAGACACACAGGTATCAAAAATATTATTAGCTACCAAAAAAATAAGCTGGTTTTCATAATCTAAACATATTCTTATGGATAAAATCATACTGTTCCAACGTTGCTATTTTAGTATTGTCATATTTATTCATATTTTGAATTAGCTTTTAACATTTTACAGTTTGTTGATCTTTTAGTTTTAAGTAATTTTGTTGTGTACTTGTGGTGTGTTTTTACTTTATTTATTTTATTTTCATTTCAGTTTTAGTTATATATATCAGCTCTGTTTTAGTTATTGAAATTATATTTAATGCAAATCAATACTTAATAGTCAAAGCAATGATTTTACTATATGTGGCCTGCAAACAAAATGATTGCTGTTGTTTTTCTGACATGTCTTCCCTAATTCTAATACAACCATAAAGATGAAATACACACAAAGAGAGTCAAATGGCATATCTGATCAATAAGAAAAACTCTGACCAAGCTGATCTGAACTGGAAATGGGATTGTCTTGAGAAAAATCAACAGGGATAAAAGTGGTGGGTCATTTGATATTTGCTTATACGATCTGAAGTATCTCGCCACGTTCTCTCAGGAGCTCTGTGTGTGTGTTGGAATCATCCTCCTTTCAGTCATTTGGGTTTGACTCTGAAACCCTGGGTCATGCTATCCTGTTGGTTGTCTCCTTGGCAACAATGGCTGTGCTAAAGTTAATAAATATATTTTAAAAGATGTGGGGTGTGTAAGAGAGTGAGCACGCTAAAACATGAAATCAATATTCTGCTTGGCAGCGGAGTTTATCCACACCACTGTTTGTAGTGGCGGAGGGGTCACAAGGACACCCACTCACACATCCATCATGAAGGAGCTGAAGCCAGATGAGGAGAGAAGAGGAGAGAGATAGTGTGTATTCGGAGGAGGTGAACGAGTGCAGTAGTGGGTGAGGAGGAGGAGGAGGAGGAATGTGTTAAACAGGAGCTCAAATACTCCTTGTGCAGCTGGTCTTGTCACTGTTAGCGGGAGCTGTCTCCGACTGGATGAGCTGAACTAAATTGGGATTTTTATGATGACATGATAATACAGAAATGAGAACATTACCACTATGGCCTAGGGGGGTCTATAATACCTGGGACCTATCTGTTAGCATGTTCATTCATCTCAATGGCAGCTGGTCAGCTGATGCTGGACCCTCAGGAAGAGTCTGATTTGAAATCCGACATTTTTGTTCATGGGATGTTTTTATAGTCATTTGCTGTAGCTGTAAAATATGTTGTGGATAATTATAGAGTTGCATAAAAATTACAGCAAGATTATTAGCTCATGGCATAACAATGTGCACTGTGCATATTATTTTAAAAGAAAAAGAAAGAAATGATCCCACTTTATATTGAGTGTCCCTAATACCTGTGTACCTACATAGTAACTAGATGTGTATCTAGTATGTAACCACAGTGTAAGTACACACTGGTACGTAATATCTACAGCTGTAATATTTCTGTAACTTTACACATGTAACAACCCTCAGAATGGTGTGTGTAAGTACTAATGTGTAACAGGACATTGGTAACAACACTTTTTTCACTTCACTAAGTAGTCATGTAAAAGGATTTACATTTTGCAATAGCAGTATGTATAAGAGTAATTTGAACAGGGGGTGATCAAAGGGTGTTGTTACCAATGACCTGTTACACATTTTGTGTGTTGTTACATGGGTGAAGTTAAAGAAATATTACAGCTGTAGATACTATGTACCAGTGTGGTTACATACTACATACACATCTAGTTACTATTGAAGTACACAGGTATTAGGGACACTCAATATAAAGTGTGACCAAAGAAAGAAAGATAAACCTGTGACATGAAAACCTAAATAAAATGATATTGCACAAAATATCAAAATTCTAATTTATTAATGTAATTTGTATCTACCAATTTAATACACATGTAATGTAATTTTAAACTAAAACTGAATGTGTTAGAATTTTCCATTTAAACTTTGCTATGTATTAAGCAAATATATTAAAAGTAATTTTCAATCTGATAATGTAATAACTGTGATTTACCAAATTAGATTTCATATCATTTCCAGAAATCTGTAAACATATATTATATTTTTTTTATTTCTAGTATATTTAAGCATCCAGACTGGCACATTGGATCTACCAGTGGCATGAGTTTTTTTGGGGGGGGGATAATCTGTTTGGCTGACTAACAGCACAGGAAGTATTTTATCATTACCTTTTATCATTATATTTTCAATTCTATTTAGTGACAATGCTGGCACAAAAATTACACACTTCACCTTTAGAGAAAATAAAGATAAATCTTATAAACTATAAAGATAAATAGCTTAACACCTAATGTTCCTGTCTGGTATGGATTGTTCCTCTGTCTTCATGGTCACTGTAGGGCTTTCTCTGTTTTAAAGCCAGATCATACAGTGCTGGGCAATGTCAAGCAGACGTCGGAGGGGTGGGAGGTTGACGTTAATCATTGTGAGATTGCTGGGTAGATAGCGCTGTGACTAATTTCTGTCTTAGCTAGGAGAGTGATTAATGTTGGGAGCTCAGGTTGCAGGAGATAAGCTTCAGACTTCTGTGAAGCTGCTAGCGAGGATAAAACAGACCACACTTATCAAGGGCATGGTGGGAAAGTTAGTGGGGGCTCTAGAGAGTTTTGATGCATATGGTCATCAGCAGATATGATCAGCCAGTCAGTGGAGTAATCCATTAAGCCTAACCCCAACTATAGACGCCCTGACACTGGAACTTGAGGAACAATAGAGTGCCACGTTGAAGGATCTGTTGGAAATTCAACTGTATAAAGCACAGAGTCTATAGATTCATGTTTACAAATTTGCTCAGCGCAAGATGGACTGACAGTGTTAAGAATGACATGAGCTTTTGGCATGTTAGAAAAAGACCCAGTTTCACTGTAAAACCTGAGTTATTTTGTGTTTTCTTTCAGTCTGTTTAATCTTTACATGTGGTTAGTAATGGGAGTTTTAAACTGTACATTTGTTAACTTTATATTTGTACACTTATGAATCCCATATTTATGAGGTCCGTAACAATGGTTGGATGAATTAACACAATTGTGACCCCTGCACTGTTTTTGTTATTGTTTCCCCATGTGCTCCATGTGGCCTAGTTCTAATTGTCTATCGTGTTCAGGTGTGTCATGTTTATTAGCATCATTGTCTATTTAAGTTTGTTTCTGTCTCACTCATGCGTTCCAGTATTAAGGTTATTTTGGATGTGGTTACCCTTTTTAAGATTAAAGGATTGTTTATTCGACTTTAAAGATCTCTACTCATGCTTTTCCACAGCTGAGTCATGACAACAATCATATGGTAAATCATTTGATTTATTTTATACTGGTGGCTAATTAATGATTGTACTGCTTGCCACACAGATTTGAAAAGGCGGTTATAATAAATCAGGTGGTGTGCTAAAGATGTAGGCTAGTATTTGTGAGTGCAGTTGCGAAGTAAATTAATATTTATGAGATTAACTAATATTTCACACGTAGGTTACAGAATTTATTCAAACACAAAAGAAAGCTCTGTCTATAGGCTCTGCCTCGGTACAGTTTGTGTCAAACCATTCGTTAGTATGACTGTTTGATGAAGAGAAATATATAAAATGTAGTAGAAATAATAAACTTGTAGAGGCGGAGGACAGGCGGCTTACCAATCAGCAGAGAGGGGTGTTCACTCAGCCCACGTGTAGAGATTTTCACTTTTAGGTTACTATTCCTTTAACAGAGATAAATACTGTGAATCATATTCTACTAGATTTTTCTGTTCAGCTGAATGTGTTTAAAACATTGCACCGCTCTTCCAAGTGGCTCCATTAGTTGTGGTTTGTAAAATCATGTTCTCATGTCCTCTTAAGTCAGCTCTCATAAGAAATGAGCCCTTTGGATGTTCTTTTTGTCTCTTGTCATATAATTACTTTAAACTGATGTCACACAATGCTTCACTTTGCGAGCTCCGCACCAGCTACATACTGACATCTGATGGTTAAATGGAGCAAATTAATTTGTTTTGCTCTCACTATTGTATCTCTCTTTTTCTGTCCCTCACACACATTCCCTGTGTTTTGTTCCCTGCTATGGTTAGACAGAAGCTGAGCCATCCAGAAGGAAGGGCAGTATCAGATTCCACTGCTGAATTTGCCTCAGTATGATGGGAAAAGGAAGGCACATGTGGTTTTGTGATGGGACTGTGCTGAGATTCTTTCTTTCTCATGTCATGAGGCTGAACAGTGAGCCAGTTTTGACAGATCTCCTGCTGCAGCGGTAAACAGTTTTACCCATCCGCAGCTCTCAGCTCAAGATGGGCCAGCACAAGATGCTCATCACAGCCATCTGTACCGCATTCAAAAGACAAGTGTTGCAAAACCAATTGCTTTGCAGACAGTAAACACAAGAGAAGTTAAAGTAAGCATAGAACATTGTGCTTTGATTGGGGTTGGTGTCTTGTTTTTGCAGTCATGTCTGTTATCCAGAAGTTTGGTTTAACAAATTTCACAATATCAGTCACACAAACCAGTGCAGTGCATTTTATGATTAATATCTTTAAAAAACTAAAACAAAACAAAAAAAAAACTTTTATTCAGCAAGGATGCTTTAAATTGTTAAAAAAGGATAAAGGATTTAGAATGAATGCTGTCCTTAACATTCTATTCATCAGAGAAACTGGAAAACTAATCTACTCTGCGGTTTGTAATAATAATAATTGTTTTTGAGCAGTAAATCAGAATATTAGAATGATTTCTAAAGGATTGTGTACAGTAGATGCAGTAACAATGCTAAAAGTTCAGTTTTTAAATCACAAAATAAATGACATTTTAAAATATATTAACACAGAAAAGAGTTATTTTAAATAGTAAGAATATGTCTAATATGTACTTTCTTTGCTGTAAATATGTTTTTTTTTTCATTGAATAACTGTAAAGTTATTCAAAAAACAAAGTTGGTTTCTTATATCAGCAAAATCATCTAAAGGTATTTGATTGCATTGTGTGAAAACCATACCAAAATATATATTAGTATTCAATATTGTTCTGGACACTCTAGTCTGGCTAGTTTGGTAATCTGTCTTGCTTTGTAAAACATGACACAGGACCTTGAGGACTTAAGCAGCCAGACATTAAATTAATGACAATTAACTGGGACCAAGCAGTCTGTCTTGTATGTCTGTCAAATAAGAAATTTCTAATTAGACCAGCATGCTCCCATCACTTGCATGGAAGTCTGTAACGGTGCCACAAAACACCGAATTATTTAACATCTCGACCAGCTCCTCCTAAGCAAAAGCTCTCAGAGTCTATGAGAACTGATAACACAGCTAAAGATACCCGCAGCAGCCAGCTTAGTAGACACGTGGCCCAGCCTCTGCCTCACGCCCCGGGGCATCTGCTATGCTGGCCCCGACTCCTCCAGCTGCCTAAAATAAGATGTCAAGGGATTGTAGAAGCGGCTGTCAGTATTCCCAGAGTCTGTATACCGTGGGGGATGACTTGGTGGATTAGGCCAGGTTATCTTTTGTTTACCAAACTAAACAGCATGGACAGTTATCGGCAATATCGGGTGTAGTTTGTAGAAATGTGATGGAATGTGACACCTTGGGAAACTTGCTGCAGATTTACAATGCTGCAGGGTGAGGAACATTTACTTTAACAGTTCTGTTGACGTGTTGGCACAGTTGATGTCAATCAGGAATGACGTTAATGATAGTAGCCTACCAGCATAATGATTTAGTCGCTGAGAAATATTGTAGTAGCTTTATCTAACCATGCAAAGTGCAGTGCTCAGTAAGTCATCAATCATCCACAGACTTTCTGTTGCCACAACTTTGGATTGTTATGTAATATGGCACACACCTGTATCATTCGTATGTGATTTCTATGCCTCAGTTGGCATCTCTATAGACCCAAGCCAAATAAAAACTCTAAAATCCAACTCTAGCCTCATGCTGAATAAAGCCCTGAGGCAGTGGAATAAGATACTGCACAGCTTCATTAATAGCTCCAACACCTTTGCTTCGCTACCACTTCTCACAGGTGAAATGCTATTGAAGTCAGAGTTGGGAAAAAAATCTAAAATTAATTCAGTTACATTTAATTCATGAGCTGGCGTTAAATTGGCCACATGCCTCATTTGAGTACACAATTACAGTATAAAATTGCAGTATGTAAGCAAAAAGGTAGGAGAGGTCATGCTTTATTGTGAATAAGTCATGACTGAAGGGTACTGTTATGCACAATGTGAAGCACAGCACAGCACAGCGTCAAAACAGAGTAAATTGGTGGGCATATGGTACTGTACCTGAAACAGAAATATAATATGTACTATGCACTTAAGAAACTATATTGGCTTCCACAATGATGTGGACACATTGCATGAAAAGGTTTTCTTTGACAGCAGGAAGGGCATCTGTCATGAAATGCCGGCGATCACTATTCAGTGGAGACACGACTTGGAGCAGAAATATTTATTTATAAAGCAAAGAACATTTATTTAACAAAGGCATGAATGAAGCTGAACGAGCAGCACAACGGACAACATAACATTAAATCAACGACTGAGATTTGAACAAGACATGGGGCATGGAATTTATACAAAGACTAATCAAAC
>JAUYWG010000057.1:10413730-10429341 GCA_034779775.1 Enteromius afrohamiltoni | reverse complement strand
CATCTTTGTTGGCCCTGGAACAACATTGTGATTAGCCAATCAGATTTGAAGAACCAGTTTATGGTTTTTGTGAAGTTACAGTCTTCAAGTCTTGCTTACAATCAGTATTTGGTACTTGTACATCAGTGTCAGTCATCTATCATTTCCCCTGATTTTAGGCAATACTCATGGGTAGGCTTAGGTTTAGGTGTATATGGTCAAAACAAAAATTTTGGAATAAAATGAATAAAAAAAAAATCAAAATATATTACCCAGGAACACATAACTCAGCAAAATCAGGATGTGTGATGAAGCCACTGGCGGACCCGACGGAGTCTCCAAGCCACACACAGGCTCCGGCGGCTCAGGCCACCATGGATCCTGATCGCAAACCAGGTCACAACCCAGATCTGGGAGATCCGGCCACCACTGTTCTGGATCACAAACCAGGTCTGGCAGATCCGGCCATGCTGAATCCGGATCGCAGATAGGATCTGGCGGACCTGGCCACTCTAAACCCAAATCGTAGACCGACATAATTGGGCACGGCTCCTCATACAGTGTACCGGGAGTAGGACCCATAACTGTGCAGTATGCAGCACTCCTGGCTGTACGACTGGCATTGAATGAGTTAAAAACAGTGCGTTTGGTGGTGAAACTGGCACTGAGTTAGCCAAACACTGCCCCTTCCGCTTCCTCGGACGCCATTGTGTACGCTAGCTGGAAGATACTGGCGATTTTCCTCGCCTCGTCCGATAAAGCGATCGGTGGCGGGTTACACCAGCTGGCGTGACGAGCTCCGGGCAGAGGTGGTTTCGGGACCATGGTGTTTCTCTGCGGCGGCCTGGACAGCAGGAACGTGGCGCGATTCCAATGGCGGACCTCGGCGGATGACCAAACGGGAGCCAGGGAATTGAATCCGCGGAAGTGAACCTAAATCTTCAAAGATGTGCGCATTCTTCGGGGTGAACGCCATCTTCTCTGTGGTCAGTCGTTCTGTCATGAAATGCCGGCAATCACTTTTCAGCGGAGACATGACTCGGAGCAGAAATATAATCAAAGAACAATTATTTAAATTTAGGCACGAATGAAGCTGAACGAGCAGCACAACAGACAACATAACATTAAATCAACGACTGAGATTTGAACAAGACATGGGGCATGGAATTTATACAAAGACTAATCAAACACACCTGGACAAAAAAACGGCTGGAAAGGAGTGAAACACTGATGAGAGGGCGGGGTTACAAACGAGGAGCAGTAACGAGGACGCTGACAGGTAAATAAACATAGTGCCCATGGACAGATAAACAAACACAGAACACGTCTATGGCGTGACAGCATCAAAGGTGAATGACGCAGCACAACGGCAGAAGAAGTGAGGCATTTATCATAACATAAATAATAAAGAGTTAATTTTGCTGAAACATAATACACAGAACCTCTTTGGCGCACTATTAATTGATTGTTGCTAAAAGCTGTGGGCAGTGATTCATTAAACTGTTAATAAGAATGCACAAGTGACAGTAAAGACAATTATAATGTAAGATGGTTAACACAAACAAAATAGCAGTACAACTGTTTTGAACACATTGTTAAAGGAAAACTCCACCGTTTCTCCATATTTCACAATGTTCTTCCCTCAACTTAGACGAGTTGATACATATCTGTCCCATCTCAGTGCGTGCAGTTAATCGCTCTAGTGCGCGGCTCCACTATGTTAGTTTTAGATTAGCCCCATTCATTCCTTCAGTATCAAATAGGCATGAATTTAGAAACCACCACACCAGCATGTTTTCCCTATTTAAAGACGGTTACATGATGAGTTATACGAGTAAGTATGGTGACACAAAGTAAAACATTGGTGATTCTCAAAGCAGATAAAAGATGAAAAGTTTAAGGTATGGCAGAAAAGCACTTCACAGCACTTCGACCAGTAATATCATCACTCCTGAAAACTCACCTGCTCCCTCTCCCTTTCACTTCTACAATACAACCAACATGACATAGAACGACATTTAAGAATAAATATTTATCCAAAATCAACATAATTTCTAAAGGATTATGTGACAGTCTAAAAACTTGAGTAAGGGCTGCTGAACATAAAAAAAAAACAAAAAATAAGATTTTAATAAATGTAAATTGTAATAATATTTCACACAAATTTGTTCTGTTCTTGATCAAACACATGCAGCCTGGGTAAACATTAGATACTTATTTAAAAAACATAAAAAATCTTTAAAAACTTTAAAAAAATTAAAAAAACTGTAATTTATTAAAAAATATATTTCATTTAGGTATTCTTACTGCTCGCCAAAGTACAGTATATTGTTATTTCACATAAGAAACAACTGAGACAAAAATATTTAATGAGGCATGCCTAAAAAGTTCCATTAAGTCTCCTGAGCAATGAAAAAGCCACTAAACAATAAATTTTCCACTGCGATAGTATTCACTTTGCTTAAGTCAGCGGAGATGAGATAATCACTGTCTGCAGGGTCAGTCTCAAGAAAATACGGGAAGGCTGACCAAGACAAACCTTGTCCAAGGTGAAGACTAGCTCTCAGGTGAGCATTTTAGTGCAGGTAAACCAATAACAACATAGAATAGATAGGTTGATAGGGAAGAACGCAAAGCCATTTTTTATTACACACTACAGCACCCGCTCCCCAGAGCAAAACTAAACTCTCATGCTGTTGTCACATACATCTTGTTTTATTGAGACAGTTATTTTCAAAGCACTAGCTCCTGACGTATACCTCAAGGATGCAGGCAATTATGTGAAGTGAAATGAGAGATCATGAGCAATAAATTGCAACTCCCGCACTCGGCGCCTCAACTCTCAGAGCGGAGTTTGTTTTATAGTACTACAATCGTATGCTTTCAGAGCAGAATTAAACATTAAATAACGAATGAGATTAGCAGACTTGCATTTCATTTTTGTGAAACAAAAGTGTGTGAACAAAAGAAAAGTGAGACCAGAGAAGCGAAGCTATTTCAAGTTAGCGCCCCTGAGGGATCGAGAGCAAACTAACCCAACAGCAGTGGATACGGGACACATTAGCGCACTCTTTTTGCCAATACACAAAGCTCACACTTAACTGATTACTTGATACGCTGTAATTGATTGTGAGTCTTGGAAATCAAAAGCTATAAGGTGGAATGTGTGGAGGCGAGAGATTCAGATTAAGGGGTGGCAATACAAGCATCTGCCCTGAATAAGGATGACTCTATCCTGATTGCTTTTGAGGTCGTAAATGATATTTGAGGAATCTGGAAATTCTTTCAGCACTGCTGGAATGGCATTACCTCTGTCTACGCATATGCTGTTAGGAGCAGATATGATAGAAATTACACCGATATAAAGCTGACGGGAGAGTCCAAGTGGGAGGGTTGCTTGAACAATTTGTCATTTAAAGTAACAGACCTATTAATCAGGTGTTTCTCTGTGTGTGTTCACACCAAGAGTTACTTTCCCACAGGGAGGTGAGATGGAGGAGACACCGAGACGACGGATGGGGAAAAACATCGGCAAAGAGCCTAAATCATCCGGTCCCCATCAAAATCCAGCTACCTGATGTTACAGGCGAGGAAAAAAAAAAGAAGGATTACGCGCTCGCTGATTAGATCTCAGTCACTTTGTTCTTGCCGATAACACATTATTATTATTATCAGAGACATCTTTTCATTGCTGATGGAATAAAAGTGAAAAAAGAGAAAGGTAAAAAAACACCAGGTGACATTGAAAGTTGTGGCGGGCTCTTAAATAGTGCCTCTATTTAGTTATAGTAACTCTATTTAGTTCTGACTATGATGGCTCGTTGTAAATATTTTAGCGCACTAAAGCTATCACAGCAGAATAAGCCATTAATCACATAGAGGCTTGTTTGCTTGGAGACCCTTTTCTTTGTGGCATATAATCCACAGTCTGAATGAGTTCTCAAAGGAGCTTCTATGAAGTTGTTTTCAATTACAAAGCCATTTAAGTGGCTGAGAATGAAGAGGACCAAGCTGAATCTTCCCCTGTTTTCTTTACAAATTAAACATGCTCTAATCCTCTCAGCTATTTGCCTTTGCCCTTGAATTTAATTTGCAGAAATTTCAAATTGCTAATTCCCCACCCCAAAAAAAGAAAGAAAGAAAAAAACCTCTCACTTTCCTGTGATTCTCAAAGCAAAAGAAAGTTGTTCGCTTCACACGTCCTCACCGTCTGCTGCCCTATTTTCCACCGTCTCTCCTTTTTAACTTTTTTTTTTTTTTTCAAAGAAGCAGTCACAGCCAAAAGGTGAGGGGCTCTGGGTATAATGATATCAAAGCTCTCACAGAAAGTGACTCTATTGAAGTGAAGCCTGATTTGGGTGAATCTGAGGTTAGGCCCTGGGCCCTGTCAAATGCAGAAGGCACTTGATGCTGTCAGTGTCACTCAATAATTCAGAGTCCATCCTGAGGGAAGGCTGACCCTATATATCTTTTCCCACACTGTAGCAGCCTGATTTTCACCTCTTGTCGGACCTCTCACAGCCAGGCAGGACACAAGCCCTGCGGTGCAATCTTTGAATTAACTAGAGGTGACCACTGGTCAAACTGCAAAAAGTGCAGGAAGATGAGGACATTTCTACCACTTCTGCTAGGGGACAACTGCAACAAGGGGCACAGTTTTTAATAGCAGTTATGGTGGTGACATATCTGGTACATATTTAAGTACATATTTTAACTCAAAATGGTTTGGTTAATACGTGACAATTTTAAAGCGAGACCATGTTGTTGTGAAATTTCAATTGCTCCCTTACTATAAAATAATGTTTTAGAGATACTGTATGTTCCATGCTTATGCCAAAGTTAGCAATTGTCTTTGCACAAATATGTAATCCCACACAATTCTGAGAGTGTTTCTGAAACTATATTTAATAGCAGATTGATATGAAAGGCTTATTACATTTCAGTATATTTTAAAGACCTTTTAAACCACTTTTTTGCACCGTACCACCTATTACTGTAACTACATTTTGCTTAAACCTTGCTCTATGAGTACACCAAACACAGGTGAATTGCTTGACACAGACAGCCAAAAGAGCTGCTTTCCTAATACTGTTCTGAATGACTACGTATAATTACACCCAGTGATAAGGCTGTGTAAAATGTGTAAAAACGGTTGTCATGGGAAGCATAAATGTTCTGACCTGTGGATTTAAGGTGACCTTTGTCTTGTGGAGCATCTTCTAACCTTCTGTCTTACATTCCTCTGGGCTGCTGTAAAGCTCACATTAACTGCATGGCTATTATTTCAGCTCTCACCAGGAAAATAAAGCCAGTGGCTGTATGGATGCCATTTTAAGGTTCATTTTAACGCTTGATTAAAAGCTTTTCAAAGCCCACACTCCCTCACAAAAAGTCGACCACTGGTGGACGCAAAAGAACAAGACGTGACTGCTATTATCAGTGATTCATTTGTGCGAATTGAGCACTCAGGGTTGTTGAGAGGGAAAATATATAACCGTGTGAATAGCTCTTTCTGTACACTCAGTATACCTCAACACAATGTAATTCGTGAGCTTAAACATAAACTTGCTTTTCGTTTTCATTTATGGTTTCTTTACAAAGCCTGTCAACACCTCCCTTCTGAACTATACAGGAAGAAAACCACGTCCTCTTTGCCTTCCAAACCCTCAGTCATGGTCTCCGAGCCTCTTTCCCTCTCTTTAGAGGGGGCTGAACATATATTTACTGTGAGGAGGTGAGAATAGAGGGTTTGTTGTAGACAGAGGAGCTGAGAGAGCAGCAAGAGTTGATGGCTTTTTTCCCCTCTCTATCCCATCTGCCCAGCAGGCTCCCGGCTGCCCTGATCTCAGCTCCATTCCCCGCCAACATTCCTCCCCAGGCCACAGCTGACATAATCAGATCCCCCGCACCAACCCATCTCCCATCTTTACATGTTAATACGTATCCTGACCAGAGGGTCTGTGTCAAATGGGAGGAAATGATGGCTTGCGAGAGGGCGGGAGGAGATAAAATACAGTACACCTGCAATAGACTCAGCACCTGGTGAACACATGGAGGGATTTTCACTGCCTGTTTAAAACAAACATTTATTGGGGACACTAAATCAAGGTCTTCTGTCCATATGTCCATGTGGATGGAGTCTGAGTACAGTTTTAACCTTTATTGCTCCAAAAGTGCCAAATACTTCCCACATATCCAATGTAACAAAACATCTGCATCATGGTGAGACCATGTAGGGTCACGACCCCAAGGCTGAGAAACTCTAGATGGACATGGCTTACAGCAACAGTAATGCAGAGGGACATGACACTTAGAACATTTTGTTTGTGCTTACATGTTCCCTTTAGGACAGACTAATATTTCACATAATTAGTGAAATTTTCATTTTCATTATCAAGTGGTCCTGAGAGATCTTTTTAGTGAAGGAGAAGCCTAATAAAATGTAATGTGATTTTGTCTCGAATCTTAATGGTGATTTTAGACGTACACTCTTCCTTCTGACTATTACTTTTTAAAGAACCATTACACAGCAAGAAGCTTCCTTTCATTTAGGAAACAGTAGCCATTATCTTGTATTTTAACTTAATCCTGCACCCTCCTCACTCGTCAGAGAATCATTTAAATTCCTATTAGCTTTTACTGCCATTTCAAAAGATATGAGCTTGTCAGAATCTAGAACAACGAGCACATTTTATGAGCTCTTAATCTGACTAAATGAACCCCAGAAATGAAAGATTTCAGTAGAGTTTGCAGATGGGTACTTGATGATTTTTTCATTCCTTTGTATGGAGACACATCATCCCCGATATAAACTGCAGTCAGGATGATGGCACCAGGTGGAACAGGAACAAACGAAAGCCTAATACTTGACTCCATGAAAGCTTTTTAAGAAGCACAGCAAAGACGATCTTTCCTTAGAGGTCAAAAACTAGTTGTACTCTACTCCAAAAGAACAGCATAACTTTTCCCCCCAATCTAGCTTAGTCAGTTGTGCTACAAAAAAAAACAAAGATCTATTTCACTGTTAGTGCTAAATCTTTTCTGAAAACACTCAACGCTGATGCAGAGATGCCACTCTCGGCTGATAATGGTCTGTTAATGGAGTGTCTTATCTTAAGCTCTTGCAGCTCTGAGGCATCTATATGAGAGCCTACTTTGGTATTTTTTTTTTACTAAAATAGCCCCCACACATTATGGTGGATGAATTGCACATATAGTATCACAAGATAAAGTGCAGTTACTCTAATGAAATACTACTCCACTTAAAGCTTAAGTACTCCTTTTAAATTTTACTTAAGTACATATTTTTTTCCCAAACAGTTTTCCCAAAAATGAAAATGTGCTCAAGCCATTCAAGATGTAGATGTATGGTTTGCCAGAAGCAATGGTTTGAAGTTAAAAACTGATTTAAAATGGATGTGTTTATTACAAACATGCACCTTTTAATTCACAAGACATTAATTAAATTTGTCTGGAGCACTTGGTGATTGCTGTGATGTTTTTTTCTCAATAGCTATTTGAACTGTTACTATGACGGCACCCATTCACTGTGGGCTTATTGGTAAACATGTAAAGTAATGGAACTTGTTCTGAAGAAACAAAGTCATCTACATCTTGAATGTCCTGAGGGTGAATACATTTTGAGGAAATGTTAATGTTTGTGTGAATAATTCATTTAAGCATTCAAAGTAAACTACAAATGGATCATACAGATTATTATTTGCAATTTGTCTTTTTGTTAAAAATAATCATTTAATGGCTATTACATATTTTTATAAACTAGACAGCAGTTGTCATGAGAACAGCTGCAAATGGCTAAGTTAGTTCTTAACTGAATCATTTGAATTTTATGAACCTCCAAAAAAAAATGTTATCAATAGCTAACTCTGATGCATCTCATAAAAAAAATAAATAAATATACATACATATAAATTTAACATCAAATTGTTTCTTCAGTTTTTTGTGTCATAAGCCAGGCTGGTAGTCACATCAAAATAAGATGTTATGTGGAGGAATGTAATGGTGCAACAGTAAAAGTTTTCCACAATAAAAAATGTATGTGTATGCGTGTATTTATACAGTTTTGCAGGACTGCAACCCTGACAGACAAGTACAACAGAGAGGGCTGTTAAAAATGCTGAGACTAAGAAACCAGTATTTTTCTAGGTAATAAATAAATTATCATATCTGCAGATCCAGACAGGTGACAGCCAGACCTCGTTTGATCATTGGAAAAATTCCCAGAAAACTGTCATTCACATCCTGAGTTATAATGGAGTCTTATTTCTATGACATCTTCATCAGTCCCACAGTATAACACAGTGTCAGGCCTTGGCAGGTAAAAAATTAATGTGCTGTGCTGATTTGCAGCTAAACCTTTAGGCCTCTCAGGCCCTGCAGTTTCTTCAGGTATGAGAGAGTCAGAGCCTGAGGGGCACCTACTCTGAGTTCATCAGCCTCCTTGTTTAAGCCTCATATACAGTTCCAAAGCTCAAAACTTTGGCCGCACACGCATGTTGTAACAACACAATCAACACCCAGAGCTGCTTGTAACCTTCTCACTGTTTTACCTGGCATCAAACACAAGATTAATGACATTAAAAAGCTCCATGTTTATAAAGTAAAGAAAGCATTTATTTACACATCTGGATGAAATGATGGCAACGAAACTCGGTTTCTAAACATGGCTGTGTCTTGATACACCGACTGTAATGCAATATATTTTTGCACGTTTTCTCTGTTTATCTTGATTTACTGTATGTAAATAAACTGCTGTGAACAGATGGAAATTAACCTTACATGTGACTTACATTAGAAGCTCACATTCATGCGCACGCAAGTAAATGCAACATATACAAGTTCATTGAATTTCTTTGAAGTGCAATTTTATCTAAACACCTCTGAATTGTAGCAGACGGCAGTTTGTTAACAAGCTAAGTTTGTCAGAACACAATTTATGGTTCAAATTTGAACTAAACGTTCCAAGCCTATCCACCCTCTTAAAAAAATGGAAAGGAAAAAGTCTTACAGAGACTGAATGAATTAGTCCCTGTCTTAAAATGAGAAGTGGGGGACAGAAGGAAGTAAGGTTGATTTAATGTTCTTATCTTTTCTCAGGGCTACAAGGAGGAGTGAATTTCTTGTGTGTCTTTGCTCTTAAAACATGTTTTTAATATTTTCGATACACTACAGCTGCTTTACTAAAATTATTGTGTAAACATTTTAGCAGGAAAAAATAATAAAGTACATGTGCATATATTTTCATTGTAATTTATTTACTAGGAAGCAAAGAATATAAAATGCATCTAATAATGAGTGTATGCAGTTTAACTTTCAAACAATCATTTTAGCATCATATTCATCTGGCAAATGAGTTGTATCTGTTCACGTGTAATGCTCTCAACACAAAGTGATATCTTTACTATAAAACAAAAATCAACTAAATAGCTAAAATAAAATATATTACAAAATAAAATATTTTTAAAATTACATAAAATACACACACACACACACACACACACACACACATATATATATATATATATATATATATGGTTTCTTAATATATTTTATATATTATATATATATATATATAATATCCCTGTTTTTACTGTGTTTTTGCAGCCCTAGTGAGCATAAGAAAGCATTTAAATAATCCTAATTAAACTCTTAACCGGTAGCTAACATATAAATTATGTTAGCTCGGGAGGTTTCAGTTACAGAGCTTTCCCAACACTGCTTAGATGAGCTCAGCATGCTGGAGGATCAGCAAGTTTGCAGTGTCTTTGTGTCTCAGGGGGAACATACGGTGTGTGTGTGTGTGCTGCAGGTTCAACGTAGTCCTGCTTTACAGATGTGAGAGCAGAATGTGAGATCACTTGGCCTTCAAAAATGATGAAGAAATCAATGGTGTGTCAGCCTGCTACAGTAAGTAAAGCTCAGGGTTATATCTCAGACGCTCTAGACATGGCCTTTAAGATAAGCTAGTTTTGACTCTCTGTCATTGCTAGACATAAATGCTCTTCTTTTAAAAGGTTTTATTTTCTGTTCAGTTGTAAGCCAGACTCCAACTATAAAGGCTGCATTGTTGTGCTAAATTTGAAATCTATGTACAGTAGGTCAAAAGTTTATGTATTAAATGTTATCATAGCAAGCGCTTCAGAACATCACTATTATTCTAAATAATGCCTCTTTTGACAGCCATTGTATGGGGACAATGTGTAATTACTGCATTGAAGAGAGTTATTCAGAACTGCTGAAATGCATCAAAAAGACTAAGTCCATTTGGTAACATTTACTGAACATTTTCCACTTGACCTTTATGGCCTGTACCTCCTTCCCTTGCATTACAGACCACTGTTATTAATGCCACGCCATCAAAGAACCCACACTCCTATGATCCATGTAGAAATACAGTCAAGGTAACAGGGCAATCATATAAGCCCAATCCTGCCACAGAATGGTAAACAACATATCTAGGGTTGGTGCCACTGAGAATTGCTTCTATAAATGCATGATTCCATTCTTTTAGGAAATATGCTGCATGATTCATAGCCTTACCTGACAAAAGAGAAACATTTTTAATCTTTTAGCATCTTCCTCCAGCTCTCATTCCTTTAAAACAGATAGGAAAATGTCCAGCATAATGAGTAAATTTGCCCTGGAATAAATGGTTGGTTGGTTATTTTAAGTGTAACTAAAAAAGCACATAAAAATCTGTTTTACTATGGCCTTGGGCATTTTTGAAGGAAGTGCTCAAATCGCTTTTTGATGTTGTGGTTGACATTTATGTGATGGAATGGGACATTATTTAAATGTACCGTGACCCTGAAATGCAGAGAGGCCAGGCTGAGGCCAATGTATATACATTTCAAATGAAGACTTTTGAGCTCCAGGGCTATAGTATACATGGACCTTCTTCTTAAAAAGCATATGCTTTACACACTAACATTGGTCATTTAATTTTAAGAAATAAGTAGTTTTATTCAGAAAGAACACATTAAATTGTTGAAAAGAGACAGTAAAGATATTTTACAAGACAAGGTTATACAGCATGTTTCTTAGGCATCAAATCAGCATATTAAAATAATTTCTGAAAGATCATGTAACACTGAAGACTGAAATAATGGCTGCTGAAAATGCATTGCCATTACATGAATAAATTACATTATACTATATATATATACTTTATTAGGTACACCTTGCTAGTACCGGGTTGGACCCCCTTTTGCCTTCAGAACTGCCTTAATCCTTTGTGGCATAGATTCAACAGGGAACTGGAAACATTCCCCGGAGATATTGGTCCATATTGTCATGACTGCAGATTTGTCGGCTGCATATTCATGATGCCAATCTCCCATTCTACCACATCCCAAAGATGCTCTATGGGGTTGAGATCTGGTGACTGTGGGGGCAATTTTAGTACAGTGAACTCATTGTCATGTTCAAGAAACCAGTCTGAGATGATTCGAGCTTTATGACATGGTGCATTATACTGCTAGAAGAAGCCATCAGAACTATGGTCATAAAGGGATGGACATGGTCAGCAACAATACTCAGGTAGGCTGTGGCATTGATGATCAATTAGTTCTAAGGGGCCCAAAGTGTAGTTTCACGCCAAATTCTGACCCTACCACCCTAATGTCGCAGCAGAAATCGAGACTCATCAGACCCGGCAACATTTTTCCAATCTTCTATTGTCCAATTTAGGTGAGCCTGTGTGAATTGTAGCCTCAGTTTCCTGTTTTTAGCTGACAGGAGTGGCACCCGGTGTGGTCTTCTGCTGCTGTAGCCCATCTGCCTAAAGGATCGTTGTGTTGTGCATTCAGAGATGCTCTTCTGCATACCTTGGTTTTAACGAGTGGTTATTTGAGTTACTGTTGTCTTTCTATCAGCTTGAACCACTCTGGCCATTCTCCTCTGACCTCTGGCATTAACAAGGCATTTTCGCCCACAGAACTGCTGCTCAATGGATGTTTTTGCTTTTTCACACCATTCTCTGTAAACCCTAGAGATGAATATAAAAATGTGCTTGATTGTGCTTGATTTTATTCTATTTAAAAAAAAAAAGTAAAAATCCTGCTCATTAGTTATTAGTTCAAACTCTGCTGCTCTGCACTGTATGCTTGTGCTTTACTAAAAAAGAACTGATTCATTAGTGTATTGGTGGCCAATTTCGGTCCTGGAGAGCCACAGCCCTGCAGAGTTTTACTCCTTGATGGAAACTCTATGTAGTCTGAAGCTTTATAGTAACCCTTCGGCCTTGATTAGCTGTTTCTGGTGTGTTTGATTAGGTTTTGAGCAAAACTCTGCAGGACTGTGGCTCTCCAGGAGCGAAGTTGGCCACCTCTGCATTAAGAGCGATTTTTACAGTAGCATAATGCACTGTGCACACCATTTGGCTTTGATAACCTAAAAAGAAGACCCGTTAGAGTGGTTCATTGGAAATCATACTACATTGTCTCTTTTGTGCAGTAGATTTAGCAGTAGTGTTCAGTCGCCATTAAATAAGTATTCCTTCATTCACATACTAAAAGAGTAGTTCACCCAAAAATTCTGTCAATTATTTTTTTCATGCTGTTAAACTTTGCACAAATTGATATTTTGGATGAAATCCAAGAGCTTCCTGGCTCTTCATGGGCAGCAATGCAACTGACAGGTTCAAGGCCCAGAGGTAGTAAGGATATCGTTAAAATAGTCCATGTGACATTAGTGGTGCATACTTCATTTTATGAAGCTATAAGAATACTACACATAATTTGTGAGGCTGTTGTGGAGAGGTTATTGAATGAGGTTTTTCTGTTTGTTTTGCAAACAAAAAGCCTTCTCATAGCTTCATAAAATTCTGGTTGATGTCACATGGATTATTTTATTGATGTCCTTCCTAACGTTTTGGGCCATAAACATGGTAGTTGCTTTGCTGTCTACACAGGTAGACACATCAAAAAAATCTTTCACTTTTGTTCTGAAGATGAGCAAAGGTCTAATGGGTTTGGAATGACATGAGGGTGAGTAATTAATGATAAAATTAGCATTTTTTGGGTGACCAATCCCTTTAGGCATCAATTCATTTAATAGTATAAAAAAGTGTGAGTGATGTGTTCTCACTGATGCTGGATAACAAAATAACATTTTAAATCACTAGATCGTTGAATACATAGGGCATTAATTATTGCCTACATTTTCACAAAAGCTAACAAAACAGTTGTGGTATTTTTCTTTTTGTCTAACAACTTTATCTTTTGGCATGCAAAAAATCCTTCTACCTAGGCTAATTTCATCTTATTGTAATCCTTGTAAGGGCATGAATATGTAATGTTCCCCATTTTGGCAAAGGTCTCTCTGCAGATGCCTCTTCTCAGTAAAAATGCTGATTGCTCTCCGATAGTCCTGCCCTGAACCCTATACCTTTGCTCCTCATCTGAATACATTAAAATATGGAATATGATTGTTACATACCGTGGTGTGCTAATTTCATTGCTAGAGAGTAAAGACAGGTTAAAGATGTTCCTGCAAATCTCAGCACTTCTGTTGCTCAAATTCCCACGGCGCAACTTATACAACTTATTTGATGGGCTCTTTTAACCCCGCCTAAGTTTACCCTTGAAATTTGCAGCTAAAATGCAAACACATCCAGTTGAATGTCATGTTTGTGCTGCTTGTAAAAAAAAAGTCTTTAATATCACCAGAGCAAGAAGCTGCTAGCACGTACGCTAATTGGTCACAGTTCACGATTGACCTGATTTGCGGTACACTCTCTGCTTTTCCTTATTGTGTCACTCCCTGTCATGTATTCCGGCAAATGAAAGGATGAAGAAAGCAGCACAGATGGTGTTTCATGGAAGAGGATTTCTCAGCAGACGTTTCTTGAATGCTTATTTAATGTTAAATGCAATAAGTGTTGGGGGGTTGCGAGGTTGGACAGCCTTTGTTTCAGAGGCAAGTGCTCAGCATATCAATCAATGAGGGCAAGCGAATGGTTTCATAAATACCAATGGATACAGACATGCACTTGCTCACAGTCTCCGTACATTCTAGACTGTTGGGAATTAGCAAGCATGGGAAAACACACACTACCAAAATTACTATGAAAACATGTAAACACAAATCAGATGGAATATGGCCAGAGTAATTTTGCTCATTGTTCAGTAAATGTGTGTGGACGTCTGTGTCGTGTCTGTCAGACAGTATTTCTCATTCTGTTTTCCCAGATGACGGTGCTGTGTTGTTCAGTGCTCAACCTTTGTTTGGGCTCTTCAGAGGGACTCTAAATTAGATTGTATAAAATGTATGATTTATACAATTTTGCGGGACTATTTGGATATTTGTTGGCAGAGTGGAAGTTAGATTGCATCTGCCTGAATGATAAGCGTGCTCAACACAATATATACCTGTTTACACTCACTGATATCTGGAGGATGCTGAAGGTTTTTCATATTTTCTCAGAGATACACTGTAGAAGAGACTTTCATATTGATATTCATATTGATATTTCATATTGATCAATTTCATATTGATACGTTGTCACAACGGCTACATCTCATTAACATGATTTTAATCACACATTCAATTACTCAAATGTGTTTCCTCTAGCAGTGATTTGCTTTGTAAATTTGAATAATTTGTTAGCCCTCCATACCAAAATTTATTTTTTCTCATATTTTCAATACAGCTGTTGTGTCAACAAGTGAAACTAATAATCAATCACTGATAAACTTTCAACTATGTAATAAATGTATATTTTAACTTTTTAAGTGTTGAACTGTGATCTCAGCATCACAGTATATATTCTATTATATATGTCAGACAGGGGTAAACCAAATCATTTTTAAATTTCAACACTTATTGGTCAAAATGTTGTTTTTGTTGTTGTTTTGCTTTTTGATTGTTTCAAGAATTGTTTTTTCATAACTCTTAAAAGGTTAGTTCACCCAAAAATGTTGTCATTAATTACTACCCTCACGTCGTTTCAAACCCATAAGACCTCCGTTCATCTTCGGTACAAAAATGTAGATATTTTTGTTGATATCAGAGAGCCATCTGTCCCTCCATAGACAGCAATACAACTGAAATTATCCACAAATGTAGCAAAAATACAGGTAAAACAGTCCATGTTTTTTTACGCAAAAATAAAATAATTAACTTTTCTCCTGTGACTAACATCTTCCAAGAGTTAGAGAGTATCTCAACACATTGCATATGCAAGCTTTAACGTATTTGATGTAATCAGCCTTGTTTGCATCCGGGTGAAAGCACACGCACGTGCGTAATCTGCAGGCATCCACAGCTCATTACAATAAACAGCCCTGAGTGCTTGTGGCGTACCTTCATTGTTTTTTTTTTGTTTATTTACAAACAGAAAAATGGTGCTGCCATTGCCATTATTTCTCACAATCCGAACAAAGGAACCAAGCCAAGGTTCAGACCCGAGATCAATCAATTAATTAATGACGAACAGATGGATGCACGGATGGATGGATGGAAATGTAAATAGAAAGATTGATCAGTAGTTTATTCAGTCAATCAATTAATCTAGTTAAACTGATAAATTAAAATATAATAATATTGAATAAATAAATATGTATATATATATATATATATATATATATATATATATATATAAATAAATAAAT
>JAUYWG010000057.1:10386296-10399383 GCA_034779775.1 Enteromius afrohamiltoni | reverse complement strand
TATGAATATGCAAATTGACGTTTGACGCCAATTTGGTTTAGTTTTAGGTTTTAGGCTAGGTTTAGTTATTTGAATGATAATGAGAGGGCAGCGTGCTTCACGCTTCTGAATGATAACAACGCAACAGCATAACGCTGTACAACAATACGCCTACCGCGGTCCAGCTTCTGGTATCGCACGAGCGCCTTCGCCTCGATAAATACATTACAAAATCTTTTGAAATCCCAATCCAAGGTAAAACAGCTTGTGTTAACGTTAGTTCAGATGCCTCGTAATTTGACAGAAAGAAATGACATTGAAATTAGACCACTGATTAGAATGCCGGTTAGGGCTGATACTCTGCCGGTAACGTATTAGAGCCTGCACATGCGAGCTAGGCTTAAGGCTGTAAGAAATACAATAGCAGGAGACCGCGAGAGCGTTTGGGCCGAAGCAGAAAGCAAGCTAAGTTTAGCGGCGGTGAAACTGCGGTGTTGCACGGCTCGCAGAGAAACAGCTCTGAGACAAAAAAGAAGCCGAGGTTAGGTAGTAAGCGGTATTTAAGGCGGAGGAGGAAAATTGCGGGGTTGTCAGTAATAAGGAGATTGGTGGCAGCTGCGATCATTCGTGCCTGCTCCTCCTGAAATACGATTAATTGCTTAATCATCGTTTAACTAGTGCACCATCAGTACACTTTCCTCTTTCAAGTTCATAGTTTTTACGCCCACTAGAGGGCACTTACCTTTAAAATGTAAATATAGGTTGTAATACTGTACTTGCACAAACAATCTATATAGTCGTTTTTTGTTGGATGACAGGCTGAATCTAATGTGATCATCAGACATAAAACACCATCAAAAATGTGTTATGGAATAAAATGTTGACCAGTTAAGTAATAATGACTGTAATAATGACTTTGGTGTGTTGATCGACTCCATCTTCTTTTTCATTATAATTCCTAATCCAGTTCCTAGCCTGCATCCTAATGTGCAGACTATCCATACTATGTGATATTAGTCATTTTCTAAAAACAGATTGAATGACTAAGCAGATTGCTCGTCCGAGCCCGATCAAAGAGGATGTAGCCACTCTCCCAGCCTCAGCCAGCCTTCAGCCAGTCTGCCTGAATTCCCACGGGAGCCCATTCCCACCCCAGCCTCCGTTAGAGGCACTCCCATTCTCACCCCAGCCTCCGTTAGAGGCACTCCCAGCCTCTGTTAGAGGCATCCCCATTCCCTTACCTCCGCTGAGGGCTTTTCTCTTCTATCCCATTGTTGCCCACATTTATTTGAATTAGTTGGGGACACCTGATTTCCAGTGATTACCGTCGTCTTGATTACAGAGACTGTCTCTACATTTGACAAACAAAAGTTTAGTCTCGTCATCTTCCATTACCATCACTCTACTTTTTCCTACTATTCTCCTTCGTCCTGCATCCTCTCTCAATGCCTTCTTTTGGGTGCAACTAATTTGGCTGCTGTCTTCAAAGCTTTTTTGGGGAGCAGTACGGGATCGAGTCGAACTTCGAACCCTGCCCTCACTAGGGTTCATACCATTAGGGTTCGGGTTCGGGGTTCGCCGTTCTCCCGGGCTCGCTCCCCTGACAGCATGCCAAACCAGCTATTCTATTTATGAGGAAAGCGTGAACTCTTGAAGAGAACGTTTTGCAAATAACGCATTTTAAGAGGAACGTGATACAAATTATTCCCACACAGCTGGCGGCTCAGCTGATCAGTCCCCTTACCAACTTCCAATCACCTCATTTCCCTTTCACTATATAAACCCCAGATTTCATTCCATCCTCATCTCGCTTCAAGCATCCCACCTCCTCCCCTTGTCCTCCATTATTCAGTTCACGAACTTCGAACCCTTCCCTCACTAGGGTTCATACCATTAGTGTTTGGGGTTCACCGTTCTCCTAGGCTCGCTCCCCTGACAGCATGCCAAACCAGCTATTCTACTTATGAGGAAAGCGTGAACTTGAAGTATACTTAAAGTATAGTTTTATATACTAGAAAGTGGGCAAATTTAGTTTCTATTGTATTTGAGTATTAAAATACAGTAGTGCATTTACAAGCATACTAGTACATTGATACTTCTATACTTACTACATAAAGCATACTAAAAATATTCTTGAACTTTACTTAAGTACAGTATACTTAATACCCTTTGGTAAGGGTAGTCCAATCCTCTATATTATTTCCTCCTTATTGTTCACAAAAGTTAAATTGGTACAACATTCTATGGGACTGAGCATTTTGTGTGAAGGCGAAAGATTTTCCATTAATATTTATTTTCTTCTCCGAATCATTTTTGCTACAGTTGTGTTTGTATGAGTCCAAAAAGCCTCAAAAAGTCAGCATTGTGATTCAAAAGAAATGTGAAAGTAGCAGTGGTTACATAAACTAACCAGCATACATTAAACATTCCATACTGTGAATACAAATGTAATGTGAACTTGATGTGCACAACTGGTAATTCAGCTCAAAGACTTTCATCTGCTTATTTAACACATGCTTGGTAATGGCATCTCTGCAAGCGATTAGCATTTTAGCAGCAATGGGAAACGTTAAAAGCCCAATGAAGTGCTTGAGCAGAGTGTCAGCTTGTTAATTGTGGGCGCTGTGTGTAATTTGTTGCTGGAAGGTGTGTTCTCTCACCGCCAGCAGGCATGTTAATAATTTAGTTGCTGCAGATTAAGAGATAGACATTTCAGCGGAGAGGAATGGATGGAGAGCACTTGTGAAAGTGCTGGAATGTCTTCTGATGGGATCGTTCTGGTTGTATGTAAAGTATTAAAAGACAAGTAATTTATATTTACTACTCAAAATACTATGGAAAATATGTCATGGCAACAAGTTGGGCTGTCTGATGGAATTCATAATCACAAAAGTTCTTGTAATCTTTGTAAACTCCCCAAATAAAAGTACCACCTGACATCTGCGATAGCTGGAAACATTACAAACAGCAGCATACTTCAGCAGAAAAACAGAGTTCAACAGTTTCTTGTTTTTCTTAGTTTAATAATTCCTGTTGTTAAATGGATGATTTACATAAATATGAAAACCTGTCTCAATTTCTTTCACCTTCTGTTAATCACAAAAGTATTAAGCTATTTAAAAGAATGTTGGAAACCAACAAAAAAATTTGTTTTCCATACTAAAAAAGGCTACCAGCAACTGTATGACAGAATTTACATTTTGGGCAAACTATCCCTTAACATCATAATATAGCAAAAATAACCTAAAAAAAATGGCTGTTTGTACTGAGTTGAATTATAATTTAATCAAATATCCCTATAAATTAACTATTAGTTTATTGCAAAGGTATTTGCATTGCCTGATGTATTGTAGGTTTGTCTATTAACTATTCGAATTACATAGATTCATATTAGTGTGGTGTTGGCACAAAAACTCTATACTGAGTAAATATCTAATCTCAGCACTCAATTTAGCGATTGGCCAAGAGACGTTGTACAGAGCCTCATAAAGCATGTTTTACACATTGTATAATGTTTAGTAGAAATGTAACATCACTTAAGTAGCAATTAGATCATTCAGTCATATAACTGATGTGTCTATGCACTCTAAAACACACACCCATATGGGATCCAAAATAAAGCTGTCATTCATAACGCGTTAAACTGCAGCAATGATCAATGAAAACCAGACTGAGACACCAAGGCACGTTTATAAAACACTAATCTTACCACAGGTCTAGCAGCATTTCTGCACCATGAGCAAGTGATGAGTTCCGAAAGTCTGTTTGTTTACTTCCTTTCTCTGAAATTGATTCAAATATATTCCTCCTGCCACGGCATTCTTGCACCTCTGTTGAATCACAGAGTTTGCTTAATTAATGCAAATTTGCAGCATGTGAGAAAATGCTGGAAGAGGGTTGAGGAAGTCAAGTAAACTGTGATACCATACACGAGCAGCTTAAGGATATACGTGCAGCTTGCAAAATGAGCTGTAAAGAAAACAACTCGACAAAAATGTTTCTGAGTTTAGCCGTGCTCCATGGTACTTTATTTTTAACGAATTCCATCTGTGCGTTCCTTCATTAGAGAACAAGCAACTAACCTATGCATAAGCTATTTTTATCTAGAGCTCCTTCTTATGATGACTAAACAATTACATTAGCATTACAATTGCTTACAACTTTGTTAGAGAAATTGTAACAATAACCACATCTGCCACTTACCCTTCTATAGTGACCACTTGTTAACTGCAACTCCAACACAGTTGGAGTATTTTGAGTATGTGATAAGGCATCTAGATTTTTTATATCATATGTATATATAATAATAACAAAGTGTAACATCATGTTCTGCAAGTGAGCTATAGGCTCAGAAAAGCAGTACACACTGAAGTATTATATCGATCTTCTGGATAGTGGGTGTGTTTGCTCCCTTTCTAGGCTCTTGACCTTTCTAAAGGTCTACAATACTTTTAGCTCCCAGAATATAAATTCTTAGAACGACAATGTTTTTAGTCTATTAAAATATCAATGAAGGCTTGAAAAGCATTAATAAGTTGTATTTTCCTACAGTAAATGACTGTATTTCGAATTGCACTGTAAAATCATAAGATAAAATAAAATACAATACTTCCCATTCCTTCAGAGAGCATTTACATCCAAGCATTAAAGCATGATAGGAGAACGTATTGCAAGATTGCAAAAAAATTACACATTTCAGCTTCAAAGTGTGCCACAATCACAATTATTTCCTTAGATGACATGAATGAGAGCAGAGTGCCCTAAAAATACTGTTTCTTCCAGGGAAAAAAGTGGTTAACAAGCCCTAAATACGCATCATTATCTCAGGTTTACAGCATGGTGATAGGTAAGAACATTTAGAGCAGAAAAGCGAGCCGTCCATTTGAGCCAAATAGAGAGCTTGTACGTAGGTGTGAAAGAAAACCAATTATGTTTCAACTCTTCACAAGCATTTTGCACACGACAATCAGACAGCTGTGAAGACCGAACTACGCATCTGGTCTTGCGAGTGCGAGTCCACTAACCCATTTCCTAATGATGGGTTGGTGGAGTCCCTTTTTGTCTCTCATGCATCAGTGAATTCAGATGTAGTCATGCACCACACTGTCATGTGACATTTGTCAGCCTTCATTCACTCAGATGTCAAGGGTTTGTGTTTAATTGAGCAGCAGTTACAGGTTTAGCGTGCTGCCGCGCATGGCTTCATCTGCTGTAGTGGGCTGAATATTGTTTGGCACAGCAGAGATAAAGTTTTGTGCAACGGGCGCAAAGTTGCTGCAGGCGTCTTCGGTTCACAGCTGTCATGATGTCAAAACAATGTTTACTGCACAAGAATACTGAATTCCCTCAAGCTTGGCCATGCTCTGAATAATAATCTCTACTGAACTCTGAAGTGTTAAAAGCTATCATAAATAGGGGTGACATAAGAACGCATGTAAAGTATGTGTAAGTTATTTTGCAAGTGCATAAACAAGCCAGTTAAAATTTAAGAAAAAAGTTGTTGTTTCTTACCAAAGAAAGACTAGTTGTCTGTTCCAAAAAAATAGAAAATAACACAACCTATCACAGACCACTGTTCTACTACCACAGATAGACTTCCTGTATTTAATACACTGTAATGCATTAAGATTTTAGGAAATGCATGTTTTAAGGTCATCGCACACAAACTAACAGAAATAAAAGTGAAGAGAAAAGACTAAAACATAGCGATTGCCACACAAAAGCAACCTAACACAGTCACACATGTTTCTTTTAAAAAGTTACACTTCCAACAGTGATCAAATGTAATTGAAAAATTTAGTGATTTACCGCTCACATGATTGATCATGTGATTTAGCTTTTCTCCAGCTTCCTCGCACCTCTATTTGTTCCTGCGCACTCTGTAGTGTCAAGGTTTTCCTCTCTATAAAACATCTGGCATCGCAAGCATCTTCCAAGAGAGGCTGTTTTACATGGTCTCGAGAGGGAGGATAAGCAAAACAATGGAGAATCCAGATTGTGAGGTAATAAATCTGTTAAACCGGTTTCATTGTTCTTCCCTGAAGTCCTAGTTGCCATGAATTATGTTGACATAATTGCCAACATGCCTCAAAGCAAGTATAAGCAGCTTCAGGAAGCAAGGTCGCATCTCATCACGCAATAACTCACCGACAACATACGCATCTATATACGCAATCCAAAGTATTACCCCCTGATCCATCTCTGGAGGATATTAATAGATAGGCTGCAGATGGAACTGACTGGAATTAGTAGTTTTTGCAGCTTAGTACTTGTACAAAGCATTCCACGTAATCATGCAGGTGTCAGTTGAAGCTTTTGGCCTTGAGAATGGAGGAAAAAATGGTAAATCCCATCATCAACTTGGGAAATAAAGTAGTGGATAGTTGCTTCCAGGCAAGACCAAAAAGCAGAAAAAAAACATGCAAATTCAACTAAGAGCAAATATTAAAAACACAACGCTGAATGTCTCCATTAACCAAACATGAATGGAATTCTAAAACATGTATAGCAGCATTGATCAGGAGGTGATTCGATATTTTTATAGGAGTTTTAAAATGTCTATCATTGAAAAAGACACTATATGAAGGGCCATTTTAACAAGATTTGTTACAGCAAAGCCAGTACACTTGTCCATTTGAGCCTTTTTTATTATTTACACACAAACACATTTTATTTATCCAGGTCTGCAAGGCCTCCTATTATATGATGAAATGTATGGGGCTCCAATAATCTGTGCTTTGAACATCTCCCTTGACATCTGGCCTTGCAAGGCTGAGAGAAACACAAAGTAATGAAGTTTCTTAGGACAGTTTGTATGAAGGAAGTGCTGAGATGTGTCATCCATTAAATGCACACATCTCAAATGTGAATATGGACTGTTGTTAACAAAAATGACAATCAATGAAAGTGAGTGCAGTTCAGCTTTGGGTAAAAGCCAATAACTGATTCATATGAGTGTTATATTCAAGCTCTTTTACACAATTTCAGAGGGCTCTACTGGAACCGCAAGGTTTGAAAGCTTTTCAAAAGTTTCAATCTCGGGTCTGACCCTCATAACTGGCTTTCACTTTCAGGTTGGCCTACATGTCACCAAGCTGAGATGTAAACACGCCACACAAAAGCATTGCAGGAACACATCTTAGTTAACTAGCACTCCTGCAATATTCTCATTTCAAAATGTGCCATTAAGGCCAAACCTGTCAGGATGGTTCCCTGCTGGCATTAACTCATAGGGGAGATTCCTGATGGATGAAGGTGAGGTATGCTCTGAAGGTGTCCGCTGGGAACTTCTTCTCTTCGCTCTCTGTCTCTCCTGGGAAAAGAGCGGCAAGGGTAGCATCCTTAGCAGCTTCCAGCGCATTAGCTCTGATCAAACGGCTGCATGCGTCTCACGTGCCCCTCCAGCTCCTGCTCTCCGGAACAGAATATGTGCATTAGTGCTCGTGCATTATAAATGGAAGCAGATATATGTTTTCAAACATCGTTGCCGAGGCAGAGGATAGGGTTTAAAAACTAATACACATTATCATTTATCCATTATGGTTCATATATATATATATATATATATATATATAAATAATGGCACAGCGAGTGGTAAGCAGGAAATGGGAAACCCAGAGTGAACTAGAAGCAAATCGCTTCAGGAGAAGTTGAGGGGAAAAGCATAAAATACACATCCATCATGTTTTTCAAACTACCGACAGTACCTCGGTGAAGTTGAGGTCGAGACTCTCACTGGGTCATTCAGTAACAACAGAATTTCTTCTGTTGAAGCTTTTTTTGTTGTTGATTGTACTTTGGTTCGATGTCCTGCTGGATCATCCAACATCTGTTGAGCTTCAATTGGTGGATACAACTAAGTTATCTCTGATAAACTTAATTAATTTTTTAGTCAGTGATAGCTCTGAGGCAGCAGCTCCAAGCCATGATGAGCATTTGATGTTGGTCTACTGTGACTTTTCCCCCATACCACACTTTTTTTTTGGTTTGAGTCCATAGAATATTTTTCCATATGAACTGTGGAGCATGCAAAAGCTCTTTTGCGCTCTTCAAACATTCAGCATTTTCACTTCTTTTTTTTCTTGTTAGTCTGTTTTGGACAGCAGCTTCCTTCATGGTGTTCTCCCATGTGACGTGTACACATACTTGTTTAGTTAATGTGTTCAATAAAGACAAGAAAACCTATCACAGTCTTTTGTTTAGGCAGACCATATTTTACTATTGTTGTTACTTAAATAACCAAATAGTATGATTAAATCAAGTAGAAATCAATGAGTTCGCCATTTTGACATTTTAAAATGTCATTTATGATGGCAAAGCTGAATTTTAAGCAGTCATTACTCCAGTCTTCAGTCACATGATCCTTCAGAAATCGTTCTGTGTTGGTTTTGTTTCTCAAGAAACATTTCTAGTCATTACAAATATTGTATATTTCTATTTCAAATTGTATATGAATTAATTAATAAACAATGTGCAAATGTATAAATAAACATGAACCATAGATTTGGTTGTAAAAAAAACATTTAGTTATTTAAATCTAATGCATTGACTAATTTTAACAAATTAATGTTTTCCAAGTATTGTAAAGTGATACCAAAACTATAATTTCAGTATTTATAACAAATTAGATCTACTGTCTTTCCTTTTTTTGAAAAGCTTGTTTTGGTTTTTGGCTTATGATGCCGTTTTCCCACAATTCAGGACCATCATTTCAAGTTTCATATCTTCATTAAACAGGTTGTGTTCTATAAGGAAGAACCACAACCTTGATTCACAAGGACAGGCACAAGAAAAAAAAATGCATCTCTGATTTCTTTCAGAGTCATTAATATTTATTAGAAGGCAGCAAGTGCAAAACTATAGGCACCAGCAAAAAAGTTTATCGAAGTAAAAACTGTTTATCAGGGTTGTAATGTAATTAGTCCTGGGTGAATATAGTCTCCTTTACATTACCTTAACCTGGACAGGGGGCAGATACCAGGTCCAGGAACAGGGTCCTGCCAACACTTCCTCATAAATAATGTTCCTCTGCTCATCTCCAGCCCCTCTGCTGATCAAACACTCTGAGACACAGTGGGAATAAAATATGAGAACGTACTTCTAGCATTTGTGAGAATTTCAGCTCTGCAGGAAGAACTTTGGAGATGCTGAATAAACATAAATGCAGCTATGCTTCTAAAGCCATGCAATTCTGCTGAGACTCCAGCATAATTTTATCATCAAGTATAATTTTTTAACATATCCCTTACGTACAACCTAAATGCCTCAACGGTAGGTCTTTATGTAACTATAATGAGACATCTTTAAGCACAGAGACAACTGTTTCAGAACAGACAGAAAATTAAGCTAACAGGTTACAAAGCAAGCTAGATCTGAACCAAAAACTTTGACTTCGAACTACAGTTCAATGTGTCTGAACATGTGTGTTTGGTTTTGTTTTTCCTGGTATAAACTTGTAAAATGAGTAAGGAAGTGACACTGCCTGTCATAGCATCAAGTCACAAACATGTTTTCATTTAAAAGGCTATCTTCTGTGTCAGTGATTGCAAATGCTCATGCATATCCGTGTCTTAATTGTTGAGCTTTTAGCAGGTGTCAATGGCAATTTCCTTTTCTGCTATACCTAATCAGACATAAGAAAAGAACCAGGCTTGGCCCCTGCTGTGCATAATCATATTATTTCTATTGTGCTGTTTGTACATCATCCCCTTTTTGATATGGGTTGATTTTATGCTGGGATTTATATAGAGGGATTTAAGATCTTTTTATGCAGCCGCTGTTTCATGCTTCTTATGCAACCAAATTGAAAACTTGAGCAAACTTCTGCTGTGCCCCCTGTTTGACAGTGCAACAAGAACTGCATGTTATCCATTATTTATGGTCCTTTCGATTTACTTCGGAATGGTACGGCTCAGCCCTTTTAACTAATTTTCTTAACATTTTCCCACAAATCTTTGGCTTGTTGACTAGCCAGGAAAGTTGGCCATAGTTTTTCATTCCATTGCCTGACCAGTTCCAGTTCTAGAAAAAAATCTAGAAAAATACAAACAAAAGAAAATATACAATTAAAAAAAATAAATGATTTTAATAATATATTATATAGCTGCTGACTACTACTACTATTACTAATACTTGTTTATTTCAAGATTTGTCAATGTGTAATACATGGCTACATATTCTATGAAGAACCAAAGGAATGTGTGAACTTACAATGTATGTCAATACACAAGAGCACTAGCCCTAGGTATGCCTCCATTACTCACAGTCTGCAATGTATTCTTAGACATTTCTGTAGCATTCAGCACAGTCTTTGTTCACACGCACTGCTAGTGTATGTCCCTCGTGTAATCAGACTATGTATAATGCTGGTGTTTCACCTGAAGCATTGCAGCAGGTAAAAAATGAGGGTCAGAGAGAATGGCAATACAAAGCACAATTATTTGCCATGCCAATAAAGCACATCAAAATGGCAGAAAGCAAAAGAGCAGAGGGAAAAGGGGAAAGAGAGAGAGCACACAATTTAATGAAAACTTAAGATATAAGTAAAGATAAGGCAGTGAGTTAGAGAAAAATGTTTGAGGGAGAGAAGATCCCAGTTGAGTGGGGTGCTGTGTTGCCTTCAGCTCTCTGTAATACCAGATCACAGTGCTCTGATAGCATCTGCCCCTCTCACTCAGGATTAACAATAAGGCAGCGCAATCCGACGGTCCCTCTCGCACATCCGTCAAACATGTGGTTCCTTCTCTAGTGGGTGGCCAACCAGAACACAACCATGGGTCGGTGCGCTCATTACGTGATACACGCTGAGAGTAATTGATGCCAATCTCTGTTTAAATGCCAATTAAACCAAAGATATTTGTTCTTCCAAGCATGTCACAAGAGGTATCTCTATAATAGAGGAACGAACATTACTGATTGAACATGAGAAGATTAGACAACCGGGTTAGTGTAATAGCAATAATACACAGAAATATGTTTACAGTAAAATAACTTTTAAATTAAACTTAATACAGTGGCAACGTTACAGAATGATATTTTAGTGACAGTATAGTTTAACTGTTTTTTAACTGTACGTCACAAAATTATCAAATATTATTAATAAAATAAATAATATCCCATGTGTGATCCAATAAACATTAACAAAACCCTATAAAACTCAATGTAAAACACTGCAAAGTGCATAAATAAATAAACAAAAAAGTCATATTATAAACAAAAATAAAACATGGTTTTAGCACTTTTCTAAAACAAATGCAATTTGTATGTACATGTTACTAATTGTTAAATATTAATTTAATCTTTAATTTATTCAAAAATATTTAATTTTTCCTGTATAACAAATTAACAGATTTGTGTGTATTTGTACTACGTGTACTAGCACTTTTACAGTCATATATTGTTTGATGTCGTCAACTTTTTTTATAAAGTGAACTGCAAGTATATTCAAAAATATTTATTTCTGAAAAAGCAAATTTATGCACATATCTGAGTACATTTATCATTAAAACCCTCTTCTAATTATCAATGTTCATGCTGGTTTTATTTGCTATAAAGAAAGATTTCCCAAGAAACTGCAATGATGGCCCAAAGTTTCAGTGTGATTGATGAGCGCTTTATGTTGATTAAAATGTGAATGAATCTCTAATTTCGCCCTGCAATTTAGAATCGACATCTCAAAAGTGCCACTCAGTACAGACAACAGCGTTGCTTTACACAGCTCTCACAGCTGTGGGCAATTATGCTCTGGAGCACCGGGACCCGCCATATTCTCATCTAACCGTGTTCATCAACTCGCTGAAGTTTAAGGAAAGCTGCTGATGCAAAGAAGTGTAAACAAGGTTTCCCCTTATGTTCACTTTAAAGAGTAGCAGGAGAGTGTACAGTATGTGTGTGCATAGCCAGATGGGAGAGCGGTCAGTTCTGACTGAATGTGTCGCATTCATTTGTGTGTGTTTATGTCATAAAAATATTCCTTTCAGCATTTTAATGTCTGAGCAGAATGTCCCCATCACTGTGAAATTCACTGGCCTATTGAGAGCCTGCCTCTGGTGACATATGGTTTAGCACTCTTAAGTTTTAATACTCAAACAGAATCAAAAACAGGCAGGCTACACAATCCAGGTGATACTGACTCCATGCTGAGTTTATCCAGACTGTCAGAGTTTTCGGTAACTTGCATCCTTACAAAGTAGCCATAAGAGAACTTGCTCCAAAAAAGGTCCCTTTGCTCTTGTTAAAACATAACCCTGAAGACTAGCAAAATAGCTTCCCCTCAGCATTACTGGGCAAGACGATGCTGGAAACTCTAACAACCACCGGCCTCAAGCATACGAGGATGGCTGTCAACCCAATGCCACATGCAAAACTGCAGCAAGCGAGGGGAACAAATTCGATTTATGCATTTTAGAGTTTCTCATTATGCATGTGCAGAGTGGGCTGAGCTGGAACACTTATGCAAAGCAGAAGCCAATTTGAGGCAAGTAGATGCGAAAGCACAAAAATGTTCTTAAACTGCCTGGTTTGACAGCTATTTCAGCTGAGGGGTTCTGACAAATACATTAAGGGTTTTAGCTCGCACTCAGTATTTACTTAGCATGGTTTTTAAAGGTGCGCTCAGTAATTTTTCCCCAAGTTAAAAAGTTCTACAAAGAAATTAATAGTAGTTTTGAAAAATGTTTCCAAATCACTACTGTTTAAAAGTATGTTATCAAGGAATTATGACTTGTATTCAGCAAGGATGCACTAAATTGAGCAAAAGTGACAGTAAAGACATCTACAGAGTTAAAACTATTTCTATTTTAAATATGTGCTTTTTGGACTGTCTATTCATCCAAGAATGACACCAAAAAAAACTTTATCGTTCTACAAAATAATTAAAAGGATACAGTAGTTCACCCAATAATGAAAATTCGCTATAATTAGCAAATCGCTATAATTCGCTAATAATTAGGGGTGTCTTATAGTTCTGCATCGGACCTATGCTGCAGCCTTTACACCATAGGCTGTGTGTGTGACAATGAGGTACGTGAAGGGTGCGAGTTCAAGTGCAAAGGGAATTTATTCCAGCTCAGGGTCATACAATCAACGTCAGGACCGGCAAACAGCGTTG
>JAUYWG010000057.1:10365584-10377120 GCA_034779775.1 Enteromius afrohamiltoni | reverse complement strand
ATTATGTAGCCATAATCATAATAAACAGTGACCTTGCGCAAAACATTACTGATTGGTTTGGAATTCATTCTTCAATGCATTCTTACAAAATGCTTCCAAACGCATTTCTAAAATTTAGACAGACAGAGGTGGATAGCATTACTTTAGTGACAAATCAGAATTGGCAGTATCAGTGTCAAATACACATATAAATCAGAAACCGAAACAGAAACCCAAATAATTATGTTTGCAAGGCCTAAAAATGGATACAACCTCAATGGATGTAAAAATAGGACAAGGTGAATGTTTCGTCAACTGCCAAAAAACTCTTTTATACTAGCCAACACAGTCACACGACCAATTCGTACACACAGTGGTTCATTCGTACGACCTCACTCCTACAATTCTGTATGATCTATCTAAAACCTCAGTGACGGGTAGGTTTGATTAAGTCATTAATACAAGATCTTACAGACTACCAACTCATAAATACGTACAGTTTATTAAACACTGTATGAGTACTCATGAGTGATGTCACAAGTATTTGTACGAATTAGCTACCTCATAAGGTAGCAAAACCTTGCAAGAATTGTGGACATTAAAAATGTTGATCCAATTCTTCTACTGTCCATACAAAATGTTTTTGTCCATACAACGGAACACAAACTATCTCCAAGGTTGTTTTTTTTTTTTAATACATGAAGTTGAATAAATGACGACAGAATGCTCATTTTTGGACAAAGGTTGGTAGATTGAAAAAGGTTGAGAACCCCTGACTGAGCACAATGGGTCTGGTGCAATGGTACAAGCCTGGTCAGGCAGTATCGTTTTCTCACTAACCACAGTGCATGGGCAGGCATGAAAAAGCAGGTGTTAGCAGGAATTTCTCTGAGAATTGTTTCATTTCATCTATTCTTTAGATCCCTAACCTCTGAAGGACGTGTACCAAATGCCTGCCACCAGCAGCAGTAAAAACAACCAGTTGGATGCCAGTCATATCTGTTGTAGCTTTATAAAACCCTATAATTCACAAACTACATGTACATGGGGCAAAATTCGGAAATTCGGAAAAGGGTGACATTCAAATATTTGTCAGTGAGAAGTACATTTTGATGTGGATAGACTTTGCATGTGATCTTTTTGTCTGATGTAATATTGATGGAGTCAACTGTGCTTCAAATAATATCCCAGCGTAACAGGATCAAACCAGCATAGTGATAATATACATGAGACTCTATGTGGAAAATTTCCTCAGGGGGCATCAGAGATAGAGATGAAGATATCAGGTTTGACATAATGAGCTCCTGTGAGATTTCTATTTTTTCTCTCTCTCTCTCAATAAAAACTACAGAACACCTCAGAGGACTCGTGGAATACAAATTCTCCTCAGTAAAGGATAAAGGGTTACATCACACAGCGGTAAGCAGGTGACAGACCAAGCACACAGCATCTTGTAAACCTAATTGAAGTTTAGCTGGGATTCTCACTGCATACCAAGAGATGTTTAACAACCATGGGTGTAATTCAACTAAAAGAATTAAAACAGTGTTGGAATTCAAAGATGTTCCTGTAGCCTAATTGCTATTTAAATGCTGTTGTCTGAGGCCGATTACGCCTGTCTAGCTTCGAATACTATTTTTATCATTGGTACGTTAATTTGGTTCAATGTAACATCAATATTCATCGACACCAATATAAGATTATATTGTTAAGCTAACACAAAATGTTTTAATTTAGTGCCAAAGAAGTTCTGATGTGTCAATTATTTTGACAGCGCTAACATAATTCAAAGAAACAGACCGTTGAGAAACCGTGCCGTCTAAGAAACACAATTTCCCTCTTTTTTCCCATGAAACCGATCTATCATTGCAGATTCATGATGTGTTCAATAAAAAATGAAAAGAGTCACGACGCTGCTGTTGGTTTGACGTCCTTGATGCGAAACACCGGTGTCACGTGACCAATCTTTTTTTTTTTTTTTTTACCAAATAGCTTGTTTAAACTATTAATATATATAATTAAAATTGGAATTATAAAATGAATGCAACACAATCTTGGTTGAGAATAACTTAAAATATTTAGTTTTATTTATATGGCACATATGAAACAGATTTACCATCTCATTTTGTTAAATTGGATATACAAAAATATAATTTATTTGTGTAGCTTGGCAAAGAACATATTTTAGTCAGTTAAATTTAATTTACAACATCGTCATTTGGGTCCAGTGACATAATTTCTTCTGCAATACATGTATGAGTATAAAAAAGTAAGCCATGTTAAATACAATTTATTTTATAGTCCACAAGCCAAAAGTTAATAATTAAATATAGGAAAAGGCTAGAACAATCCCATATCTGTCTTCATTCCTGCAGCACATATTCTGTGTATCTCTAAATAAATAATTCTACCATCAGAATCACCTATTTCAACTTTTGTTGCCAGGGGTCATATTGATGTCATTTCTTTTGATGATGTAATTTCACTTTGCTGAATCTTTGTTAGCAAACAGCTGCAATCAAATGCAATGTTAATCAAGTGCTCATGACAGGTGTAAGTGCCTTCTAGACATGTCTCGCTGTGACTTTTCCTGCTGCTCTAGTGCCCTGGCTGATGCGTTCTCTCCTGCAGAGCAGAGAGGCCTGACGTGGCTTACACATCCTCTCCGTTTCGTTTCTTTCAGTCTACCCTTGAGCCTTGGGAAAGTCATTTTTATGCTCTGCTGTCTCAATCCAACCCTACTTCACTTTACAGTCGATGAGCATGTAGAGCTCCTCCATCAGGGTCAGGGAGTGTTCTTGCCATTTTCTATTGCAAATCTGTAAGACATAACGAAGAATAATGAAATGCTTTAAATCGTCATCTAAAAGTAAATAATTAAAAATGAAATTAATAAGAAAGAATTAACAGCAATGCTCTTTATTTAATCCACATCGGTTCTCCTAAAAATGCAAAAGAGTATGTTCACTGTTAACATGGTCAGTGATAAATAATTGTGTCAGAATTTAATAAAAATTGAAAAACAAGTTCTAGCATCTTGATATTAATTGAGAATGAAGAAGACATAGAGGTATCAGACTGTCATTGGCATGTTGGTCACATGACAAGATCTAAAAGCACAACTTTAGTTAATTTAGTTTTAAGTTTCATTTCTTATGTGAGTTTGTTTTTATTGCTGCTGATTTAGAAAACAATAGCAATAAATTCAACAATGAACCACAAACTAAGCATTTGTTTTAAAAGAGGCAAAAAAAAGACCTTACCTTTTAGGGTTAGCATTCAACGTAGGCTATATTCATCTTTCTCATTTTGTTAATACGTTGTTTAATGTATACCATGGTAAACATGACCCCGTCGCAACTGTTTTGAGACCTATAGCAGGAATCAAATCTGAAATAAGCTAATTTCACAAGTTCGCATCTTCCTAATGATCATAATTAGCATATTTGGCGTACTGTCCGGGGAGCAAGCCGGGATGACGGCAAATGCCGAGCCCTAGAAGATTGAGCCCTAGGGGGTAGAACACTAACCAGGGCTGAGCTCGATGTCCGGCTCGACTCCCGCTCGCCCCCCGGAAGGGGGTGGAGGAGGGATGCATAACGAGGTGAAGATGGGAGGAAGAGGAGGCCTATTTAAGGGGAAGGCGTATGAGTTTGATTGGCTCAGACTGATTAGGGGATTGGAAACAGCTGTAACTAATCCTTATGTCAGAGCTCCTCCCGAAACTTGTTTGTCAACATCACTTCGCATCACATAAAATCGTGATCATCAAATTTCTCCTTTGAAACATTTGTTATGTAATTTATGTTCTATTGTGAAAAATTTGAGATTCTATTCAAATTCAATTTTTCATTTTATTCCAATTTTTTAAACGTTTCAAAAATTACCGGAATTCATGTTATATTGTATTAAAAATATATCCATTACACTTTTTATTTTTGAAAAGAAGAGTTCAGGTAAGCTCTGTGTTTCTGAACTATGGTTCACTGGAGACTGGGAAATGCTCTTGTTAGCCATATCTCACCCCTTAATGTGCTGAGCTCGGTACTCAGAAACAGATGGATAAAAGACTGCAACCTGTTCCTCCACTGCAGGGGAACCTTGACAATTTTATGACAACACTAAATGAGAAAAAGGACCTTGGACTCAATATAAACCCTCAGGTCAGGTTAGTGTTGAGCGGAGGCACTGGCACATGAAAAATAAGATCACATCTATATTAGCTCACGGTTTGTGAATTAAGTTATTCAGGTCATGAAATGTGTTGAGTTCTAAAGCAAGAAAATCCATTAAGGATTGATGCAGATGTTAATTTAGCTTGAAAAAAACTAGCAAACTATTTATTGTGGAAATAGATTGTGGTTATACTTAACTTATCAAGATTTGACCAGTTTTCCGGTATCTCCAAACGTTTAGTTTACTAATCATTTTAACAGTTGTTGTTTTGCAGCATTTAACTAAGGCAAGTTTGGCCCTGGCTTGTTTGAAGGGGATTTATTCCCACAATAACAATAGCTAAACATTGTCACCACCCTGTGAGCCGTTTGTTCATATTGCATCTGAGAAGCTTGATGCATTTTCATCAGTAATATTTTTCATTTGCAAAATTTCAGCAACCCGGTCATCATTCTGTCTGATGATGTAGTGAGCATGATGCATCCTGACACGAGCAAGATGAGAAGTTGTCTTTGTTTTTCAAACTGCCGTTCGGCCCATTTCATCACAGGCCATTTCAACCTCTCAAGAAAAAAAAAATTGTGTTTTCTATTGTGCAAATCAAACGAATAAGCTCTTCCTCTCATATGCCATTCGCAACATGGATTTGAGTGACAGAGATTGCAGAGGATAAGGTTTCAGACCACAAATTTCTGGGTAAAAACACTTTGAAAATCTGGCTTAGCATTGAAGCATGAAGAACTGGCTCTGGAGATGAATTTACTTTCATGGAAAGTTTAAGGTTTGCAAAGGACTTAGGACAAAAGGCTTCACTTTGCACGTTCTAAACCACATTTCCTAAAATTCAAATCATAGTGATGTTAGCGCAGTGCTAATTCCACCAATAGTCTTTTGAGAACAGGGTGCAATAGATGAGTTTCATTTACACAGAAAGTAAGAATGTTTGCACTGAAAAAAAAAAAAAAATCCAAAATGGTGCAACTGTTTAGTGAATTCAATCCTGTTTGTTTTGCATAAGATGACAGATTACAGCTCCTGGTAACTGTGTTTGTGATCTGAGCCAGATGTTAGCGCTCTCTCCATCACCAGCGCTCTGCAGGAAGAGCTTGTGCCAGTCTGCTTTTCCTTAGCATGAAAAAAAGCAATCAAGACGTTCCCTCAATTGTAGCTTCTAACAGTTCCTTTTATTCAGTTCCAATGAAGGGAAACCCATCTCATGGCAGCTGACTTCTTTTTCAATCTAATATTTTGGCCTGTCAGTAATCCAGAACAAACTCATTAAAATAAATGCAGTTTTTCACATTTACATGCTTGAATTTACCATTTAAATTTACTGGAGCACCACTAGCATTTTGGTGTAACTATTACAAGCCTCGGTAAACCAAATTAAATAAAACAATACAGTATGTACAAATATTTATACATAAAAAATACTATAGTAATTTATAGTGAACACTATGGTGTTTTTGAACTATATTACAGTAAAGTGTTCTTTTACTACAGTATGGCTTAAAAAAATAGTATATTACTATAGCATTTAACATCTTAGAATAGACTGGGCATATTTTTTTAATTCCTGACAAATTAGTGAAAATTAGAAAAACTGATGCTTAATTTTTTATCAAAATTGTATAGATTACAAATAAATATTGTGTCTGTTTTTCCATTTTTCTTGCACCAATATAATACAAATGATTACAGCTCAAACTTCACTCATACAGTCTTGAGCCAAGCCAATTGAAAAGGTCTCTGCAACAAAAAAGGCATTGAGCAGTTCTTTATATAAATACATCATAACTGATACAAGTTTTTGCAGCAATACAGTTAGTCTCAAATGCCCAGTCACCATTCTTAATCTGCAGATTTATATATTTGCCACAAGTTTTCTTTTCCAAACCCTCCCATGGACTCTCCGTTGACCTTTGCATGGCAAACACCATCATTAGAGGCAGGCCTGTCCTCACCCAGACGCAGCTCGGCCACACGGAGAGCCTGCCTCACTGCCTCAGGTGCTAATGACATCACGGCTCTCCGCTGTCCAGTGAAAGGTCACGGATGATATGCATTTCACTTCAGCCCTTTCAGAGGATCCCTGGCCAAACACATTCTCACTCACACACCAGAGCTCTAGTTATATTGCACTAAAAAGCCCCTAGACAGACTCTCAGAATACTCTTGCACAAAGTCTGATGTAAAATGAATGAATAAATATAAAACGACAAGATTGTTCAGTATTTGCAATATGCTTGTTTGATTTAAATTATGATAGGATTAAGGAAGCCTGTATGGTTTTGTCATTTAAGTAAAATCGAGTAAATATATCATACCGAATATAATTAGATACACACAGGTAATCCTGAGTGCATGACTGAGAGTCTGACCCAGTTCTTAGAGAGCATGAGCCACACAGTGTGCCGCCAGATGATTATGACTCCTTAGAGAAAGGATGAAAGAGAAAGTGACTGTTTACAAATTAGGCCAATCTTCAAGGATGATAAGTTAGGTAAAGTTGGTCAGGTGAATATGAAATAAAGCAGGACAGACTTTGTTTCACTTGACTTTTTTAAAGACCTTCACTTTAAAGGGTTAGTTCACCTAAAAATAAAAATTTTCTCATTATTTACTCACCCTTGTGTAGTTCCAAACCCATAAGACATCTGTTCATCTTCAGAGAACAAATGAAGATATTTTTGATGATATCATAATAAAACAAAACAAATATAATATATTTTACTCTTCTCCCGTGACTTCTTCCACTATTTTAGAGAGTATCTCAAATGCACTGGATACGCAAGCTTTAATGTATTTGACGTAATCAGCCTTGTTTACATCCGGGTGAAAGCACAAGCAAGTGTGTAATCTTGCGCCTAGAAGAAAACGTACGCGTATGCAGTAATATTCACTAAAATGGCGGGAAGACGTAAGCCATAGAAGAAGAATGGTTGAGTATATGATGTTAATTTTTGTTTTCTTTGCACAAAAAAAACCAGTATTCTCCTATCATCACAAAACTAAAGTTGATCCACTGATGTCACATAGACTTTTTTACTGGTGTTTTTACCATGTTTCTGGATCTAAGATCATTTCATCAGTTGTATTGCTGTCTATGGAGAGACAAGGTCTTATGGCTTTGGAACAACATGACCCTATAATGACCATACTACGTTAAAATTTCCATATTTTAGTGTTCCTTTGCAGTTTTTTTACAATTGCTAAATTTATTTGCAATTTTTGAGTGAAAACGGTTTCTGCACAAATATTTTCAAACTTTTGTTTTAATCGTGTATTCTTTTATCTCTGAATTTGTTGAAACTAATACCTGAATAGTCAATTTTCTTGGTCTTTCGATAATGAATGACAGATGTTTTTTTTTTCGCTCCTAAGTTTCCTTCCATCAAAGCCAACTAATCAGTCACTGAATCGTAACACCAACTACAAAAATTGTTTTTCTAATAGTTTTGTTTAATATAAAAAAAATTTAAAAACTAAAGGAAAAACTGAGAAAATCATCCACCTTTTTGTCCAATCCTAACACTTTTTGCTAATAAATGCTGTTTCTTTTCCTTTTAACATTTAAGATCCTTTATTTAAAGCACTTAGACATAAAGAAAAATAAATAAAAGGAAATACTCCCTATAGAGTGATCTTTAACGTCGTCCATCACAGAAGATTACAGAAACACACAAAGCCTGCCAATTTGCCTGACAATTTCCTGAATACAAAGGTGGTAATTTGTCTGCGCTATTTTTGAAAACAGTTGCAAGAACGTTCCCACACCTTTAAAGTTGCCAAGGCACCAGCCTCCACATCTCGAGTTGCTTGACAAGGTAATCAGTAGCCGGCTCAGCCGCAAATAAGCCTGACCGCACTCTGTTAATGCAGCCAGAGACATGTTCAAGGTTATTACTGCTGATACAGATCGCTCTCTGCTTTATTCGGCTCTGAGAGGTAAAGAAAGTATATGATAGTGAGAGATAGAAAGACTTGAGAGTCATTGTTTCATTCCCTTTCCTTTAGTTCTTCAAAGTAATCCATTGTCATCAAATAATAAAACAGGCAGGGACATTGGAATAAAAACCTATAACTATGGGATTTTCTGTTCTATCCTTTCAGAGGGTGTGCTGTGAAACTTGTAAATGTCAGCAACACTTTTCTGAAATGCTTGTGATATACATGGTCAGATACATGCCGGTCAATCCATGTGTGACTTTATTAAAACTAGAATAAGGACACTAGTCAAGTTATAGGGTCACTGCAAAAAATTGATGTTTTTTCAGTTTGATTAAATTTTTTACCATTTAAAATTGGAGAGTTTAAAGTGCCCTATTATGCCTTTTTAAATATGATCTGGTAACTGTATGTGAACATAAACTATCTGCAAAGTTGTGACGCCGACAGTGCATGATAAATAAAGTTATTGTCTCACATGTGAGTCGGCTCACATTTGCTTAAACGAGTCATCAGCAATTTGAATATTTTTCTGTTACAGATCCACGTCATGAAGTAACATATTTGCATAATGTCCACATGATCTCGCAGTCTCGCCTGGTCTATTCGTGACAACAATCTTGTATTGTGTTTGCATCATTTTACTAATGACTGCTTTTCCAATCTTGGAGCACAACGCGATATTCAAATGCTTAATCTTAAAAGGTGGATCAGTGCCCAGTTTATTTGGAACGGATTGCTCCTCTGAAATTCTACCTGTAAGTATGATTAATAAGTGATGATTGTATTTTCTAGCGATCATTCAAAATTCGCATTTGTGTATGTTACGTTGTGTAACAACCCTGCACATGTCTTAGAGAATTGCGAGTTAGTTGTTTACTAGTTCTGTTGTTCAGCTGTGGGCCTAATGTAGTCTAAAGATTGTGATTCACGCAGCTTCACTGTCTGTCTATCTCATTAGTAATGATAAACAATGTTTAACACAGTGTTATGCAGTATACAATACTGAAGTTCACAATGTAGAGAGGTGCCCGAATCACTTACAAAAGCATATTGCGAGCACTTTCCACGATAGCCCTAGTTGACATATTCTCTCAGAAAGCACCTCTAGTAATTTCAGAAAGTGTAGTTTTGCTACAAGCTCTGTGGACCACTGTAGTGGTAGACCAATCATAAAGGACTGCGCCATCGGACCAATCACAGCAGTGAGGGCTCACGGGAAGGAGGTGTTTAGACAGACTGATTTCGTTTACGAATAATTTAGAAATGAGGTCAAATTAAATATATTTATGGAGAAAACTAAAGTGTTTTTTGACCTTGCATACATCTAAACCTGTTTTAAGAGACTTATAAACCAATATTAGCACGTGCGGAAGCATTTTTGTTATCTACTGTTTAGAATGCCTGGAATTTTGAGTTTTAATAGACACCCTGTGTGTGGTTTGGTGAAACCACTGATTTGTCAAACTTGCTTTCCTGCCATCTGTGTCCTTTTAACTATTTTGTGGTTATGAATAGTAATGAATAGGGTTTGTGGAAATGTATCAGAGTAAAAGTAACATTTTAATTATGAAACGTAGTAGAGTAAAAATAATAGTCATGTAAAGAACAGATACTGCCAAAAAAGTTATTTATTACTTTGTTACAATACACCATTGTCGACATTCTGTTAACTTATAACTAAGGTTTCAACTATATGTCCAGTTAGTAGAGTTAGTAGAGATTAGTGATGTTGATGTACAGTATACTGTAGGTGCTATTTTCTTCTAAAGAATTATAATGCCAAAAGTAAAATATGTAATAATTAACACTTTTAAAGACGCATGGATCATATATTATAAGAACAAATGTGTGAACTTAATCTTACTAATTACATATGCCTGTGGTTTATCCTGGCCAGCAGGCACAATTGGCCAGTATGGCCTTTGAAAAAAGTCAAAATGTACCAATTAGGTGCAAGCTAATTGCTCTATTTATATTAATGGCCTAAGGACTATCCTATTTTAAATATGCCCTGAGCCATTAAACAAGTGTATTTATAATTTCTCAATTATGGTTTTAATAAGACTTTGAACTGGGCTTTTAAAGATCTTGAAAAAAGGCAGCCACCTTAAACAGCCACTTTAAGACCAGGCAGGATCCTCTGCCAACCCATTGCATCAGCAGTTCAGATCACCTAATTAATATTCATTATCTATGCTCATTTTTATAATACCCCCACTTTCTTCAGATAATTTCTACATGCTTGCATTTCTGCATTATCTAAGTTTTAAAGTTCATATTATGACTTGTTTTAAAATAATTTAACAGTGTTTTCTCCCAAGAACATAATGGCCCTAAATGTTCCAAACAATCCAAACACAACGTCCAAACAGCCTGTGATCAGCTTCTTTCCTCTAATCAGCCCTCACCAAGAGACCTTAAGAAGGGTCGCTCATAAAATTGCTTTCTAATTCACCGAGCCACAAGGAGGAGAATTTTATATGTGCTTTTAATCGAGATGGTGAAATATATGTCATATTATAGCACAATAAGTGAGGCTCACCCACTTGAGAAACCTTTCTCTACCAGGAATCCTTTTATGCAGTTTGCTTTTATTTGCCATGTGAATTATGGATATTCACCCTATCTATTTTGCTTATGTTATAGATCTTTTAAACAATATGTATTTCTATCTTGCAGAGAAATTAAAGACTTTTCTCTGGTGACATCTCATATGTCTGCTAAACCCCCATCGGCTGACCATCAGTTCCATCCGATCAACAACTAACAGATGGAGTAAAGGTACATTTCATGATTGTTAATTAGAACCTAAAATCCTGATTCTAAAGACAGCTAAAATATGAAGCATGAAGATAAAACTCTCACATCAGTTGCATAGATAATTGCAAAAATTACCCTCTGCAAGAATCCCTCTCACGAGGTATTACATTTAGTTAATTTTCACCAGAATAGGAGAGCTGAAATTGAGTGTCATTCAGACCCCCTGACTCACCACTGAATTTGTGATGAAATGTCCAAATTAAACTTCAATGACCTTTATGGAACATGAAATACCATGGGTCTCATTATCACCCAACATGACGAAAGAGACAGAGGCACTATCCACCAGAGGTCTCACCTCCCACTCTGCGCCAGCTCTATATCTAATTAAACATAATTCCTTTTACTCCCGGTCCTGCTGGGATTACGCATTTGACACGTTCTAACAGCACTATGCATAAACTACATGTACTTATGTTTGTGTTGATTACCTGTGAATACTGTCAGTGTAATTTAAAGCCGGGCGTCAAATCGCCAACAACAAAAACACAGAAAAGACCGAAATCAATCAACCTCGTGAGACGACAAACAAAGCAATCAACCTTGATTATGGACACATTTACAGTTGAACCCCATGTCAGTTTCTTGTGACTTTCACATGACACATGCA
>JAUYWG010000057.1:10346857-10365484 GCA_034779775.1 Enteromius afrohamiltoni | reverse complement strand
AGGAGACTGGATAGTTGGCACTATAGTGAGGCACAGCAGGTGTGAGACAAAAGGTATGAAAATGATGGCTTGTGGTCGACGTGATCAACCAAGCCTGGCGGTGGCAGAGCCCACAGCAATTCTCACAATGTGATTGTTGCCAGGCATAAATATTCATTAAACACACATACAGGAGCGAACCGCCTTGATGAGGTCACATTATTGCACAAGAAAGTGGAGAGTATCGCTGCTTTAAACAGCAGGAGGTAGAAGATTCTCCACAGTGTAAGAGTTTCTTCCATCTTTGATAGCATATGAGGATGAATATGTTTTTTCTGGGCCACTGGCCAACAACGAGGCCCACTGGAACCGACCGTTCACTAGTCAAGACAAATGCAGTCGAATGAAGCATGACTTTTAAGGACTATCATTATTAGTTAGGTTTGAAGAGAGCAGATTTCTTGCCGAAGTCACAAGAGAAGAGTCGGGATGAGAAATGCAGAGAGGCCGTGTTGTGATTGGGCCAGGAGGACAAATCGTTTCTCGCTTGGGTCCATGGGGCTGCTCGAATTCGTTTGGGGTTATTGTTACATTATGGGTGTGAGATTAGCAGGCTTTGGCGTAATGCTTACTCAGACAATTTTTCTGGATTCCTGAGACTGATTACTTTTCCATGTTCATTCCGTAATGTACATTATGAAGAAAGGAGTTTTAAATTAGTTGACATTGAGCTCATAATCTTGGTATGAATAAAACATAACTGTCACAATATGTAAAGTAAAGGAAATGAAAAATTCATGCATTTAAGGACCTTCAGGAAACAGAGCACATCTTCGGAAAAAAATTAACAACCCTCGTCGTTCTTCTCACCGACAGCGTGACTGTTAAATTTCCATGTCCACTGAAGCTAGTAAATACCTTAACGGAGCGTCACCGCTCATTGTTACGGCTGCTAATTGTGCGGTGACTTTTACATGACTTCCCACAAATGAGGATGAGACGGAGAGGCTGGGCTGTATGCGGCAAGATGCATTGTCTTTCCTTAAATGCCCCATTAGTCCCAAGCCAAAGGATTATGAGAAGGCTCATTAGCTGGTCTATTCCTCATGGTGACAAACTATCTCTTATGGGCATCTATTGCCCTAACTACAGGGAACGCTCTGTGGTCAACAAGGATTTCTGCAGAAAGAGCTATTTATGTTTATTGCACCGTATTTCCTCACTGGATTGGCTGTGCTAAATAGCTAATTTTCCTTCTGTGTAAAGGCTAATTATTCATTTCGATGAATTCGATGACGACTACGAAAAAATCTACATTAAGACATACAGGCCCGGTTTCACAAACGGGGCTTAGCTTCAGCCAGGACTAGGCATTAGTTAAATTAAGATATTTAAGCAACTTTTAAAAAAAAATGCCTTATAAGAAAATATTACAGGTGTGCATCTTAACACAGAACAAGCACACTGACATGTTTTAAGATATGTCTGAGCATGATTTTTTCATCTGAGACAGCTCAAACATGCAATTTAGTCTGGGACTAGCTTAAGCCTTGTCTGTGAAACTCTAAAAATGGAATGTTTGAGAGGAAAACATTAATAAGTATTAGTAGTATAAGTAGTAATCTTTCATTTCTTTGGAAAGATAAACCAAATTTAAAAAAAAATAAATAAATTAGTAAAATACTGAGAAAATCATCTTTAAAGTTGTTCAAATTAAGTCCTTAGAAATGCATAATTAATTCTATGTGTGCGTGTGTAGCTGAAAATAAAATCATCTGTCACAATTCTCAATTCATTAAACAGTCTAATAATATAGTAAAATAAAAATAAAATCTTATATGTGAGACAACATGAAACAGTCAAAATAGACTGTGTTTAAGTTTAAAAGAATGTGTTTTAAACTGTAAAAAAAAAAAAACTTGCTATTTTTGTCACTGACCCTGCTGTACTTAGGTTTCCTCATCTTTGCCAACTTTACATGATGAAAAACACTGATGTGATTGTGCAACCGGCTAATTGAAAAATGTACTTTGCTGACTTTTCTCACTTTCCCCTGATGAAAAAAGGCTTTCATGGCACACAGGGATATAACAGTAGTAGGCATTCAGAGTAGGCTTAGCTCTCAAATAGCACAGAGCTTCAACGTCACGGTAGCTTAAGAGCTTTTACAGGACAAACGCAACAGTGATATGTGCTCCCTTTCTACGTGCTTCTCAGCTTGACACTAATGGTCAAAGGCCGAATGACAAACAGAACAGGAAGAAGATTGAAAACCCCTTTCCTTTGGCATTGGAGATTAAATAAAACAGCTGATTGTTTATTAGAGCACTCGCAAGGTCATATTTATAATTCGGAGAGTCGTTGTGTTTTGCTTTGGCATTTATGAAATGAAAAATGGCCCATGCATAGGCAGACCATAAAAATAAATTTGTCAAGCCTTTATGGACGTCTGGGCTCGTTCCACATATTGTGTTGTGGCTAGACACAATGTAGTCTTTCAACTCGTCCAACTACAATGACAGATTCACTTCTCTTGAGAGACTCGTCGTCCCATTTGACATTGCACTTTGTCAATTCAAAGCAAGACAATAAGCAATCTGTGCAAAGTAATTTTCTCCCTCGCCAACACTTCATTTTTTCCTACGAGGTCCAAGGTGTCACAGTGAAAGAAAAGTGGACAAAATGCAGTAAGAGGTGAAAAACGAAAGAGAGGAAACTGAATGTGCAGCTTTTCTGGGGCAGTCCTATAATCCCAGCCTCATCAGCTGTGAGCATTGATCGCTGTCTATGAGAGAATACAGGTAAAATCAATCATAGCATTCTGGGTAAAAGAGCATAGATGGACCAGATCATCCACTCATCAATAAAGAAGCGCTCAGATCAATGGTCTGACCTGAAACCTCAAGATGAGTTCACAGCTTAAGTTGACCGGTTCCTCTTTAACCTTGGATGTGTTATTGAAGAAGAGCATAATGAGCATTTTGCCAAAACTGTGTAAAACTGTTCATTAACTGTATTTGGACATATTTTAGATTTTACAATCATTCTATAAAACGACTTTTTACATTTAAATGGATTTGGATGTCTTCAGGATTTTTCAGGAATCGAATATACTGATTTTGTTATGTTCAGCTGGACGTGTCAGCCCAGCTCTCTGGCTGGCACTCCAGCATCAGGGTATTTATGTGTGTTTTCCCCTGTTTTCATGCCTGGACCCACTCTCACAAACTCGTTTTGTTGTCATCCCGGACTCTCATTCATGTTTCTGTGTTGTCACGTATGTTCATTCATGTCTCCGCCCTGCTCATCTGTTACTATAGCAATTTATTGTCTAGTTCCACCCATTGACCCAGTTTCCTCTGTATTTAACCCAGAAGTCTTTGTCTAATTTCCACGGTCCATTGCACTGTCAACCCCTATTGTTTTGCCTCTCCGTGCTCCCGTGTTTCCCTTGTCTGTTTGGATTGTTTTACTGTGTACCGATCCACGCCTGGACTCTGACCATTCTTGTGCCTTGCCTTTTACTATCCCTGTCAGTGGGTAATGACCTCAAGACTGTCTGTTTAGCTCTGTGTCTGTAATAAAGTAGCTTTTGCAAACGATCCCGCACGTCTCCTCGCCTCACTCCCGTGACAATGGACCGTCACACAGGGATCAGCAGCTACTATGTTCCGCCGGAGTTCAGAGACTTCTCGTCGCCACGCAGGCAGGATAATTCTCCGGTGCCGCCCGCGCAGTTGAATTAATTGATTCAGCACGGCCGCGGTATAGAGGCATATGTAGAGGACTTCATTACTATCAGTCACCGCGTGAAGATCACCGAAGAGGAAATAAAGAACTATTTTCTATTTTCTGACAATCGCCCTAGCGATCTCTAAAACACTGAAGACAGGTTCTGACAGAACTACACAGCGAGAAGGGCTGTGTGGTGTCCCGGCTGGTTCAGCAACGCAGCCAGGAGGACCATGCACCACCCAGTCGTTCCCAGTCGGTCAGCCTGACGTCTGGTTGAAGGCCCCCATAAACCCAGATCAACTCTTAACGGGTACCAGCCCCATAGCACGGTACGGGGGACCGTGTCTGTCCCTGCTCGTTCCTGTAACCCAGCCACTCAAACTGTGTAGGGCCCTCACAAGCTCAGGCCAACCAATCGCGGGTTTCAGTCCCGAAACGCGGTGCGAGGGGCCATTTATTTTCCCATTGGGCAGCAATTTGGGTTCCGAGTGGCCGGATCCGCCAGACCCGGTCTGTGATCCGGAACTAGAGTGGCCGGATCCGCCAAACCCGGTCTGTGATCCGGAACTATGGCAGCCGGATCCACTGGACCCAATCTGTGGCCCAGATTCAGTGTGGCCGGATCCGCTAGACCCAGTTGGTGGTCCGGGTCCACTAGCACCAGACTCACTCGAGCCCAAAAAGGCGTGTCTGACTCTCGAGTCCCTAGAGGTCTGTGAAGCGCCATGGCCAGAGCCTCCTGAACTCGGGCCCAGGTGAACCGCTAAAAGCCCAGTTTGTCATGGTTACACAGCTAGGTGAGCTGTTTCAAGTCCTGTTGGTTCCGGTTACACAGCCAGGAGAGCTGCTCAATGCCCAGTTGGTGTCGGCTTTACAGCTAGTAGGGCAATCCCCTATCTCTGCGGTTCCCAGTTCACATCTGTCGGGTCCTAGCCCCGAATCATGGTTCAAAGAACCACTCGAAATGTTGGTCTCGACCTCTGAGACTCCACCAGTGGCTGCACAATCCTCAGACCCAGTTCTCCAAGGCTCAGGGCTTTTGCGCTGTCCGGTTCCGGCTACGGAAGGTCTATCAGTGGCTGCACGACTCCTGGGGATGTTGACTTCGGTCATAGAATCCTCAGGGGCTCCGCTGATGGCTGCACAGCCTCCGAGTCGGGCCGGTCAGTCCATTAACGTCTCTCTGCTCCTCTGTGCAGGTCAGTCCTCTGTTTTCATGCCTGGACCCACTCTCACAAACTCATTTTGTTGTCATCCCGGACTCTCATTAATGTTTCTGTGTCGTCACGTATGTTCATTCATGTCTCCACCTTGCTCATCTGTTACTATAGCAATTTATTGTCTAGCTCCACCCATTGACCCAGTTTCGTCTGTATTTAACCCAGAAGGCTTTGTCTTCCCACGGTCCATTGCACTGTCAACCCGTATCGTTTTGCCTCTCCGTGCTCCCGTGTTTCCCTTTGGATTGTTTTACTGTGTACCGACCCATGCCGCTCGGTGCAACGCAACCGACAGTAATAAGTCATGATAATCAGTAATTATGTCTCCACCGGATGCAACAAATGCCTCATTTGTTTTATTGTTTTGGTGTGATAGTGCAGGGGCGTGGCATCACACTATGGTAAGGGGCGTAACATTTCCGCCAAACACTTGCGGTACACTTGACTGCTGTTTTACACCCTTTTAACTGCTCTACTTGTTCATGTAAATACATTTATAAGATTTAATTTCATTCTACAAGGCCAGTTTTTAAATGAACGATTTAAACCTCTCATTTTAGCCATATCCATGACCAGTTTAAGAAAGGTGCAGAAAATGGCGTCCGCCACCTCTGGGGTCACTCACCCTTTCCTCCATAATCACAAAAGGTTTCACTCGCATTATCTGCTAGTATTATTCACGCTCTCCTGTGAAGCTTTCCCAGCCTTGCACAGTATCACTAATATGAGAGATATACTGTTTAAAGGAGCTGCCTGGCTAAAATATGAGCATTATCCTTGCAATGAATAAACCAGGCAGCCAATTAATTAAAGTGATTAAAGCACTGACTAACTAGATTGAAGTTAAGAAGATTGAGGTCAAACGGTGTTAATTTATTTTTGCGAATCCTCATTTCTGACTTTTCATACACAAATTATCAAAGGTTTCCCGCTGCGCGCAAAGTGATTAATTCCATGACATAATTGTTATGCGCCTGTTTAGGAAGAGATGGACAATGAATTATTCGTTTCTCCTCCTCTCCTTCGCTCACACACACCTTATCCAATTTCTAATTCATCCGTGCCATATTAACAACTGCAAATATGATGCCCTAAAAGTCTTTTGAGCAGTAGATATGAGAAATAAAAATTGAAAAGAGGAAAAAACACTAAATGATGAAATGGATGACAAGTCAGCCCACAAGTGAGAAGATAAACAGCTTGTGATGTTCTTAATTGTGGAAAATCATACTCGTTTAGTCAGTGCCACATCAAATGCAGATGCAACGGGACAAACCCACAAGGCCAATTATAAAATGCCATGCTGGTTCATCCCTTTTTTGTCACTCTTTTTTTTCATCCCATAAGCTTCATTATCACAACGCCGTTGTTACAGAGAGTTTGGGAGTGTGAAAATCCTCCGTACTTAGTAAGCGCTGATACTCTGGGTGAACTCAACCGCATTAATACAGGATTACCATGGAGAGGCCGTGTTCTCTAGATGGAGGGAATGAGAAAGAATTCCTGAGGAGTGATGATATCGTCAGCTCACTTTTTTGTAATTGCAGCTATATTTTCTTATGCTCTTTCAGTGCAGTGCCAAGCGGCCCAGCCCAGGCGCCCTGGGAGTCGTCGGCAGAAGCTTGGTGCAAATAGATGACGCCACATGCCAGTGACATTAAAATTTAAGCATCTTCACAAAACTTTATTGTCACCCAGCCAACGTCTGTTTTAGAGTTTCGAGAGGACTGACAGTCTAAAAGCTGAGTATTAGTTTCACTTTGTCTTACCCCCCCCAATACCTTCTGCTTGTTTCTCCTGTTTGAAAATTAGAGCGGTGCTGTTAATCTCCTCTCAGACTCACCCTCTCTCGCATTCAGATATTCCCTCAATGTTAATTGGCAGAAAATAAGCAGCACAGACTGTGAATTGTAAATCATTTCCTGATGTAATCACGCTATCAGTAAGATGAATCTCAGACTTTAGAGAACGCACAGCTGAGGTAGTCTATGCGACTCGAAATGTTCTGCCAATAATGAATGCGGTACAGGAGGAACTAATTATATTACGCATTACTCAATGGCCAGGATAAATAGAAGTCAAATAAATGGATCCATAGCCCAATTTTCCACTGACATAAAGATACCTTACCATTCAAATGAATAGCTTAGCTCTTCCTAAATGTCTTTCTGAAGCAATAATGAGGACTGAATACTAATTGTTTATGAGGGATTCTGCATGGGAGCCATAGTCATTCTTCATTCTGTTTGGTTTGTAATTATCCTAATTTAGTTTGCCAGGTCACATTCGCTCCGTCCTCCTTCAGTTGCATTATTGCTTTTATAAACAAGTCATGATGAGGTCTGTTGTTTCTCCCCTGCAAACAATCAACAGAACAAATGTCCTCAGATTACCTAGTCACTTCATTTGCATTTAATGGCCCTTCAGTTAACTAGCTTCCATGAGAATGTGTACTGTATGCCAATCAATTTATTAGACAGCCACAGAGGTTTATAGTACATTGACGGTCTGATGTGTTACTTGAAACACAAATTAAAACACTTAGACCTTTAGAAGTTTACATGAGCTTATTAAAGAACCAGTACAAAAAAATGAAATGAGTATTTTGCTCGTAGTATTGTTTTTTTTTTTTGTTTATATATATATATATATATATATATATATTTTTTTTTTTTTTTTAGAAATAGAACAACTAATTTACTCAGCAGAAGTATTTATTATTTTTTAAACAAAACCCAAATTAAATTAAAGAATTCATGAATTCAAATAATTGATTCATTAATCCATTCACAGCAATGTGGACGTTAGAAACTCACTAGAAATCAATAAATAACTTTAATTTGGTCTGATTGTCACACAAAATCATATGACTTAAGATATCTAAAAAACAGCACAAGAATCAAATAAACCACTTCTGTGATATTTTTACTGTACTGTGCCTTTTTATGCATTGTTCCACAAAAAAATAAATAAATAAATAATGAAGGTCTAGAACATCATAAGGGTGATGATGAGGGAAGAGTATGACGTAATCTCCATTTTGGGCAACCTGTTACCTAAGCACACATACACAAGAATCATAGTCGCCACAAAATCACAGAAAATGCACAGCCATGACATATTCTGCCTTTTTATGAAGAACCGCTTTTCTGTAGCACTTCAATTTGAAAACAATGTCCCAGAGAGCTAAAAGCAGAGATAAGTTACAGTGAGTCCCTCTCCCCTGAGGAGAGGAGGCGCAGAGAAGGCCAGCGATTTGTCATTCGGCACCAGATATAGTGCAACCTTGGCAAAGTGCAGCAAGGGAGGAACACCACGAATCATCAGGAACTAAAGTTTAGGCGACTTCAATGACACTAGGGACGCGTCTTTCACTGGGAGGGGTTCATTATTGCGGAAGGACAAGAGGACATAAGCAGAAACATTCAGGTTGGGGAGGCTGGCCACATGGAGGTTGGGTTTGGGAGGAGGAGTCTTGCCTTCTCCATGAAGAGATGCAGTTCAGCGTGCCATTCTAAAAGAAGTGTATGAAAAGATGAGATTGCATGCATTTGTGTGAGAAGGTGAAAAGCTCTGGCTGCAAAAGTTTCAGGAATTGGGGGCTTATGGGTTGAAAATGCAGCAGCCTGACTAATCCCCAGTTTGGAATAATTAAGAGAATTGATGGGCTCATTGACCATGCACAGGCTGCTCTGATGGGAATTTGATAATATCTCTTTTTTTTTAAGAAAAGAATCAGATATAGACTTTCAGTGCAAGATTTTCCAGATGAGTTGGGACTTATTGCTGACATCTTCCTGGAACACGAACGCTTTTTGTTCTCAGGTACTTTCTACTGTACCCATTCATCACAAAATATAAATCAAACGTATGATTAAAAGCGGAACCTGGGATCTCATCCAGAAATGCAGTGGATCAGATTTATGTCCCATCACGTTTGGAATTTCAATGCGTGTTTTCTGTAATTACCAATAAATTTACTGTAAGATATCATCTTATCTCATGGACGTTTGTCATCCTGTGATATTGTTTGCCCTCAGTATGAATCACATTGACAAACGGTCTATAAAATCTCACGTTAATTTTCCAAAGACCGGAGGAGGCTGATAGCTGTTAAATTTTTTCTTTAATGTCTGTAAATCTTTTCATGTTTTATATCAAACTTTTATAAACAGTACTACTTAAAAGTTTGGGTTGGTAAGATTTATTTCAGTTTTTTAAGTAATTAACACTTAACACTTCAATTGAACAAATGATTAACAGACATTTATAATATTAGAAAAAAAATCTATAAAAAAAATAACCTCTGAACTTTCTGTTCATAAAATAATACTGACAAGTATGTGTTTTCAAAATAAATCTATATTATAAAAAACATTGGGGGAATAAATACATAACTGCTCTGACAACTGGATTTAAAAAAAACATTAATAGGCTTAATTAATTTTATACAATCCAATTTTGTTGCATTAAATGGTAAAATTAATGTTACAACCCTGAGATATGTTCAAATATGATCATCAAATCAAAATATGACAAGTAAACATTTACTTCTCTAGCTCAGTAATGAGTTATATTTCTATTATCACCTCAGTAGGCTGGTGGTCAAGTTATTTCATCACTTAAACTAAACTAAACAGTGACAGTCCTTCCTTATTTTTTAGCTGTCATCTACTTTGAGAAAAAGAAATGCAAACGTGTCAGCGATCTCTGAATATACATCATTAAGTTACTTGTAAAGGGTTACATATGCAAACCTGTTGCAGTCTTTCCTTGGCTGACAACACTGCTTATAGCACAAGCATTCCGACGCAACTTGTTCCCATTACACTTTTGACTCCCGCAGACATTAAATAATTGCTTTCATCTTCCACAAACCATAATCCGCTCACCAGCGACAATCTCCATAGCCAGAGGAGTCTAAAGGAAGATGGTCGGCCATCTTACATTTCTTTAAGCTCTAATCCGATTACAATGCCTGGTTAATGGAAGAAGCTGCTGCCTTTTCCCTCACAAGACCAACCAGACTTGCAGGGAGAGCAAATACGAACGCCGTGGGTACCCTTTGTTAATGAACACATTTGGGTGAATTGCACAATTGGTATTGGTGCTGAGAGAGTCAGTGGGGTTGACAGGGTTCCCTCAGCGCTTGCGCTCTCGTCTATTGTTCACCTCCTTTTGAAGATGTAAACCTGGTCTCTAGAGTTTCGGCGTTTGTGAATCATGATAAAAAAAATCCATAAATTATCTTTGCACCTCAAAAGCAGCTCAACAGAGCTAAAATGCTATTGAAGATTAGCGTTTTTCACTCTTCACTGAGGCAAGTCTGAAAGCAGGCCGACGAATTCAGTAGTTGTAAAGCCTGTTCCATGCTCTGGTTGCTGGTTGTTTACTCTATGATTATGATTTTCAGACAGTCACAAGTTCAGCTTTTGTTATTAGATGCAGCGTAACTGAAGGAGATAAGAGGGATGTTTACATGTTCAGGAGGATTTGTGCCTCCTCTTTTTCACTCACAGCCAGCGAGTCACAGATTAAGCCACTGACTTAACTTTGCTGCACAGAATGGAATACTAGCATACTGACGATTAATGTATTAAAATATCAGACAGTACATTTTATGCAATATCAAATACTGTATTGTCATATGACCTTATTACATTCCATTTATAATAGAGATGTTTAGTCATGACGTCAATTTGTAGGCTAACCCTTCACAGGAAAAGCTAATGGGGTTTAGAAATGATAATGGCTGATCTAGGGAGAAAAAAAAAACAGTCTGTGGATCATATTACTTCAAGAGACTAAAATGTCTTCTATAAAATGTATGCAACGCAGATTTTATGTTGCTTTCAAAAGAAAATGTCTAGTGAGTGCCACTAAAACTGTATTCAGTTTTATATAAAACATGAATCTGCAATGTTTTATTATATCAGTTGTTGAATCAACTGCTTGGAAATAAATTGTTTGTTGAAAAGTTAACACTTAACTAAACGGTTATAACATTTAAAAATAGTGTACCACCTACACTGTTAACAGAAGCAAATGTTAGATAAAAGCAGAAGAAACATTGCTAATTTTTAGTTTCATGATTCTGTTTAATGGGAGTCTTGAAGTGCTTTAAATTCAGTAAATTGAAATGCAAAACCGTACCAGGTGAACTACCAAGCAAAAAAACAGATGTATGCAATGCATATAGAGCAGGTTATATGACGGAAACATCAAAATGTATTAGTTTACAAATCAAAAGCACTATGGTAAAAGTATTTTGAGGTCATAATATACAATATTGCAAGGAACTGACTTAAAATAAGACTTCAGTAATCAAATATCTGCCCCACGATCAAAATTTGCATGAAAAATAATTAATTCTTGTTGGCATTTTTTTTGTTGCTGCGGTGCATTATATTAAAAGTTAAATTAAACTTTGTCTCATGAAAATATTTACCTCTGTTCACTTTTTGGGCAACGCCATGCCTCACTGTATGTCTTTTACATGCCTCACTGTATGTTTTGCTGCAGTTTCAAAAAGAAATGTTCACTGAGTGGCGCTAAAGCACAGGTTTGTGAACCCTGGCATATTTTTATTATGCTGTGTTTTTTATTATGTAAAATTTTTCTTAATCTACTCGATAGAGCTTTTCGCCTCTCATGTACATCTCTGTACGCCTAAACGAGTAAACATACCGTCTATGAAACCTATAGATATGAAGCTGGATATGTGTAATGCAAAGCATCAGTTCAAATCTCCCAGCATATTAATATTGTTTTGAAGTCACATGATTATTTTTTTTAAATAATTGTGCTATAAACTTACACTTTATTAATCAAAACTCTGTCAATATGTGTGAAAATGAATAAGCTGTGTCAGAACTGTATTGTAATTTTTTTTTTTTTTTCAAACTGCAGTGATATGTACTTATTGGAACGTATTTTGTGTCTCCTCATAAAGTACGCCGAGGTATATTTATACCATGAGACCAGGTAGGTTTTAAAGGCAGATTTTACAGTGAGCTCGTATTACCATTTTAACAGAAATTACAAGTACAAAAAGAAAAGGGAAACACCATGTAAAATGTGATCACAAGCACCCTTTCTCAAAGACAAGATGTGGCTGTATATCTGACTCAGGTTGGTTTCACCTCTGCTTGAGCGGTGGCCCTGTGACAGATTGCGCCTTGCGCCTTTATATGCCACAGTTGGAATCGTGATGGGTTTCACTCATCAAATTGCTCATTAGACTGTAGAAAGACATCAAGCATGTCGGCAGCACAGGTGTGGTGGCCCACCTAGTGACCCAGACAGCCTGAAGTACTCAGTTAGCTGATTAATTGCTCTCATTGTTCTTCTCTGGCCTTAAATCTGTTTGCCGCAGATGATAATTTTACAGCTACGCAGGTGCAGTTGTATGATAAATGCAACTTTAGTGCAGAAAAGAGCAACCACAGAACCATTTGTAAGTACTTAACAGCCATCATTCATTTATTTAGATCACTATTGTTCTGTTTGTTAGGTTTGGTTGCTGTGGAATTGTATGGTTAAGAGGGATAAACCCAGGTGTCATTTTCTTTCTTTTTTTCCCCTGTGTTTTATAGGAGTGTGTCTTTGAACTAACCTCTCCATTGACTCACTTTTTGTCCTGAAGAGAGATGCAGACTTAAGATAACTGACAGTTCATTTAATAGATTGAGACAATAAAGAACTGGGCAGACACTGCTCTGCCTTTCCATCAAAGAACGAGTGTATTCACCCACTTTTACACTCACAAACGGACATGTAAGCGCACGCTCCAGCGCAAACGCTCACCTCGACTTCTCAAGGACAAAAGAGCTGTAGATCACAAGCTCCGAATCATAAACTCTGCCCAACTCTTGTATGTGTCTGCCAACTTCCATCTCCCTGACACCTACAATAACATCAGCTACTCTAACAACACGTCATACGTACCTACACACTTCATGCTCCAGGAAATCCAATCACATGAGACAAAGACACAGTACAACTCTCCAATTTTCTCTCACTCAGAGGTAAGATAAATCACATTCTCCTGGCCTCAGACCTGACTCAATGTGATTGCAATATGTTCGCAAATTATATTTCATCTCCACTTAGATTTAGAAAATGTAATTCCTCCCGTGAGGAATGGCATTAGGGTCAATAGAATGACGTCCATTTTTGGCATTAATTTATTTAAATGTGTTACTATAATAACACATTAAAATATAATTTTATATAATCATATAATATTTTTAAATCAAGTTTTATTCTTTAATGTGGGCACTCTTATACATTGTTGTAATTAACAGCTTGATTGGTGCATAAACTTAAACATTTAGTAAATGCCGCAGACAATATTCACCTGTTTTGCACAATGCGTATAAAGAGTGAGATTGCGCCCCACCCCATATACCAACTTATTGCCTTCACTGAAAAAAACAAACAGTGCTGAGGGACACAGAGGAACATCAATTTCCCATCAGCCCCCCAGTCCAGCGTTTAATTCGCTCAGTGGCACTGAGGCCAGGGGCCAGGTCTCCCTCATTTACCAGCCTGTGAAATGTCAATATATACTCAAAACAATGGTATTCTGCAGCATGGCCAGGCCTGGGTGCTTTCGCTCTCATCTGGTGCAGAAACAACGGTGTTCGAAAAAAAGAGAGGCTAAAATCCCATTACGTTTGTTGTTTTGGGCACCTGTTTTCTATCTTTGAGAGATATAAGCCCTGAAGGAAGACCTAAGTGGCCATATTGACTCACAATGAGGTGAGTTCCTGTCAGTGCAGTCCCAGATGAACATGTTCTGGGTGACGCTTGATCTGTCTGATGAAAGCACTAACAGTCCTGTTTATTAAAGGCTGAGATTCAAAAGGGCAGTAGGGCAGAGGTGAGACCTTTAGGCATGCAGGAACTCATGTGCAGTTATTTATCTGTAGCATACATATATTTTGGACATAGCACCCATAATGAACTTTTATTAACATTTTCAACATCGTTGTAACATGACGCCTGTTTAATCTCTTCTTTCTAAAACTTGATTTTAGACTTTCTTGTTGTATGGAAAAATGTTGTTAGTTGCTGCCCACCTCTGACTGAGTGAAAAGATCACTTACCCCCCATGTCATTCCAAACCCATAAAAGCTTTATTTGTCTTCAGAACAAAATGTAAGATATTGTACCTGTCTCAATGAATGCTAAACAATTTTTTAAAAATATGACTTAAGGAGGTTACTCTCGGCACAGGTATCACTAAGAGAACTGAGTACATTTGAACATGCAAAGAACTCTTCTCTGTTTAGTTATTCAGATAGCGTGAAGTGAATTCCTTACTCGTCTTTGATGTTACAGGGATTGGCAAGAGTCTATAACCCTTTATGATCACCGTGGGCCGCTTGATTCATCCCCATCTCCTCAGGGATTCTCCTTCACTCTATGCAAGCTAATATGTTTGCCATGTTTAATGATGCAAAAAATGTTCCCGAGTAGCAGTTATTTATCTTTATCACGCTTCTCTCCCAGAGCACTGTCACTTATGCAGTCCAGTATCAGCACCTGCTAAACGGAAGTGACACTGCACAGTAAAATCCTGAACACAACTAGTAGAGATATATTTAAAATGTATTTTTAATATTTACATATATTACTTAATGTAGAAATGGTGCAACATTTGTACCAGAAAGTTCAAATAATGCACCATTTCTATTAACTTATACTTCACTGCAGCAAATTAGCATACTAAATGCTCTGGAGAGTTTCAAAGAACCTTTACAGGCCTGATCACATTTGGTTCATGTCTGCAAAATGCTTTTCTTGGTCTTACAGCTCATAATGACCCCATGTCACCTCATTTTCATATTCTATGACACATATTCCTTTCCTTATTCTCTCATTTCTGCAGTCAAGTGTGACATGGAGATGACTGATTATCTAATCACCAATGGGTAAGAATCAGCTCTGGATAAGGCCATTAATCATGCTATAGCCTGCCCTTTCAGCCAAATCAGCTCTGGATTCACAAATTCCTTAAATTTAATCAGCCTCAGGCTAATGCACAATCACCACCACCACCGATGTTTCGTTAAACGGACCTCTCACTAATCCTAAGGTGATTCTGATAGTGTTTAGAGGTAAATAAAGTAGTACTTTATTGATATAGACGAAACAGCTGTGTTAGAGAATCTGTTTAATAATCTCATCATAATTTTATCTAGTATCACAGTAAAGTGCAAAATTGTGAGCATTCTCACAGATGACAGCAGAAGAGAGGATGTGTATGTAGTCAATTGCCCTCTGGGGAGTAAACTTTGGCTTAGCGTGATGGTGTACGGTTGCTTTTAGAGAGAGAGCAGCTCTTGGTGTGCCTGTGGTTGTGTTGGATCCTCATCAGAGAAAAGCTGATCTTAAAAACACGATGGGGGATCGCAGAGTGCATCCGCTGTACATATTTCGCATTCAAAACAATCGATACGCATCTCATCTTTATACCACAACACTGCCGCACACAAAGCAACTCACAAAACCTCCAGTTAGTGAACTCAATACATGTTTCAAAGCTACAAACGGAATTATTTGCAGCATTCAAGGTGGTTTCAGAAGGTAAACAAGGTGTTATTGTTCTTAACTGCTTTGTATAATGGGGGGACGTGTCTGAATGTGCTCATTGTTTGCTGCTTTTTATGTGATGCTCAGCACCATCTGGATGAATGGTGACAGTACTTCTTAGAAGTTGTGCAAGGAAAAGGACATATTCTGATTATAATGACCCTGGCTGGCATAAAATCAAACATGTAATGATCAGCGATGAAGACAGGAAGCCTTTGCCAAGTCCATTTCTGTGCATAAACAGTATGCCAAAACCTAAACTTGTGCAATTGATATGCACTTTTATGCGTTCAGGTTGCTCCCACATGTACAAAGTATTTTAGAATGCCACCCAAAAATTTTAATTCTCTCCTTTGACTGTGTGTCTACAACAGCAAGGATATTGGATATTCATTGTTTATGACAGTAAACGACATCATGTTGACTAATCCAAGATGGCTGACACGTCAACGTATCTAGAGAGCGGTCAAATAGGGCATCTACACATATCTATGGTCTGTCTGCTCGTCACTCACCGGAAGAGAAGGGCGGGGTCAGCAGAGCTCATTAGCATTTAGAGCAACATGCATGGCTTGATGAAATCAGAGCTGATTTTGACAGGGTAAAAGGGGGTTTTTCATACCATTGAGCAATTTTAACCAAGAATCATATCAAAAAAGCATCTTGATACATTGCAATTTTACTTGCACCTTGCGTTTTAAATTGCGCTAATATGTAAATGTTGTTATGCTCACAGACAGTTTACTTGATAACAACAATGACCACAAATTTTAAACAGAACTGACAGCCCTTAATTTTCAGGACTCACAAGCGCATATTCAGTAAGCAAGAGTTGTGTGAAAGGACTACAGTCACGCAAATCTTATTTTCATGTACTGTTTGGGTAACAGAGATCGTGACCATTCTAAGAAATGCAGTCACATTAATGACTCTGGAGCAATTAAATGGAGTATCTGTATGTATATATGTTGAAATAAATAGCATAGTTTACATGGTATTTAATATAATCTCAGCTTCAGCATTAACTTATTTCTTTTTAGCTCTTCATAATTTAAAGTCCCTGTTGAAATGAAATATGGATTCTCAGTATGTCTATGATTTGTCATCTTTGCAGTCTGCACTGGTGAGGCAGGTTCTCTCTCTCTGTGAAGGTTGGTGTCTGATTAGTCTCTTCGCTTCGCCAGTAGCGCAGCACTCTGAACCAGATGCCTTATTTTGCCATTCCCTTTCATGCCTGTGGAATAAACTTATCACTTTAATGCACTTTTCCAGATATCACGTTGATTCGCATCCCCTCTGGCTTGTCAGGAAACTTCAGCACAAGATGAAAAGGAAAGAGTATACACTTTTAAATATGCACTCTGCTCAAATTCGACTCAGACTAATGGCAGAAAGTTCAGCAAAAGGTCAGAGGAATATAAGAGCTTGAAAGAGCATCTATAGAAGATGATGCGTGTGGCTATCTACGTATGTTCAGACCACTTAAGGCTGGATGTATTTCAGAAAATCAGTAATTATAAATGTATACTTGGATTTTAATGTGGGACATAAGCACCAAGGCTCACTGTGAACATTTGCACTTACCAGTATGCCACAACCCTTGACATAAATTCTTTATAGGGATATTCATTGACTTTTTTTAATGAATGGGATTAAATGTATGGTATGCTTAATAATCATTCAAAGTAATAACAAATAATTGCATAAATTACATAATAATATCTAAAATAATATATATATATATATTATTAAATAAATGCAATAAATTAAAAGGGGCATAACAGATACAGTTTCACCCAATCTCATGTTAATCTTGAGTACCTATAGAGTAGTACTGCATCCTTTATATATCCATAAAGTTTTTAGCTTTATCATATTTATAAAAGAAACATATAGCTTCACGATCCCAAACAGCCGAGCTCCTGGAGGCGTTCTGTGTGGGCAGAGCTAAAGAATGTCCAATTAAACACAGTTGATGCTGTTTCACTCACCGTCTGCAGTTCTGAATCATGACCGGGATCTTTTATAGCTGAGACTGCTTCATCCTTCAGTATCAAACAGTGTGCAAATACAACGTTGTTTATAAAACGTCCATCAACAAAAACACTTGTGAAACTCGGAGGGCATCCACTGGTCAGATAATGCTGGGTTCTTTTGGAAAGCTTGACAAGGTTATCTTTCCCTTACAACCAAAAATGCACTTCTTTGGAAACACAGGCTTACTTCTCTACTTTATAGTAAGCGAAAAACTGTATGGGAGGCGAGTAGTACGTCCGAATTCCTAGTATTCAAAATTCATTAGGCGAGAAGTACCCGGATGACCTACTACTTCCAGCCGAATTTTATAGTAGGCATACCATGGACACTTTCCTATCCCATGAGGAGGTGTCATATTCGGAAAATGCGATCAAACGAGACGGTCTTCGTAGGACAGACGGAAAAGGAAACAGGAAGAATCACATTGCTATGCCAACAGACAGCAGCGTCGTTGCGCTCTCACACTAGTAAAAAAAAAAGTAAATTTTTTTCTAAATTTGGAGAGAAATTTGAAAATTAATTTTATTTGTTTTATTTTATTTAATATTTGAGCAGCTGCAGCGTACATACAACAGACATCTGTTACAGAAAAAAAGGAGGATATTAAGAACAAAGTTTATTCATTTTTACCGGCAGAGATTTGAGGTAAGTTTTAATAATAAAAGTCCCTACATCTTCACTTGTGTTCACCATTACATTTTGTCAAATAAACGACGGTTGGTAACGCATCCGCATTCGAAGGACGCATTTGTAGTGTCCTACTTGCTTTTCTGAAATGAGACAGCCTCTATGACGTTTGCAGCCTTCGGAGGACGCATCCTTCGAAATGAAACACAGCTTAAATAAACGGATGACTTTACATTGTTGCGCTGTTGTGACGACGCATGACACGTGACAACATCAATATGGCTGATATTCCAAATTCCGAATTCCATTCATACTACCCACATTCATACTATATAGAAAGTTCTTTTTAACAGTAGGGTAGTACGTTCAATTTTAAGCAGTAAGCAGTATGCAATTTCGGATGCAGCTACTCTCTCTGGTGTTTGCCTGC
>JAUYWG010000057.1:10320902-10346757 GCA_034779775.1 Enteromius afrohamiltoni | reverse complement strand
TAGGGTAGTACGTTCAATTTTAAGCAGTAAGCAGTATGCAATTTCGGATGCAGCTACTCTCTCTGGTGTTTGCCTGCTTCCGGGAGAAATGACCATATAAGTATGTCCAACCTACTTTTTAGGCGTAAACATCTCTGAATGCTTGGAAGTGCATTTCACCCAAATACATTTTTAAATATCTAAAAACAGAAAACCGTTATTTTAATTTTGAATAACATATTACAATACAACTGTTTCTTTACCGCATGTTGATCAAATAAGAAAAGGACGTGACATGTGGCCAGGTGTGGTTTCCCATAGGTGAGCTGATTTCACCAAGTACAAGATGTTCCTGGATCAACATCCTTGTTGATCCTGGAACAACATTTTAATCAACCAATCATATTTCAGAGATAATTTTTCAGGAAATATGTTTTAGGCTTATGATCAGGATTCGGTGCTTCTACACCTTTGTTAATCAGCTATCATATCCCACTGATTTTAGGCATTAATTTTAGGTAGGGGTAGGTTTAGGGGTAAGGATTGGGATAAGTCTAAATTTTATGTTTGGGTTACAGGTTCATGACTGCCCCTAAAATAATACTAAGCATTGCATAAGAGACTCAACAGTATTATATTATGTTATGTCATATTATATTATGTTGTTACTTCTTAAATTATTAATATTTGCCCTGTGTGCAGACTATAAGTATTTATAGTTATACTGTAACATATCAGACTATATCTGTGTATGTGTGGACTGAATGCTTTTCTTCTTTCTTGCTTTTACTCTTAATTTTATTCCACCCAGACACAATATTATGGAGGTCTGATCCACACATTTGGTGAGGTCAAGGACTTAAGCATACAGCAAACAATGACATCAGACTCAAACAAACGTCAAGCCTGATAGACACAGTTAAAGATATTTCTATGGGAATGGCTCAGTTTCTGGGCTTTCTGTCATGTGCCAGCACATTTTCAGGAAAATGAATGAGGATTGCAGTATTTCTGGAAGTTCCAGTCCAGGTCAAAGAAGACGGCACTTCCTATTAATTCATACATCAGGTCTGCCAGGATCATAGTGACCAGTGACAGTTTAAGACTACTGCCTGACATCTTCATTAGAGCCATGTGTGCAGGTAAGAAACACATATTGTGCAGAAACAATAATAAATTATTAATTTAATTATTTATTTCTTTGCTAATAAAAAAAAAGGATGTAAATTACATCTCAAATGAAAAACATAAAATGTTCACTGCTGTCTTATTAGCAATATCCCTATCTTCATTTCTGAAGAGCAAAACATCATCCAATTAAAGCTCGATATATCACTAATAAGCAGGCTGTGAATTTTCCTCTTGTCACATATTATTATTAGGACTAACTTGAGAGCTGGAAGCTAGATTGTGTAATTCCATTAATTCATTAAGAGTCAAATTTGCATGCCCATATGAGGTGATCTTATGTAACAGCTCATATATATTGATGCATTTTAATATACAGTTGATTCCTCTCTGGACAGGAAGTGTTTCTCCTGGTGTGTGAAATTTTCAGTATTTCTGTTTAATATCTCTCCACATCTCTAGGGCCCCAGGCTTGTAAAATCACTTGCCCTATTTTATTTATTTATTTATTTTTACAGTATCACAGGGTGGATTGTTAAAGCAGTGCAGCTTTTTGTCACCGTGTTTACCAGCCTCTAAAATATTACGTGATTATGGTCGTAATTTTTCTGAGTTTCAGATTAGGTTTTAGGCACATTTGTCTTTGCACAATTACTAAATTGCAGCCGGGGGCAAAGTTATGTCTCAGAAATCAATAGCTCATGCACAGGTTGCAATTAGCTTGGAATTAATCAGGGACCAAGCCCTGCAGTAATAAATAATATGAGCACTGGCCCTATGAAACCAGGAGCCTGGAGAACAAATCTTCAGAGTTAAAGGGCAATTTGAGAATCAATCACAATGTTTTTCCATGGAAAGCATCAAAGTATGTTGGAAAGGATTCAGCCGTCGATCTCGGGTAAACACACATCTTGAGTAATTCATCTCAAGGGTTTTAACTGAAAGTAATGTCATTTGATATATTTGCTTTAATCTTTAATTCTGTTCATTTCAAGAGAGGTTCTGGACTATGCTATGATTTCCAGTGGAACTGAATATGACATTTTTGTCAGAGCCTTGCAAATGCACTGCCAAAATCCATGCGATAATCAATTCAAGCTAAAAACCCTTATAATTACACTCCGTGTCAATAGCCTTCTCTCAAGCAGTGTAATTTCAAAGCTTATACAAATCAATGACATAATGAGATCATCTTGCTTGATTATATCCGTCTCTCTCTAACTGAAACAATAGCACATTCTCTATATTGAATGACCATCCCGTTAGATCCCCTCATGATGATCATAAAGATTCATAAATTGAGCTAAGACGCACTTGTATCATTAGGACCAAGTATGATACAATCATGCACGATATAGATAATTAGAGAACTGAAGCCTTCCTGAACTGTGCATTTGACTTGTAATGGTCCTACAATCCATATAGCTGCGTCCCTTTAAAAGAATGAATGTCAGTAGGTGTGTGTACGCTCATTACTCATACTTAATAAGGTTACATTACTTGTATAATATATTCCTTCTATTCAGTCTGAACTTGACCTTTCACACAGTAAATCACATAGCCTTCAGAGCGGTTGTGAGCCCATATTCCTGAAGCAACACAAATGTGGGCGCTTATTGCTTCTGAACTCCGAGTGCACTTAATCATATTTCCACCCACAGCCAATAATCGCACGCAGGTTTTCGCACAAAGCTCCACTCATACGCTGCGTCTGGTGTATCATCTGAAAGAGTCTCAATTCCTGTTGCTTTTTTTGCTCTCGGAAACGAACGCGTGGCTTAAATGGCTCTCTCTTCCTTACAGGAGGTCTGAGGCTATTTATTTTTTGCCAAACATTCTCTGCCTTGCCTTATCCGTTGTGGATGTGGTAGATATCAGAATAGCTTTTGAGAGAAGAGTGAATGCAAAAGCAGAATTACAACTCACAGATTATGGTTATGTAAGACTCTATTTGTATTAAAGGGACAGTTCAAACATAAATGTGAATTTTGTACACTTTACACTTCTTTATATACATTAATTAAAAAGGTGTACATAGGTCTATACATGTTTCATATTCAATAATCATTTTCATTTATGAAAAAATTAGTGGAGGGGAAAACCTAAAAGCTTAAAGTATTGCATTGATTTTAAAATAAATCTATTTAATTATATAAAAAATACTTGTAATTTAGGTTATAAACTACTAAAGAAATAGTTCACCCAAAAATGAAAATTCACCATAGAGTAGTTCTAATTCTGTATGAAGTTCTTTGTTCTGCCGAGCGCAATGGATGTTTTGTTTTTTTTATGATTTGGGTCAACGTTAACTTCCAAAACATTTATTATGGAAGTCATTCCATGCAGGTTTGGAACTACTCTAGGGTGAGTAAATGATGACATAATTTTCATTTTTGGGGTAAACTACTCTACACTAGTTTTGTGTAATTTTTAGTTGCTTGCCCAAATTTTCTACAGTAAATGATACGTTGAAATGATTGCAGGCTTGCCCTGAAGGGAGATACTGTTCTTTGAGTGTTTGTTCCGCTTATTTTAATCCTGCCTGAATAGAACTTTTCTAATGCTTTGCTTCTCCACCATCAGATTTATCTGCTTCTTTATGATTAGTTGCAGACAAAAGTGATTTTATTGGAAAGAATGGGATGGGATAGATAGGCCTTGTTTTTGATTACCTATTCTATTACCGTTCTTTTTGCTCTGGCTGTAGGGTCCTTCTCAGTCTCTGTCATACCTGTCTAGACCTTTAATTTTTTGTCTGTAGGGAGGATGCTGATGGCTGATGGGGTAGGAACAGGCTGACGGTAGAGGTCATTCTCAGTATTGCATTACTGGAGCTACTGTACTGGTCTGTTCCAAACATCATTTCATCTTACTGCCAATCATAAAAATAATTATCTGTTCAGGTGAGAGCTGTGAAATACATGTGGATTTAAGCCTGGTTTGTAGTCATCCCTAATTTGCTTTCTCCTTTTTTTTCCTAATGTCTATTCTTCACTGTGCTCTACATAGACATAACATAGACAAGTCCAAAAAAGGTTAAAGGTGTAATTTAATTTACAGTTAACAGTTGCAAAGTTTCAAAATGAGACAAAACAAAGCCATATGTATTTTCTTTCTTACACAACACAAAAGAACAAAACAATTCCAAACTCCATTGATTTGAACATCTGTAAAATACCACTAAAAATAATTGTAAATTATTGTTATGTTATGAATGTTATGTTATGGCTTCAAAACAATTTTAACATCCTGCATGATTTGAAAACTGATACTTTTGTATGTTGTCACATACACAGATTCATATATATGATATGTCGTTGCACTTAGGTGGTAAAAAGCACCAGTTCAAATCCTGTGAAAAATCAGCATAAGGAAGTAACAATAGCATGGCTGCATCAGCGAATGTGTTTTTAAATTACGTTTGCATTTGTTAACACTATTTGAATTCTGAACGACGACAAAACGTACCTCGAGCAGCATTATAAAAATACCACTGCAATACCACTGTACCAACCTAATACAAACGTGGCACGGTTACGTATTAAACTTGTTTTAGTGCCACTCTCTGGACGTTTCACTTTGAAACGTGTAGTAAGGTAGGTAATTGTGAGTTTGCAGAAATGTATGTATTTCCAATGAGCCTGGGTTAATAGCTAAATTAAAATTTCTGAAGATATTTTGTAATATGCTATCTATTTCATGCTTTTCTCATGTAACACAATAACGGTTTGAAATAAATATTTGGTGGGTTATTTCTCAGCCAAATGCAATGTCCAATTAGCATATGATTAATTACATTAATCAGTCGCCACATTGTGTGCTTAATTAGGCCTATACTAAAAAATATATGGCCCCCTCTTCTGTTAAAAAAATAATAATATCAAATTGTCTAGCATGCAGTAGGATTAATTCCTGGAACGTGCCAACTGCAGGGTGAGATTTGAAATCTCTGATAATTATAAGTAATCGAGGAGCACTGAGAGGAACACTGTGGGAAGCCTCCTGCTGAGGAAAACTGCGGCGGCTATATTTCAAATGAAAACCTGCAAAAGGCCACCAGCACAGCCCCACAGCAGTAATCCAAATATGGAAATGTGAAGCAAATTACCTGTGAAAAAAGGACAGCCGAGTTGACCGCCGCGAGCGGACCTCTCTTGGTTCCGTCAGACACGGAGAGCCAGTGGTGTGGATGCACATACAGCATTACTGCTCAAGCGGAGACACCGCAGCTCTTTAGGTCAGATATTAGAGGGGTTTATGCAAATTGGCAAATTGTTGAAGGTAGGTTTGATGAGCAAAGGGCTGACTTTTTGTCATTCATACATGTTTTTACTCTTTTTACATAATTTACCCTGGGTACGGCTACCTCTCTCTCTTCCGTGAACTCACTCACTCATGCGTGGTAACTAGCAAGCAACACAAACGTACACTTACAAACACACACCAGCCCTTAGAGACAGCAGAAAGACGTCATTAGCTCATAGTCGTCTGGTCCATTTTGTCAGCCCTGCAAATGACTTAATGGGGTGAGGTCTGGTTTTGTGCCCGCACACCTTTCATTTTCCAGCTCCCCGGTATAAGTACACCTAACTATGACCCCCCTGGAGGGGTGCAACCAGCTTAATAGCCCCAGTGACAGGTGACTGTGCAGGTTAGACACGTGTATAGTGTTTTTTTCACCTCTGGCAGCAGCACAGTTTGGGCATATTGCGCCCCCCGTAGGATGCCAGCCAAACTGCGAGTGTCTTTGTTTGACTCCTGCAGGGTAATTTGCAGCGATGCTGATGCTCATTTTGACTGACTTGATCTTATTGTGCAGCTCATGCTGTACGTGCCAAACCACAGCAGCCTGAGAGAATAAATCAAATCTGCTTTGGTTTTCTCACAATAACGTATGTGCCACTCTAGTTTTCAGCAGCTTGAGGTGGATTAATGGTGAGACAGCAGGAGGCTTTGCCATTTTAGTCACTTAATTGTATGCTATCTCTCAAACATGAACATTTTTGAGTCTGTGGACCTCCGAATGTGCTTGGTACTTCCATATCAGAGCTAGTCTGGGATTGTTATGTGACAAGTTTATGTTCTCAGCAATTTCCAGGGACAAGTCCACAAGCAAATAAGCAGAGGGCCAACGTCATATACTGCCACAGTCGCCACTGCACAGGCAATTTTGTTAAGCTGTTACAGTCTGGAAACTGTGAGTGTGTTTGTGTGTGTGGGCCTGTTGCTGAAGCATCAGCTTGGTCTACCTGTTTACATTTCAACTTGAAGTGATTTTCTGTCAAAGTGCTCCTCTACTTTCGGTTTTACATTTCAATATGATGTGAGGTAAAAATATGTACAAATATATTTACATCAGCAAAACTTCTCCAGCTTTCTGTGTCTGACAGATACAGAAAAGTTCACTTTAAGGATATACTCACAATAACAGGCAAACTAATTTCTAGACTTCTTCTAGCTAAATAACAGTAAATAGCAACACTATATTTTACCATGTCCTTGATTCACATGTTACATGTACATACTATTATAATAACAATGAGTTATGCAGTACTACATGCAAGTAACAAAGACAAACTCTTATCCTAACCTTACCCATATGTGACCCCGGACCACCAGACCATCATCAGGGTCAATTGTTTTAAATTGATTTGTATACATTGTCTGAATGCTGAATAAATAAGCTTCCTATTGATGTATGGTTTAGAATAGGACAATATTTAGTCAAGATACAACTATTTGAAAATCTGAGGGTTATGAAAAAATGAAAAAATGTTGATCTGTTTGTCCAGATGGTTTTAGCAATAAATATTACTAATCAAAAATGAAGTGTTGTTATATTTATGTTAAGAAATGTACTAAAAATGGTCATGGAACATGATCTTTATTTAATATCCTGATTTTGAAGACTGGTTTTGTGCTCCAGGATCACGTACAGTATAGTAAGTACATTTACGTAATTAATATAACTCAGTGCTTATATAATTACATATAACAAGGACAATTTCAAATAAATTGTAAGATAATAATAATGAATTATATTTATTACTTATATTTATTATTTGCAATTTAGTATTACTTATATTGTTTTTTATGAAGTCATGAAAAAAAATCTGACAAAAAAGAAAATATTAGTCTTCAAACTGCTTTGCTTTGTCTAATTTAGGAAAGTCTGTGAGCGTGTTTGACATTTGCACTTTCAAGTTTTTCTGTGAAGAGAAAAAAAGCACCATCAACCAGTAACTGTCATACATCTATTGTAAGCTTGTCTAAGAGGCGTGATGTCTTTGAATTTCGCCTTTGTTTTTCAATGTGTGTAATTCACATGTTTCCTGAAAGTAAAACTGGTTTGGAGTCAAGCTGTGAGAGCTTTGACTTACTTTCTTAGATGATTGTGTTTAGCTTCTCAAAAACAAGAATGATTGGCTTTAATTTCCGAGTAAAAGTTTCACAGAAGGTTAATGAGCAACTGCCAAGCTATTATGGCATGATTGCATTAAATCATTACATGTAGTTATATGATACATGTTGTTATATGATCATTTATTTTTTTCTTAAGCTATTTTGAAACATAAAGAGAGATGTGAGTAGTAACACTTCGTTAATTTGTGTAAATACTGGATTCTGTGTTTCATCATAATGTGTGAATTTCAAAATAATCCTGATTCTAATAGGTTTACCAGAAAACCTGCCTTCTTGGTTGTTTTTATTTTGAAATAAGAGCTTTCTACCACGGGTGCTAATGCATGTAAATCATTAGCATGTTCTATTCCATTATTAAGATTTAGCCTTAATTATTTTCCAGTGAAAGGAAACTGTGGTCTAAATGTTCACAACTGCAAACAATCACCCCAGCAGGGCCTTTGCATAATCCTGTTTCAAAAAGTGAGCCACTAGTCAAGGTCAGTCGGAAATGCGTTATTAATTTGCCCCATGACAATAACTTCCTGCGGTACTCCATAATATCTCTCATCAAAAGAGAACAATGATTTGTCCCAAACTACTCACCAAAATAGACTGCAACAGCCTCCTGCTGACAGCCAATTGAATTCCTCTCCCCCCTGCATCCAGCCTAAATGAGCGTGCATGATCGGCACCCGACTTCTGATTGGATCAGGAAGTGTTGGCCTTGGACACCGTAACTACGGGAACTGAAACAGCAGCATAATTTGATTGCATCACATTGTTCATTTGCTTGCTGTCGGATCTATTATGAAATTCAATTTAAATCATAGCGATAAGGAAATTAACGTTAATTTGGTGCTAATGAGAATCTAAATGATGAATGCACACACATAAGCAGATGGAGACTGTGAGGAAATGCTTCTTTCTTATGATGTTAGTGCTTTATATTGTTGTAGTTCATCAAGGCTGCATTTTTCATTAGCCTCATAGTGCTGGCAGCAGATGGCCAGGACTACTAGATTCTGGGCAAGGGGGGGGAAGCTTGGGAGATTCGGACCACACTGGTACCGCTGGGTTTCAGCCGTGAGCTTGGCCAAGCTCTGCAGCCACAGGAACAATGCAATCGACCTGTCAGAATCTATTTAAACCTATTCACATGACACGGACACCACATGCAACTGCAGCCTGACATGCTGGAGTCTAGCGGAAAGACTTGGATGCAGGCCAGAGAAAAGATATTTAAAGGGATAGTTCACCCAAAAATGAAAAATATTTACTCACCCAGCATAATTTTCTTTATGTAAATCCAACATTATGAGAAAGCCAGACACACACACAAAGACATAAACGTAAAACTTTAGTCTTTCTAATCTAATTCTATTTTTTTTTTTATCATTTATTTACTGCTTTTGCCATTTAAACAGCAATTTTTGAAACTCCAGGTTTGCTAATAATAATACTAATACTCAGTGTTACAAAGTTACTTTTATAAGTAATGCATTACAATATTGCGTTACTCCCTAAAAAAAGTAACTAATTACGTTGCTTAGTTACTTATTATTGAAAGTAATGCATTACGTTACTTTTGCATTACTTTTAAAATATGGGCAGAGCTTGAGTGTTTGTTTTTAATATAATAAGTTCCATTGTTAGCAAATGTAAAAGTTAACATTCTTTAATTGAAATATTTCTTGTCCATTTCAATGGACATCAGGCCAAAACTATTGTACTTCTCAAACAATAAACCAACATAACATTAAAAATATAATAACACAAATGGTTGGCCTTTTCTTTAAGTTTCTTCTGAAGGTAACACACTTCAACAGAAAAACATTTCAACATTAGTTTTAAGGTTTCCTCCCATGAGAGCATTGTAATTGGTTGAAATGTCTTATCTAACCGACTAGCTAACTAACTAACCAAACCTAATTTTCATTGTACACCAGCTGTTGTAGATCTAGCACAGGGCAGTCCAAACTCAGTCCTAGAGGGCCGGTCTCCGGAAGGGTTTAGCTCCAACACTCTGAAACATGTATCACATATTAAATTCAATCACAGCAATTCAATTAATTAAAATTACTTAATTAAAAATTATTTTAAGTGAAATCAAAGCCGTAATGTGATTTTTGTTTTAATTTTACTTTTATTATAAAGTCATACAGTAGCTCTGTGTGAGCTACAGGCTGAAGGTTAAGTCATTTTTCACACACAAAAAAACGTCAATATCCGCTCTAATACTGAAGATTTTAAATGATTCATTGTTGTATCTGACTGGTTCACGGCTAACTGGGTTTTCAGTAAATAATGACTGGAAAGATTGTCTATTTCTCACACAAACCTATTGTATGAATTCAGAATGAGTTATATGGACCATTTTTATAACATTTTTATTGTGTGTTTTCCTCATTTTGAAGCTTAAAAGCTTCAAAAAGCTTTGTGTCCCACAAAACACTTAAAATCAAACAAGTTTGGAACAACATATGGGTGAATAAACGATGTTAGAATTTTCAATTTTGGACAACTATCTCTTTAAAAAGTAACAATAAAAGAAACAAATAAGCTACAGAAGAAGAAAAGCACAAGAAGGGAAAAGTGGAACATACATCGCACAAAGAAAATGAGAGGAAGAAAAGTGGGTGAAACAAAGGGCTGTGAGAGAATGAGTGACTGAAAGACAGGGTGAGTGTGCGAGAATCCGTATGTGCGGAAGTGCTTTAAATTCAGTAGAATAAGGAAAGTCTTGAGTGGACAGGACTTGAAGGACATCGACAGCCCCTCTCAACTCCATCTACATTCTCCATCTGTCTATTCAACACCATCATCAAGCACAGGGATTCAATGACTGCGATGATAGCACAGTCCAGCATCACTCTGCCAAAGGACAGCAGGGAGATTGCTTCTCTCCCTCTCAGCGGTACAAAAGCAGCTTCAGGTGAAGTATTCTTCAGCAGACTGCAGAACCCCGCTGAGAGAGCCTCTCTGAAATGATATCTATATCGCGGGCCAGAGTTGAGCATGGATTTTTTTTTAATACATTTATGAAGCTGCTCCCCAAGAGGTCAGTGGGTAGAGGATAGCCTTATCTCAAGCAAAAAAGTTCAGCTTTTTTTACATGGGCTATATGGTGGAGAGCCAAAAAATGCGATGGAAAATAAACTAATTAACAGAATGCATCTGGCTGTTGAATTCGAAAATGGCAGGAGTGGGAAGAGATGGAAAGGAAAACTCTAAATTAAGTGCTTTTCTGCAATAAGACAAGATTAAATGCATAACTCCTCTGAAAATGTTGTAATGGATGCCAGCCACCGGTGACGCTAGTCATAATTCTGGCCCCGTTAAAGATATGAGAATTATTTTAGTACTGCCTCATCCCTGCCCAATTGGCACCTGTGCCCACACATTTTTACGGTCCTGTGATTGCTGCCTGGCCAAGATTCTCTGTGAGCTTATGAAAATAGCAGGTACTTTGAATATATTATCAAACTAATGCACTCTGATGTATTACCAAAGAGCATCTGATCTCTTGAAGGGGCAGGATATATGATAGTTGATCTCTTGGGTCAGCTATACTGTTGCTAATGAGTTTTTGTTATTTGATTTTATTTTGTGAAACTTTCTTTATAATTGTCAGTATCATTATTTCAGTGCCAACTAGTATGAATAATATTATTATCATCTGGTCTTGTTTTTTTTTTCTTTTACGCACAATGCCTTTTTCAATAGGCTATTCTGGTTTATTTGCTTCAGGCATATGCTTTGCTTTAGGATATTATTTTCCCAGATGATGTGATGAAATGTAATTGATTATTTTACAAACCTGTTTTTTTCTTTTCAACTCTTATATATAATGACATTATATTCTATTGTAACTCTGGAATATTTTTCTTGCATGAAATAGATTTCAAGAGTTCACGCTTCCTTGTAATAATAATAATAGCGAATTTGGCGTGCTGTCTGGGGAGCAAGCCGGGAGAATGGCGAACCCAAACCCTAATGGTTTGAACCCTAGCGTGGGCAAGAGTTTGGTGTTCGGCTCGTTCACCAACTGCCTGGGGGGGAATGCGGGAATGCATTAATACCTTAATAACATCGTGGGTTATTCAATATTGTTCATAAAAGCTCTATCCATAAGCTATCTTGCCATTCCATTTATTTTTGTATAAAACACACAAACATATATATATATATAGTATGTAGGAAAATGCATTTATTAGAGCGATTTCTGGAGCACTTCAGCAGATGTCTTTCTTGTAGAGAAGTCTTGAAAGCAAAATCAAAGGTTATGTGGCTTAAAAACAACAAATTATTGGTCACTTAGACACTCTTTTTTCCAGCAATATGTTATGTTGTCAGAATACACTGTATCATACAGAGCTTTATTAGGATGTCCATTTTATACTATTTTTGACACAAGCCAATTTATATGTGACCTTTAAGGTGGTGTAAAAGTAGTTTTCATGTTGTTACTCCCAAGGTGGGAGGTTCATGTCATAAAACCACTTCTTGGCACTCATGTTCATGACAAATAAAGGCCCTGGAGTTTTTATGACAGTCAGTAGTTGGCAAAGAACTGAATGAACTCAGCAGTCCTACCGTTCGCAAAAGTCTCGACTTCACTTCACTAATCAAGACAGTCAATTATTTGACAGCATACTGAGGCATCTCCTCCGTTCGTTTACATTCAAACAGAAAAGCATCTGGTCTTCCTCTCAAAATCCTGCCGTCTTGCAGTGACAAAGCGACCTAAACTCATTAATTTTCAATGAGAGCTAGCAACTTTCGGTGACATGAGCGACAGCCACCGTTGGCAACAGGATGAGGGCGTGTCCAGCAACACATCAAAAGTTGAGAAAAGTTCGACATATGCAAACAAGGAGTGAAGCTGCGACTACCAATGAGAATGAAGACAGCAAATCTCCAACTATTCAAAACGGTAACTGTGACAAGTACTATATTTAATTGGGGCATGTTTTTCTTGCACACCTAGATACAAATGTTCTGGGTTTGCAATATTAAAGGATCTTTCTTACCGAAAAAGACCTTCTGTTTTTAAATTGTTTATTATTTAGACCCTGTAGCCATGTCTAGTACACATCTTGAATGACTCTCCCACTGTTTAACTCTTCAAAAATATAAGTAAATAACTTGAAATCAAAGTCAAGGTTGGGAGAAAGGAAAGGAATGTGTGAACCTCAGCCTGACTAGTCCATCCAAATCAGACTTCAAAAGGTTTATGTGTGCCGCTAGACATATGTTATCAGGATAAGAAACTGCAGGGAGCTTTAGATTTGTTGTCTTCATTTAGTCCTTTATAGACATCCCCATGTAGTCTTACTTGGTATAGCAGGTTTGTTTATTGTAATCGGAGGCAATTTTCTTGATTGCTCACTGTGGTAATATTATATAGAGTGCAACAGTTGGGTTCTGAAAGCAAAAATCCCATTCTTTTTCTCTCTAGGGAATTAGATTTTTAATGAAAACTTTAAACACACAAACCAGACAGACCTACTGTGAGCCATAAAGTTGTTAATAGATGATATATGCTTTTGATGAAGCCATCAGCATATATTATTTAAAAAAATGTTAAATAATAATGTTCAGGAGCGGAATTCCTGGTGAATTAACCATTGATTGCATTGCATCACCCGTGATACTGCAGAAAAACAAGCAAACAAGCAAAAAAAAACAGCCTTCATGTTTATAAAAATATGAAGTAGCTTAAAAGCAAGAGGTTATTTTTTTGCATGTAGCATACTGTAATTAATTTCCGCCACTTTATAAAAGATGTTTTTATTGCAATTTTTTATCTTACAATTCTGACTTTTTTCTCCAAAGTGTAATATACATATAATTATAATATATATTCTTGCAATTGTGAGTTATACTGCAAAGTCTGAGATATAAAGTCTCGTAGAAGAAAAAAAAAAGAATTGTGAGATATAAACTTGCAATTGGGAGGAAAAAAGTCAGAATTGTGAGATAAAAAGTGCAATTACCTTTTTTCTTTTTTATTCAGTGGCAAAAGTGCTTTTATAGTGATATAGCAACTTTCTCTAATCTATAACCTTCAGTAAATACATTTTTAGAAAACTTAGCAACATCTTTTAAGCATCTTGCCCAGTGAGTGTAAGGTCTCAAAACATAGTGTTGTGGAATGCTATCATGTTTTTTAATTAATGGAATGTTTATCTGTGATTTTAAATAATAAAATGATTGAGCCGACTCACAGTCATATTTATAACCACGGTGCTAACCTTCTTTCGCTGTTAACAAATAGCCTGCAAGCTTACCAAATTGTCTGCCCTTTTCTGAAAGCCATTTCTCTATTACAAGACTAAAATCAAATGTCTAGAGTAACTGTAATGAGCGACTGTGAGAAAAGAAACTCTTAATTAATGGTCGTAATCAGCAGCCTGGTTCTTCACTTCCCATGCTGCATTGCAGTATCACTGTCTGTGCCTAATGCTCAAGTACGAATGGCATCAGTGCCTAATTGTCAACCTACCAATAACTGCACACTCGACGGGTATAATTGGCCAACAGGTTTCTCCATGCAGATGGTGAGATGGTTTGTTTGTGTTAAACAGCTGTCCAATGCGACAGAAACGTTCCCTCCACAGCTGGTGAGGAGTGATGAGTATGCAGGGTGGTGCAATACAGTGATTTTACACTAAAATACACTTTTCTCACACCGTCATTGCAGAGACTCAAGCATGGAAATGATTAGGTGTTACACATAAACAGCACAAGTCAGCGGGTATGTGTTTTGTAGATGCTGTATTTTTATTTACTTGGGTGACACATGAAAGTGTGAAAATATTATCAATACTATCAAACTTGTCATGTTACTTATTTTGAATTTTTATGGCCAGAGTGCTAAGCACATGGTAAAAGGATTGGGTTGCATTTCCCATACTATGATGTAAATTGCTGTTAAACCAATCAGTTGGTGGTACATATATATATATTCTAATTGAATCAATGGCTAACATCAACTGTTTGCAATGACTTCGAAGACAGCATTTTTGCAGGAAGGCACCTCATGAAACTGATTCTGGGCAGGCTTCTGAGGCAGCCTAAGGCTAGTAAGTTCTACAACAAAATTGACTGAGTTTATTACAATAACACAGATTCTTCGCTAGAAATAACATCAAAAGTGCAAAAATATAAATGTATAAATTTAAATTTAGTATAAATATAAATATAAATTTACAAACTGACCACCAAACGCAACTTTCAGACACCATCTTTATTTTTTAGCTCCACCATCACGGAATGGAACGCACACAGGATTGTGGTATATTAAAAGCCAGAGAAGGATACATCTATGCAAAATTAGATCAGAAGAAGACTCTTGGAAGCAGGTACCTCTGGAGACAGGAAGTGAAGCAGAATTTAAATTCGGACATGCCTTGATGCTTTCCTGCCTTGGTATGTTGATTCCGAAGACAATGTTTTACGCCGGTTTCAGAGCTCATGGTTTGAACAAATTTGTCTGTATGATCAATTAGTGTGTGATGGGAAGCAATTGTATGATGTCCTGTAGTGTATTCCAGCCTTGACAACGTTTTTGGAAAAAGTATCTCAGCTTGGATGAGCTTTGTTTTTGTGTTGTCCAAAAGATTACAAACATCAAGAGGGCACTAAAAGAATTAAACCAAATGGTTGCTATAAATATAACTTCTCTACCATGGTTCAAATTAAATAATGGATTAAAGTTAGTCAAGATCCAGATAACATAACATTTAAATGAAATATTACAAGCTCAAAAAATGAAGAACTGAAAAACAAAATAACACATACTTTATGAATCTTTTAAAATGCATTTATAAAATTGTTGAATGGTGAATTTTATCTTTATACTCACTTTATTGGGTGTGAGTTTCAAGTCTTATGGCAGGTGAAAATGAATATTAGACTGCCATAACAAGTTGAATTTGGTCTATTCCTCAGATAAAGTTATAGTAAGTCATCACAAGGCTTATATAGTAAAAAAAAAAAAATATATATATATAGTAAAATAGGTGTATGAACAACTTTCACAATACAGTACCTTCATGATGCTTTTGTAAATAAAAAAGTAAAGAAATAATGGGTTAATATGACTACATTTTTAGTTTACCCTAAATGCTTAGCACTGGGTAATCAAACCCTTTTAATAAAAGTTACAAGAATGGATAAAAACAGTTATTTATTAGTCACTTATTTGGCTGCATTGTAGTAGCCACTCCATGAAAAGAGTAAAATGACAATTTCAGCATTCATTTGCCAGTGAACTTTACTCACAGACACAATCTGTCTCTTCCAAAAATATTCATTATGTTTTTAGATTGTGTTTATCCATGTTTAATTATTTACTCACACTGAGTCCTGAGCCACTGTGAGGAAGTTAACTCCCCTCCGATCGAACAGCTGCTCAGGACCGGGAGCTGTCCAACAGAGCGCCAATCAGCTTTACTAACTGTTTTGTGACCAGTCCTGAGCTTTCATCTGTAATGATTCAGCTTGATTTAGACACAGGAAACAAATCCTAAATCAGCTCCAAGTGCCTGCCAATGCCTTTTATCTACTAAGCCTTGGCGGTATTGTCACGGACTGAGTTTTACAGCCCAGTCTACTGCATGGCCCTTTCATTTTTATAGAGCACATTAAAACTCCATCCATATATCAGGCCTGGCCTCCACTGAAACTGGTCCCTGGAGAGTCAGCAAGAGGGGCTGTTAATGAGATAATTCTCTACTAATGACCTCTACTTTATTTGAAGGTGAAGACTTGAATGACATTCTGAGAAAAGCCACTGCGCCTCTTTCTTGCAGTCTCAGTCTTTAGCGATACCAGCTGCTGGGGGCAAATGCTGCCCTTCACTCTGAGGCGTCTCTTCTTCTGACTTCTCTCGCGGAAACTGCCGGCGCCGCACTGAATTAATCAGGCTGTTCCAGAGGAGCAGATCTTCAGTGCCAGAGTTTAAGACAGAGCCATGGGTCCAGGTGTGACTCTCGCTGTTGGAACATGAATAAAGCGACTATTCTAGGCACAGTGTAAATTGAAGCACTCAAGCTTAATAAAGAATTTATGCAAACGCCTAAGTGCCATTAATCTAGGATCTGTTTCCCTGGCGCCTGTTGCATATGGAATGAGGAGGTGTTCTCGAGTGGCCTTTTACAGACCCGTGTGATGCATTAAAGTTATAGAAATGGAAGCAGTTTAAGGTCTGTTAACAATGCTTGCATGCATTTGCATGTTTTATATCTGATGTTAGGCAATTGATTTGATATATGTGCGTTAAACAATGAAGTCTTAGAATAGTACTTAGAATAGTTTATCAAAGATTTAATATTGGCCTATAGGAAGACTGTGGACTCCTATTACTTATGAATGGGAGAATGTGTAAAGCTCAATATTAAAAAAAAAACCCGCCTTCTAAAAGAAAGGGCCAATTGTTGATTAGTAAAATCATTACATCACAGCAGCTACCATTAAGGCCCATTCACACAAATAATGTTAACGATAAAGATAATGCTAAAAATATAGACAAGTTCTAAAATCGTTTTTTTTAAGTTAAAGAATAGCAGCATCCACACTACAACTGTAAGCATAAAAACACAGTGAAACGATATCGTTGGAATCATTTTCCAAATGTTTTTTTTTTCAGCTGATGAACAATAGAAACATTGATAACCTGTCAGAATCAATCCTGCTATCACAGGCTTGAGAGTTTAAAACGGCAGACGCATTTGAGCTTAGAATAAAGTGTCGCTGCTGCTGTATTTATCTTTACAGTTATCATGCTTGGTGTGAACAGGCCTTTAGAAGATCTGGTTCCTACAGTAACAAGCAGTGTTTGCAAATTCTAATTATTTATATTTTGACATATATATTTTACACATATATGATTTTTTTTTTCACAGACTTCCTAGTCAGAAAATCTCTGTATCAATAGTGTATTATTAAACATACAGCATCCTGAATAAAAAGGATAGTATTAATATAGACACAGTTAAAGGGGTCATCCGGCGTTACATGCACTTTTACAAGCTGTTTGGACTGAAATGTGTGTTGGGAGTGTGTGTACATAACTACCCTACAATGATAAAGATCCAAAACAAAAGTAGTTTTGTTTTAATTATAAAATTTAATGCATTTATTAAAAATAAGTTGGCCCTTCTGAAATCAAGCCATTCTCAAATGCATGTCGCTATGGCGTCACACCGACAGAGGCCACTCCCACAATATTTGATTGACAGCGGCGTGTCACACAGATTGAACATGTGTCTTACCTCAGACCCACCCTGAGTGATTTACTCCCGACATCTGAGTGACTGATGATGCAGATGATTAACGTTAAGTTTGGTTCTGAAGGGAAATTCGCCCTTGATTAACCGAAATGCATTTATGTTCACGCAAATCATTCATGATCCAGCCTCACCTACAGAAGCAGTGAGTATAATGTCTTTTAGTGAATCTTTGTAAATCGCCTTTCCTAATAATGTTCTAATTAGCAGGTTTCACTATGAATACGCTAAAAAATATCCTCTGAGAGTGCCTCGGAAAAGAGGGGCGGGGTCAGCGGAGCTCGTGAAGAAAAATTTTTCGTTTTTTTGCACTGTCTTTAAGAAATTTTAAAACAATCCTTTTTACAAACTTTCCATTAAGACCCTAAAGATTCATATAAGTTAGTGGAAAATTGACTTTGTATGATTCCTTTAAATGAAACTAAGCATCTTTTAATCAGTTGCATATGATCAGCACTGTTTTCCTTTGTAGGATTACAAGTGTCAAATTTCCAGATGTCTCTCTTGGAGGATCTTGCTCAGTAACACAACTGACTCCCCACACTGAGTAAGCAGGAGGTAGAGCCACGATTGCCAAAGCGGTCCACACAGCTCCAGAGGGTTTTTATAACCAACAACAGTCATTTATGTCCCTGCATGAACTGCATTCCCCTTACTTTATAGACAGAAAGGCGGGAAGAGGGCAGAGAAGGAAGCCCTCTAAGTTTCTACTATTTCAGAGGCTGTCACTAAACTAGCCGATGCCGTGCTTATCCCTTGTTCCCGTCCTCTTGTTCCTCAATTCCCTCCTTCCCGCCCTCACACGAGCCACTGCTGAAAAACATTCCATTCGCAACTCATTATTTTTTCAGCCTGACAACGATTGTCACTTTGGCTCCCCTGAGTCAAAAATAAAATACCAGCTTTTTTCTTCTTCCTTTTATCCCCACTTCATATTCTTCAGCTTTGTCCTGAGACATCTTCATTACTCACAGGTAAGTCTGGGGAAGTGCAGGTGTGTGTATGTGTGTGAGGTAACTACTACTGAGAGTCCACAAAGACTTTTAAGCTTCAAGAAACATCAACACAAAAATTTTCTTACTTTCTAAATAATAAGTACACAACTGTTCTGTTCCAAAACCTAGTAAAAGACTTAAAGATAGTTTAGAATTACATAATTTAATCATCATCTTTTAATCTGTGCTGATTCCTGTAGCTGCCTCAATTTAAATACTGCTTTTAATAAAATAAACGAAACATTAAATTTATTATTAATAATGTGTATATATATATATATATATATATATATAAAAATATTATTAAGTATTTAAATTGCTCTATTATATTATATGTGTGTGTGTGTGCGTGTGTGTTCATTTAGTTTTAATATATTTAGATAGTGAATAATATATAGATAGTGCTGATTAATCGCATCCAAAATAAATTTTTGTTTACATAATATATGTACATGTAATGTGTATATTTAATAATTATAAATACATACACATGCATATATTTCAGGAAAATATGTTCATATATATATATATATATATATATATATATATATAATATGTTTTGTTATAATAAAAAATATTTGAATATAAATACAGACATGCAAATACATGTAAATATTATCAAAATATATACTGTATGTGTGTATTTATATATACATGATAAATCTATTCAGAACACACACATATGTTGTGCAAACAAAAAACTTTCATTGTGGACGTGATAAATTACTAATTATTTGACAGCACTAATATACACATGTATGTATGTATATATATATATATATACATACATATATATATAAATTATGATTAAATACATTTATTTTCCGTTTTTGGATAAATTACTATTTTTATTTCAGCTTCAGTAAAAAAAAATATAATTCCAGTGCATCAATAAAAAAATATATGCACAAATGTTAAATTTAATAAGTCTGTGCTAACTTGGGTTATTTAAAAATATCTTCTAGCACCTGGTGTGATTCAAATCCAAATGTTTTTGCAATCACCACCATTACTTAGCCCAGCTGATGGTCAATGATATGCCAGATGAGCAGAAAAAGCCACATGACTGCAGTAGTGCATTCCAAACAGGTAATTTCTGAAGTTGCATGATAGTTAAGATGCATATTTATCAAGGAAGCTCATTAGGTTGTGAAGCAGAGCTAACGCTAGCAAGATATACAGCTGCTTGACAGCAAGGCAACAAATTTATCAAATGTTGCAATGCATGTCAATTCACTTAATTTAGCGATGTTATTAATCTTTGGAGCATGACAAACAGCTTAATCTATCACGTAGCGCGTATTTATAGATGCCTTGGATGGTCGCACCCAGATGATATAATGATTCTCCAGGTCATAACGTTCTCTTAATAACCATCTCAATGTGACAGATAAACTTTCCATGACATCTAGTGGAAAGTAATTACTTAGAATAATGCTAAAACAACTGAGTCTGCCGTTTTTGTTTATCTGGCAGAATTGATGCGTTCACAGGTATGCCGCACGGTATTATGGGATACGCACATTACATGGGAAAGTGGTGGCGGTTCCCAAGACAGAGCTGAAAATTTAATTAGCATTGGTTTCAGTTTGGGTCGCTAACACAGACATCTATATGTGTGTGCTCAATATTTAATTAAATGGCTCTTGCTTTACAGCATCCTGCAACCCAACACCCAATTCCCACACAACACCTTTACAGCCAAAAGGCTTCTTCATTAATCAACCCAAATTAACAAGAGAGCCGCAATCAAACTCACTCTAAACAATGCTCTAAAAGAGATTTTATTAACCGCAAAGATTATTCAAATCGCATTTGCATTTGTGAGAGGATCATTTGTATCACTGCAAATTACTACTTGCACTTCACAATACACTCTCTTTTTTATGGGGTCTTTACTTACATACTGTATATAGATCATTCTGTAGCCAAAAAGGCCAAGCAGATATAAAATGCACAAAATTTTCTAGACCAGCCAGACTTCTCACACTTACCTGCACAAATGAAGCCTTCTGCCCTTCAACATCAGTGTTATAATTGCAAAGCAGTGTTATTTTAATATTGTTGATGCTATCATAGCAATTTTTAATATCTTGAATGTAATTAAATACATTTGAATTTATTTCTACATTTTGAGTTGTCATTGTATTTTTTTATAAAATAAGGAAAGAAGGAGATTGCAGTGTATAAGAGGAAAAAATTTATATAAATACTGTTTGGTTTTTTGCAAAGATTGATCTTTTTAATATTTTAACACCTCAAAGTATCGTCACGAGCCGTAGGGTTTTTGACTCTCTGAGCTTTGGAACATTTAATTGGCATTGACTTGGATTATATGACTGACAGACTGCAATGGTTTTAGTTAAAAATCTTTTTTTTTTTTTCAATTGTTTTCTACCGAAGAAACAAAGTCACATACATCTTGGATGCCCTGGGGGTAAGCAGATAAACATCAAATTTCCATTTATGGGTGAGCTATCCCTTTAAGAAAGATTAGGGAAATAAGGTTTAAAAATAATAGTTTTAAAGACATATACAGTACAGGAAATGCCTTTTAAGATCCATTTAATCTTTTTATTTCACAAATATATTTATTTGTGTATCTAGCTATAGATATTTAATAACTTCAAATACATATTTAATATTTTCATGTGTTTTATCTAAAGATGCCCTTACTCATAAGAGAGGTTTCTGTGAACATGTCTTGCAGTCAAGATTAGTGGATTAAAATCCCACCAAGAATTGTATGATTCCTGCAGCCGTTTGATAAGGGCCGCACACATAAACAGAGTATGGATGATGACTTCTGCTCAGGTTTGACAAGGACATCCAAGGAGAGCTATGAGTGAACATGTCACAGTTCTGCAAGTTCTACAAAGCCTGTGTAGGAGAGCATGACCTGGATCCAGATCTTCTTTTGGGTACCACTGCAAAGAATTACAGCATGGATGTATAAAAATGACAGAATTGTTATTTTTGAATGACTACAGTATTCCTTTTCCAGATCACAATCCCATTACCTATCAGTTCAAACCACAGATAACACCCACTATTTTTCTAAATGGACTACTTTCAGTTTTTCATGTCACAGGAAGGTGGGCTGCTTTTATTGCAATGGATTTGGAAACACAACCGCTCTCTCTCCTCTGGAGCTGACCGTGTTTCCGGTAAATTAACCCATCAAAAGTAGAAGCGCTTGAGTTTCAACACTTTCAACAGCATCACCCACACTTTCTGTCTGACAGGCCTGAAACACGAAGGTGACCGCAGGCCGAACCAGGAAGAAGCAAAGAAAAGAGATTTGGGAGAAGAGATGCTCATGCAATAATGTTAATTTCTTTAATGTTAAAGATATATGAAAATTAGCACAGTCAGTGTGTCTTGACATGAGGTGCTGCCATTAATATTGATTCCCACAATAACTATGGATTATTATATTTAAAGGAGGAAGGTGAATATGAGTCATTATAACTATGGTCAAGCTGTAATGTCAGATGTCTATAAATAAAATGTAAAAATGCTGTCATCCAGAAAAGAAAAGGACAGTAAACTGTCATTATCAAGAACAGTTAGTTAAACTTTCTGAATCTTTCTGTTGTAAAAATGTAGTATGATACAATTACCAGTATATAAATGTAGAATATGTATTTTGAGTACATTCATTTTTTAAGGCTTTATTCAGTTCCTTGTCGACACTTCACTCATACTGCGTCTGCTAGGAACACTATAGGAAAAATACCATCGGTTCATGATAAAAAACAAACCAAGCAGCCACTTCAACAATGGATTCAAATTACTTCTCCTTCAGCAATGACAAAGCTCTTCACCAGTCCTGACTAGAAGCCTGCTCGTCGTTGGAACGCCTCTATCAGTGGATAATTTCCCCTGCCCGCCATCAGGCAAAAGAGCAAGTTTTTTACCTGGTGCATTGTTTCAAATGCCCAGCAAGCATTGCTCCACCTGCAAGACCCCGCTGCACTCGGACGATGGCCACAGGGAGTGTGTATCCTGCCTGTGGAAAGCCCACGTGGATGCTGCTCTATCCAAGACTGATTGCTCACACTGCGAGTCTCTCAGCCTCTCTTCTCTTTGCGCTAGGATAGCTTTCTTTTTAGAGAGCGATTCCTGTTCCTGAGCCCTCCCGTCTTCTTCTCACGGCTGTGAAGCAAGAGATCGATGCTGAACTGTTCCACATCATCTCTAGAGTGGTCAGTGAACTGGGTCTGGAGTGGTCTCCCCAGAGGAGCTGCTTCGGAGCCGCCTGGACGAATGGTTCCTGCCGTGGCATCCCCAAGCCCCTCATCAGAAATTTACGCTCACTGCCTCAAGCGTCGTCCTGATCCGAGCGCAAAAAAGAGGGCAGGGAAAAGTCTTGCTGCAGCTGGACCACCCTTTTGTCTGCTACCTCGCTGCATTCCAGATATGACAAACGCTGTGTTTGCTGCAAACATTGGATCCGTAAAAGTACCCATGCTGCATGCTGTGATAGCGCACCCACAAACGTTTTATAGCGGTTACCTTTTAGTTCCCAAGCGAGATGGCGGTCTGAGACCAATACTCGATTTAAGACATCTGAATCGCCGTTCAGAATGACCAAATTAAAAATAATCCTCTCGCAAATTCAGCCAGGAGACTGGCTTTTTTCACTGGACCTGAAAGTCTTGTACTTCCATGTTTAGATAGCTCCACATCACAGGCCATTCTTGAGATTCACCTTTGAGGGGATAGCCTATATGAATACACTGTCCTAGCCTTCAGTCTCTCCCTGGCTCCCCGTATGTTTACAAAGTGCGCTTTCCCCTCTACGGCAGATGGGAATTCACGCCCTCAATTATCTTGGCGACCGGCTCATTCTAGCCAGGTAAAAGGAATAGTCACAGAGAGACAGAGCGCTGCTTCTCAACCATCTAGATTGCTTGGGTCTCAGAGTCAGTTTTGTTAGCACAGAGTCCTTCTGCAGATACCCAGCAGGAGAAAGGTGATCATGACAAATGCCTCCAAGACAGGATGGGGTGTTCAGTACGAGAGTGCACCTGCCGCGGGCCTGTGGTCAGTGTCAGAGAGCTGCATACACATCAACTGACTGGAAATGCTGGGAGTTTGGCATGCTTGCCACGTTTTTCTACCACATCTGAGGGACAACCACATCCTGGTTCACTCAGACAGTATGACTGTGGTGTCATACATAAGTCATCAGGCGGGTCTGTCGTCGAGGAGCCTCTTTGGATTGTCGTTGTGCCTCCTAAAGTGGACACAGCACAATCTGCCCTCAAAAAAGAGCAACTCACATCCCGGGCAAGCTGAACCAGGGGCGTGACATGCTGTCACGGGGCAAAGTCCACCCAGAGGAGTGGACTCTTCACCCGCGAAGGACCCAGCAAATCTGGGAAACATTCGGCAAGGCGGAGATTGACCTCTTCACTTCAGACTGCAATACTCGCTGCCCTGCCTATTTCAAGAGGGAGATGAATGTGATGGTCCAAGACTGGCCCAGTCTCCTCCTCTATGCTTTTCCTCTGATCACACTGATCCTTTGGGTCATCAGAGAAATCATATACTCAGATACTCAAAGCAAACCCCCCCTTCATGTGATGTATTGGCGATGCTATTGTTCCTACAGCACCTGCCGGATAGGGGTCGTTCCCCTTCCACTATTAAGGCTTATGTGTCGGTCAAAGCGGCCTATCACAACCTTATATCGATCCAGTCAGTGGGCAAGGATAACCTCTTAATTTCTTAAGAGGATCTAGACGGCTGAGGCTTTCCGTAACCCTGGTTCCCTGAGACACGGGAACGAGTACTTTTCCGTGCAGTGCTATAACAGCTGCTACAACAACTTCCGTTGCTTCAGTCGAAAGTAACCTTAATCCCTTGGCAAAGCGGCCACTTTTATACTCACGGCCCCGCCCATTTAGACGGGCTTTGGCAGAAACTGCAGCTATACATTCGTGCAGCACCATTGCCGAGCCATTGGTTCGTATTTTTACCACTGTATGAACCAATGGACGTGCAGTTTTTATACCAAAAACAAACAGTTTATGTTTTACTATGCTGTTTATCTGTTTGAACGTTACCATGAAAGCTAAAGGAAAGGGGGGTGTCATCCACCTGGATGATGCAATGGCAACCATAGGACAACAGCGCCAGTGCGCTCACCCCACACCAGCGACAGGTGGAGAGGAGGGAGAGATACAGCTAATCAATGGATGGGGATTATTGGAAGGCCATGATATACAAGGGCCAACGGGAAATTGGACAGGACACCAGAATTATTAATTTTATTATTAATATAGTATTCTTTATGTTTATTTTTATTATTTATAGTTTATTATTATTTTAATTAGTAGTCCAGCCTGGGGATGACCAGGGTCTGGGTAAGAAGTTGTGTGGCCTACTCTGTAAGAAAGGGCCTGATCTTTCCAATGTTGTGTACATTTTAACAGGTATTTGAGCAGAAAATTATATTTTGTAATTGTAGTGCATCAGAGTGAATCAGACACTTAAAATCTGATCAGAACATGGAAATGTAAAGAGTCAAATTCCACAGAGAGGCCTCGCACTAGAATCTAATCAATTGGTTAAAACACATGATTTTGGGATGTGTCCAAAAGGTTTCAAACGTCCTGACTTTAAAACTCAGGACGCTATTCAAATCGCCCTCTTACTCTTAGCTCTTACTTTTACTCTTCGCTCTTCAGGCTCGTATCACGTGCTCCAGCATGCACATCTGCTGCTGCCAGCCACGATGAGAAGAAAACACTCTAGTCTCGTTTCTTTATTCCTTTATTTTCTTTACTTTCCGTGAGAGTTTGTGTACGTTAAGTTTTGCCTGCCGTGCTTCCCAAACCGCACCGCATCAGCTTCACGTGGAACGCGACTCCGCCCTCCTTTCGCCACCGCAAACTTCCCAAGGCTTCCACAACGACTGACTTCCAGCCAATCAACAACCTCGGGCAGACCCCTGTCGGCAACAAGGACCACAGAGGCAATCCTGTAGCGCACAAAAGCAACGCAAGTACAAACCTCCAGATTCAAGCTGAACTGGTGAACTTGATA
>JAUYWG010000057.1:10291494-10318795 GCA_034779775.1 Enteromius afrohamiltoni | reverse complement strand
TCTTGTTACCATGCTTTTAATAGTGTTTACACTATAATCTGGATTTTAATATCCAACGCAGAGTTGATGTTATACGGCGCGTTCACTGAAACGCAGACTGACTCAGTGATCTGCCGTAAACCAGTGATTCTGTTCGAATTCCCTACAGAATCTTCAATGATTCTGATTTACTTTTATTTGTATATTTGAGCTAATTCTGTCCTTACATAATATAAAAACAAAAATGCAGCTTTTGTGAACATAAGCCTTTTTTCAACATTAAAAATCATACTCCAACTTTAGTGTCTATCTATCTGGCTTGTAAACAGAGACTCTCTTAGCTTTGCCGGATTAAATAATATTGCTGGTCTGAATAGGCTTGGTTCAGAGTTCGACGGGGACTGAGCTGAGAGGGGCTGTCGTCCCATCCTCAATTATGAGGAATTCATCTCAGCAAGATGGAGGAAGCGCACCCGAGCTCCCACCAGTCGGCCGCTATTCAAAGACACAACATCTGCTCTCGCTAACAGAAACGTTCTCCCTGCTTGTGTACTTTCATTTCAGGAAAATAAGACACTTTGCTGTCTTCCTGCTCTGTCAAAACACTACATAATTACTCTGAATAAGGCTCTGCAAAGCGGAAAAAGGAGAAGATGTTTGTTGCTATCTTTAAAGCCACAGCTGCACTTGTTCATGTTTTGTAAGTGTTTGAATTCGGATAGTTTCACTAACGAAGATGCTTGCGGAACGGGTGGAAGCGAGAAAGCGTAATCTTGGTCTTGATTGGTTTTAACAGCTCTCTCTTCATCACTGAAGTGTGTGGAAAGTGGAGGTGTCTATTTTCGACTCTTGTGTAATGGAGGACTTCGATGCACATACTTTTAATCAGCTTCCTCTGTGCAAATGATGCCAGGGAGGGAGTCTATTTTCCCTGGCTTTGAGAAACATAAAGACCTCAGGGAATAGTTTGGTTAGAAGATACACAAGTGAAAACAGGAATTTATACCAAAAACAAACAGTTTATGTTTTTTCAATGCTGTTTATCTGTTTGAACGTTACCATGAAAGCTATATTGTAATTGTAGATTAAATAGCTTTTAGTTTGTTATGTGTATACAAGAAATGCAGCGGCAAGTATTTTATAAAATATGTAATATTTATAGTCATACATTTTTTTCCCGCAAAGATGCATTAAACTAATTAAAAGTGAAAATGAAGGCATTAATAAAGTTGCTTTCTATTTTTTAAAAATGCAGGTCATTGTCGTGTAACACTTAAGACTGGACTAATGGCTACAGAAAACTCTATTTTGCATCACAGGAATGAATTAATATTTAATATGTAAAATAATATATGTGTAAAATATAATATGTATGAAAACATACAAAAAAATGTTACTTGAAACCCCGCCCTCCCTCCTCTGTTGTTCCTTACGGCTTACGTGTTTCATTGATATTAAAATGTTAAACTTCTACGAAGGCTCTCTATGTGTCCTGCCTTTACAACAGCATGACAGGCATAACCAGTTGAGCGAGAGAAGGCAAAAGATTTTAAAAAAAAAGTTTTTTTTCCTATGTCCTTTAATGGTGTCACTTAATGGTGAACTATCACCAGTGGGAACCTTCACCAGAGTACTGATCGTTCCACCCCGACTCTACTTGTCCACGCACCTTGATTTAGGTCCACTACAGTGCATTAGCTGGCCTTTATAAGGCCCAGGTTTACTGGAAGAGACTGGGAAGTCTTGTTTACCTAGGTTGTAACTCTGAGAGTTTTCTCTGTGTTTATTCTTTGCTGTGTATTACTTTGGACTCCCTATCATGTACGACTGCATTCCTTGATACGCTGACCTATTGCCTGGATTTACGACTTGTCTCTGTCTATCTGCATTGCCCTGTTCGCCGTGTTTCCACCCTGCCTGTTCACTATGATTAATAAAGCCAGCAAATGGATCTGACTGACTCAGACCTCTCCTTACAAATGGGCTCTGTACAGTATACACACATATATTATGCAAATTTTGGATTATTTGCAAGTAATCATTTGACAGCACTAATATATATATATACATACACACACAAACATGTCACAAAATGTCTTAAAAAAATTGTTAGCTGTTGACTCACTGGAAAAAGTTTTTGGACTCTATGAATGGGTTTCCTTTAATCGACCTCAGTGGATATGATTTCCTTTTCATCAGAGAAAAAATGGCAACAGGTTTCCATGAGAAATTCTATGATTTAGCCCCAAAATCTTTTCAATTAGAAAGTGCAAGGGACCCTGCTCTCCTTTTGTATCACATTTCACACAGAGGAAGCAGCTAGGCTCTGTTTCCTGTCCTCTAATCTCAAGTATCTCTTTACTGCCAGCCGCATGATAGATGTTGGCTGGATCGGTGCAGTCTGTGGCTTTGAGAATTACCCAGGCCTGGCCCATGGTTCCCACCCCCAACCCACAAAAAAGTCAAGCAATCATGTCGCAAGAGCCCTTGCCATTTTTCACGGAGATAGTGTTTTGATTGCCTGGGAAGAAAATAATACCATTTACTTCTCTAAATTGCCAGGCTGGATTCTCATTGGCTGAGAAGGAAGCCCCAGTGTAAACACGACTTTCTCCTTGGCCTTTCACTTCCTCTCCTCCTCATCCAGGTGAAGCTCCATTTAGCCAAAAAGCGCTTGAAAGCTGAGATCTCTGGACCTGAAAAACAGTCTTTAGGGCTAAAGGACTCCCGGATAGACGAGCACAGTGGAGCGCTCGCAAACAGCAGGTGTTTACAGACGTGCGTTGTGAAATGAGACTCTCTCTCTCCGGGATGAACTGAACAATGTCTGAGGAGGTTTAAAGGTTAAACATGACTTCAATTTTATTGTTTTTTCAGAATGCACCTTCACATTTCATGGCATGTAAATAAAAGCACTGGTTTTAAATTCCATTCTTCTTTTTCAGTGACGCTGTATAATAAGGTTTATTTAAGTAGGTAACAATTAAGGGCTTTACCTCACACAAGTACTCAGAAGTTGCTTAGAAATAACTCAACAGATGGAGAGTGATACAATGCTGAACAAAGTGCCTTTAAAAAGCTATACTTGAAGAGACATGAAAATTAAAATTATGTCATCATATTCTTTTGTATTCTAAAAGTCATACTGCTTTAAAGTAGCATAAGGATTTCATTACCTACTGTATGTCTCCTGGTGCATTTACCAGGATCAGATTTAACACATTTTTAGGTTTCCTTACCATTTGTACACTTAATCACCAAGATTTCCTCAAGCAGCTCTGTGTATCGTCAGTTCTGGTTTGGGGTCAAAGGTTAGGTGGTCTTGTCAGAATAAGTGACACTGAGAAACTTAGAGATCAAATAACTATAAACAAACATCTGTTTTCTATGTTCTTTCTGTGATAAAGTGGTTGCAACCTAGGCTCATTGGAAATATGTGCCTATACATGCATTTCTGCAATCCCATAATTATGAACCTGATTGCACGTTATTAATAAATTATATATATATATATATATATATATATCAACCATTTTTCCAGTGTCCCACTTTAATGCTTCATTACAAGGTCATACACATTCAAATATGCTTTCGACAAATTATTTTTACCCAGTTGAGATGTAGTCTCCAGATATATCAGTTGCTTAATAAAACGTGATTAATTTTACATGGAGCAAGTCACGTTGAGATCTCATGTTGAGATCACACTTCACTCTCAGTAAACCCCCATTTCCAAACACTTTGAAGAAATTAATAATTATTGAATGCTCATTGAATTATTTTAGGCATCTGAGTCTGCCTCCACACCAATAGGTGTCAGTACAAACAACTGCTATTGTTTTACCTGTGATTTTACAATCTTTCTGGACCTGGGATCATTTCAGTTGGGTTACTGTCTATGGAGGGACAGATAGCTCTCTGATATCATCAAAAATATCTTCATTTGTGCCCTAAAGATGATTGTCTTATAGGTTTGGAATGACATGAAGGTGAGTAATAAATGACAGAATTTTCATTTTGGGCGACCTAACCCTTTAAGAGCAAAACCGCCCTGTAGCCATTTTCACTGGTCAGCTCATTCAAGCAAGCACCTGTCAAGAAAAGTTCATGAATTTCTGATCACAACAATCAATACCGCTATGTATCAGTATATACTATCAACACCTATACTAGGTTTAGGTCACAGGTTAGTATGTGTTTTAGCATTGTGTAGGAAATCTGCACCAATGCCATGACCAATAAAAACATTTTAATTGACTTGGGGGGCCGAGTTTGCACAGTACTGGAAAAATGTTTAAAGAGTTAAAACCCACTGTGCACAAATGATGCTGCAAAAAGCTGCAGTTACCTAATTTAACCTTATATGACCCTTTTAAATCCCTTGTAATTGTAACCTAATTTCTTTTTTTAAAACATACAAACAAAATCACACCTCAAGAATCACAAACAAACAACAAACAAACTTCCTCTCAACTGCAGATTCCAAAAGAAGATGCAAATGTTAGGCTGATGAAACACTGGCAAACTTTTTGAGCAATGTTGCCTTAAATGGTCAACCAGGTGAGACACAGGACCCAAGATTGATCTAAATTATTCAGATAGAAATTTGTTATCTATTCTCAACTGAAACGTGCCCAAGCAACATTGCTCAGAAAAAGTTGTCCAGTGTATCATAAACCTTAATAGTTATTGCCTATACAATGCAATTCATAGACGATAGATATTTGAAAATCCGTGCCATGAAGCCACATAATTGAAAACTATTTGATTGGATTTATATTCTATATCAGAAAAGAACACATTTTACATTCAGCTCTGCTTGCTTTTTTAATGCTTTTATCTGCTTTCTGGCACCTGCCTTTCCTAAATTCTGCCTCGTATCATTTTACAATGCCTGCAAACCAAATGAAAACACAATGATTCAATCACAGTTGTTCTTTTCCACAACACATTACGATATTGGTAATGAAATCAGTGCCGTTCTGGTCTGTCACAGCTTTAAGCCCAAGAGCGTGATCATATTTCATCTGTAATTAGAATGTTCAGTGTCAAAAGGTTCCAGCAATTACCATGCAATCACCCACTTTAATAATCAATATCAATAAAGTTTGGAACAACCTTCCCGCTCCCACCCCTCTGGTGAAGCCCCTCTTCCACTTAACATTCCACCCATCCAAATCAACTGGCAATTAATTCCTAATAAGTGTTAGAAAATGCTTAATTGCTTCTCGTGCCCATTCTAGTCAGCTGTAGCGAGGAAATGAGCTTGGTACTAATGATACATTGCCTCTCAACTACACTGGCTTTAGCCACTGTCTTTTAATTAAATAGCGCGTGTAGTGCAACATCTTCTGCCACCACTGGCTCCTCTGCTCCCCACGGGTTTGGGGCCCCTGACAGCATGTGCTATCCCCTTCTGAGCCAAATTAATTAAAATATGTGGCCTGCTTCGTATCGGAGAATGTTACCGCTTCTGAGAGAGACAACGAGAGAGAGAGAAACCGCAACAAGGCATTTCTTCCATCTGGCTTGATTCCATTATTCAAAGCTGAAGAATTTGTAAATGGTTTTGTATCAGCTAAAAGAAGCAGATGAGATAAGAGAGACGTCTGTGCTAAAAGCCTCTCAGGTTATCACCCATGCTGCTCTTGGACCACGTTTAAGCGCTACATATTGTTCAGCGCATCAGGAATCACGTCCTTTTTCAAACAAATCAACACGGAGCTGAATATTGATGACAGGTTGAGCAGCTTGAGTTGATCATTTGATTCACTTATAGCTTAAGATACTTAGGGTGAGAAACGTCCTGAAATTGAATCGCAGCCACTCAAAGCAAAGTTTGCATTGTAGTTTAAACACAATCACGATAAAATGCAGGTTTGGGGGTTAAAAACAATGAGAAAATAGTACAAAGGTTTGTTTGTTTTGCTGTCACAAAAGATGAGCTTACAATCCTGGAGTGCTGGAGGTCTTCAATTTTAGAGCGTTTCAAAAGACATCCACTTTAGTTACTGTCTTTTATGTCTGTTGACCAGTCTTTGCCTTGGATGTGGCGGCTCTTTAACTCCATTTATCTCTTTGACTCTCTACTACTTTCATCCAGCCATTCACACGGCTCCAATATAATAAAAAGTGCTGTGAAATGTGAAGCACAACAAACAAAAGCGGCTGTCTTGTTGGGGTTTCTTTTCTTATTATTTCAAGCAGCCAGTGGACAGGACAAAGGCAGGGTTACGTTTTAGGATTTAGATTTAAACCACAGTTTCTCTCACTGTTTGGCATCCTCAATTTTTTTTCAGAGCATAGAACCTCTTCTCTTTTACCGTCGCTGTGCTCAAACTTTAGAGTCTATGGATAACGTCAGCTTTTACTTTAATGAAACATATATTATTGCAGAGCTAAAAAAAAATCCCAATTTGAGAAAGGAATGTAAATGTCAGCTTTTAAAACAAGCAATTTATATTTCTCATTTCCAGTGCTGTACCATATAGAGAGAAATTAATATGTGTTTTGAAACCCAGAAAAGAGGCAATATCTGTTGGACCTCATCTCAACAGTCTAGCAGCTAAAGGTGCAAACCACTGCACATTTATACTTGACTTTAATGTATAGAATTATCAAGGGATAGCAGCACCAACCCCATAAGCTATTATCACCAGTATCAAACCCACAGGCCATTATCACCTATCACTCTGCTGTTTCTGAGGGAATACATGTTTTTAACATTTATATATAACAAAAAAATGTGGTTGGAATATGAAATGTTTGGAACATGTATCTTGGTTTAAAGCCAAAATACATAGGACCATTATTGGGTCAATAATATATTTCTCAGACATATTAATTTATGCAAAAGTACATTGTTTCTTGCCTCTTAAAGAGTATATTCATTTAGTTAAAATTAGTCTTATTATCATGAAACTGTGTTACTATTAGGCATTTGTGTTAATTGAAATTAAGCTTAAATAATATAAAACAAAAACATTAGATGAAATAATTGTTAATAAAAATATTAACTGACATAAATAAAAATAAATTCAACCAAAATAATAGAAAAAAACTAAACTAAAATGGAAATGTACAATGTGAAGCAAGTTGTAAAAACTGAATATCTCATTTCATATTCATTTTTATTTCCATAAAATTTTAGTTTAGACAAAAAAAAAGCTTAATGATATTTATGAATTAAGAACCCACGATGTGTGTAAAATTAAAACCAGTCATTAAAAGCTAGAGTAAAACCATTTAAAAAATAGTTTATAATGTAAAATATTTTTAGAAAAATTATTTTACTTGATGGTTACATCACATTAAATTATTCCACATTTGATTGAAATGTAATGTTAACGGGAAAAAAACACTTAATGTTGGAAAATGGGATGAAAATGTCAAAAATGAAATGTAATTAAAAATATTAACAAACATAATAGTATAAACAATACTAAAATACAAATTAAAAATTAATTTCTTTAATAAAAATTAATTCAATTAATTTTACCATTTCATTTTTATGTGCATAAAATCATTATTAATTACTTAAATATTTATTATTAAATTCATGATGTTTGTAAAAACAAAACAGTTCTTTTTGCAACAAAACATTTCCTAGAAATAAAACTATTTGTCACAAAATTTCCCAGAAAAGGAGCTAAAAATGAAAGGCTGCATATGAATATACAAAAATAAATAATTTAAAAATTATTTATGGTGGATACTCTTATTTGTTATTGACCCAAATAAAGAAAGACAAAATTTTCCTCCACAATACTTTAAAGCATTGCTAGTCATTGAGTACGGACACATTACAACACATTGAATTGAAATTCTGCTTGTTTTGTTTCTATTACATCTTTTGCATTACATAAAAACATTCTGCATGTTTTGGGAAAAGTAATCCAAATAATGGAAAGTCTTTTTTGTTCTAATTTCACAGACTTCATCAACTTTACTGTGCAGTGCTATAATCCCTCCTTCACTTTTGGCTTGTAGCAGGTGAGGAGGTTTTTTTTCATGGGCAGACAGTCAGGAGGCAGTAGCAGACGTGAGAGGGGGCGGTGGGAAGGAAGGAAAGCGCAGGGAGCTGCTCGGAAAAAGTTACCTGCAAGGACACAACTCATTTTCAGTGAGTGGGCGCAATTCTTTAAAACTGCAGGGAATAAGAGATAAAGTTGTGAAGTGTGTGGCGGTTGATAATACCACCTATATAATGATCCACCACTGCTTTCAACAAGACTTCAATACCAAATCACAAGGCTAACAGGCTTCTGTAACGGTATTCTTTATATACAGATTGTCTTATGAGTTGTGCACTTTTATAAATAAAGGAGCTTAAAAGGTTCAGTCAAAGGTTCTTAAAACCTCTCTTTCATAGATAAGAGAGGCTTTTTTTTATAACCTGAAGAACCATTTTTCACCACATTTCACAACATTTTGTGAAACAGAAAGGTTCTTCAGATGTTAGATGTTATTTGGAACCATTTAGACAAAAAAAGGGTTACTTTATGGCATCGTGAAGCACCTTTATTTTTAAGAATATATCATAACAGCAGTTGCAGTGAATGGGTGCCAAAACTAGTCCAAAACTAACTAACTGTGTTTTAACTATCACTTATCGTCAAAATACCAGTACATAATAATGCTTTCTCCAGTAAATAAAAAAGTCAATCTCATATTTCGTTTTACATAAAATCCCAGCTACTGCATGTATTCATTTAGAAATGTTTTGGACTGTTTCGCTTGTAGTCGGTGCTCTGCATATTTCTCTCCTGATTCAGACAACATGATTTTTTTACCAAAGAAAGCAATATTATTGATAAAGGAATCATATTTTATTTAGGGTCTTAATGATGGATTTGTTTATTACACACAAAAAGTTTGTGTATTGCTTATATTACTTTTGTGGACTATTGTAAAGTTTTAATCAGATATTTGGACTCATTCTGGTACCCATTCACCTCAGAGGATCTATTGCTGTGCAAGTGATGTAATGCTAGATATTTTTCAAATATTTTACACCGAATTTATCTAAATCTTGGATAACCTGAGGGTGAGAATAATTTGATTTTTTTTGCAATGAACTATTCCCCTAATTTTTTTTTCACTACTACAAAATAAAAGTGTTTTTCTCCCTCATGGGTTCCCAAACTCCCCACTTGTTTTGAGAGCTGCTTAATTCAGGACGATTCCAGGTGTGATTGACTGCTGCTGCATTGCCCTGATTGTGATGTTCCACACATGTCTGAATGCAGAATTCAGAGTGACTGACAAGCTTCCTGGATAGGTCCCCACAGCAGAATATATTAAGACACTGTCCAAGAGTGCAGAGAATGAAATCATCAGCAAAGATGGCAGTCAGTCAATCGGCTTGTCTTCATCACTGATGAAGAGGAGGAGAAGTTATTTTTCTCAGTTGCCTCACACTACATGATATCACCTGTGTCTGTCAGTTACAGATGGTAAACTTAAAAAAGATCTTACTTTAAAAACAAAGTCAAATATCAGGTGTTTTACAGAAATTCTGTTTATCCAGTTGGATTTTTATTCACTTTTTATTTGATTTATTTAGAACTTATTTCCAATATTTCAGAAATGAAATTAATTTACTCATTAATTTATTATTTCAAAATTATTAATTTATCTTATTTAAAACCAATGTGACACCATATCAAGCTCTGCCAGAGGGCACTCTAGCCAAAACAGGACCACACTTACAGACTCGACTTCCCATAACACCCCATACCTGGAACTGATTACCTGCACAGGTGTTTCCCATCAGTCTTCCCCTTTAAATACAGCTCTCAGACCTGCATTCAGTGCAAAGTCTTGTTTTAGCCACGGCTAACAATTCCAAGCGTTTCCCCTGTTTTCATTGTGTTCTCTGTGTATGACCCTGGACTTTTTAACTCTGCCTGTATCTCCGCCGCCTGCTTTTGTGACTCTGATTATTGGTACTCTAATTGTTAGCTAGCTGCCTACCACCACTTCTGCCCGGTTTTGTTCACGTCATTGTTTTGCCTTCTATATTCCTGTTTGTCGTATATGAACACTGCCTGCCTGACCACGAGTGTTAAATAAATGCTGCAAATGGATCCACACGCCTCCGTCATTTTCACATCACACAGACACCTTAACCTTAAAAGGTTAGCATCTGCAACAAAGGACAATAATGAATATTTACTTGTTTGCTTGTTTATATTTACTTCATGAATATTTATTCATTTATAATAAAGGTTTATAAATAGCTTAATAAAATGAAGTCACATTCATGCGCATGGAAGTAGGCCTATTACAACACTCAGCGTAATATGAAATTGTGCACATTACAAAGAATTATAAAGCATTAAATGCGGCAAACATGGGCGGACTCTGAAAGAAAATCAGTTGACTTTTGTCTCTCTAGGTTGTACCTCAAGCAAATGACAAATATTGGCTGAAATTAGAGCGACGCTCCGAAGTGTGTGGCCTGAAGACGCATTCGGGATAGAACACTTCACAGATCCATCTGTGCTAATTGACATTTATTTTCCGTTAGCAGCAGGGTGAGATCTAATGCTGATGAAGCGGCCATATTGCCGCAATATCGCCTGTCTGTCAGGTTTATGTGTCAACGCCAGCACATATGGGACCCTGGGGAGGTTCATGCCGCAAACTCCTCTTGTTCTAAATGAGATTCATTGGCCTAATCTAATACAAAAACAGCTTTTTGACCAAATTACTCTGTCCTTAGTCTCCAGACAATCTTGGGGATCTTCTGGAGAATCAGCAGTGAGCTAGCTGCACTCTCGAAATCAATTAGTTGCCTACCAGGTTCACTGATGTGATTGAACCTGTGTGTAATGGAAAATTCAAGCTAATTAAATTGGCAAAGAAGAAATGAGGGTAAAGAGAAGAAAGGGTGAGAGAGATTTAGAGACTTTAGCATTTTAGTGAGATTGTGCCTTGCGGCAACTTGTGCTGCGTATTGGCATTTTAAAACAGAGAATTATGCCAGCCATTTGAAACAAGTAAATTAGAGAAAAGCCCAGTGCAAAACACCGCCATCCAGCATCGAGCCCTTCACCCCACATTGCGAAACAATACAACCGAGGATCTATAAAGCGGGTGACTTGCGAACAGGGTGGATCTCTGCTAAATACCTGTCATGCATTTTTTAAAAGCAAATAGAGCACAGTAGCTCAATCGATTTGCTTTTTGCTCAGTTATCACAGTCATGTTTCTCAATGTTTGAAAGGGAAACGTAATATATTGACTTTGTTACAGACTCCACGTGCTGCCGATTTGACAGCTTCTTCTCAAGCGGCTGATTTATGGCTTGTGCAAATAGAGGGGAAATTCACATTACACCGGCCGCACTGGGAATGATGCATCCAGGTGAAGAACAAAAATAAGCAGTTCTGAATTACGTTCGGGCCGCAAGAACATCGGCTTTCCCTTTCTTTGACCTCTGTTTGGCAGTTTTGCTGATGTGTAAGCTAGCGCTGGCAGGTATAAATGAATCTCAATTTCCTTTATTAATTTTCCATGTCACTACAAACTTGTTTCTGAAGAGACCTCTCAAGGCGTTTATGCTTGGTGGAGTCAAAAGTCTGTTACAAGGTTCTACATGAGTAATTTTTGAACACTTATGTGCGAAGGAACTATTGACTGTACTTTAACTTTTATCAGGGGCCTTTTTTTTCTTAGTGAATGTATTCACTGTAGCAGATCTATTCTGTAAAGCTTGTATCATCAGTCTGGTAAATTCTTTTGCTTTTTTGTTAAACTCCAGAAGCCAACAAAATATGATGCTAACCTCCACATCAGCATTTTTTTTTTTTCATTTTTGACATCTTTTTAATAGGACTGCAAAAACCAAGGTAGGCCACAAAGCTGCACCATGTTAATGCTTAAAGGGATAGTTCCTTTCATGTTGTTCCGAACCCGTAAGACCTTTAGACATCTTTGGAACACTGTCACGGTCCTTGTGCGGGAAGAACGAGTAAAGATTCAAATCTCTTAAAATACAACTTATTTAATTCTAAAAAGGGTTACAGACATGCAGGTTGACAGAATGGTTGTTTTGTGTAATTCTTTGCCTTTAAGTGATGCTTTAGTAAAGACTTACGCACATAACGTAGTGCGTTGCTTACAGTATAGATGGGCTTAGCGTAACTGCCTATTCACAAAATCAGACGCAGCACATCAGACACTCCGCATGCTCTCACTCAGGTGCAGTGTTTATGTGCAAGAGAAAGTACATGACAAAGTAAGTTGGGTTTATGTATATAGTTTATTACTTAGAGTATTACCGTGTGCCATACTTTGTCGGTGTTGTGATGTTATTGAAGTTTAGCGATCTTTGTGTGTAACTTGATCCTGTTTAACGAGCGACTCAGTCCCGCTAGCATCGCACCATGTGTTGATCATGTTTACAGCTTTATCATAACTAAGTGTCAAAATACACGGTTTCTAAAAGCATTATTCCTTACGTCTGTACTAATGATTGCATCACCCTTCTTATATATTATTTATTTTTATCAATATTAATGATGTTGGCAATATATATTAAAATTCCATATATCAGCCGAGTTTACAAGTTGTTTAGTATAAGAGTTTATGCTGAGTCTGTGGATATATTTGAATTATATTTATATTTGTTGTTTGTTTATTTCAGAAACTACCTCAGATACATCAACACGTGTATGTGGTGAAATCTTGTACATTAAACGATCAAAACTCAAAAGATGACTCCGACTCTCTTACAAGACTACTGCAGCAGTCAGTAACTCTAAATCAGCATTCAGTGGGGCAATCCCCAATATATGGTCCTTCAAGCTGGGTCTATTGACTACTGCAGTAATTTTATCTAATGAGCAAGCCACTTCTTCCCCCACTACTGAGATGTCAGACAGACCCTCTCAGTATCGTCGCACACCCAAACACCTGGAGGAGTTTCTTCTTGACTATGGCCATCACCGACCTGCTCTTTCCTCCCCACTTACAGAAGAGGTGCCAGCGGAGCAGAAAGGAGCAGCAGCCGCAGTGAACCTAGCTAGTCACTCACGACCAGTCTCCAGCCAGGGTGAGCATCTCCTTCAAGTGCTCCATGGTGTGGCCCAAAGTCATGAAACTGACACATCATCAGCTAAATTTGAGAGCCGTATTTACCTCTTACCATCCATTGCATCAAGTAGAGTCCTTCTAAAAGTGACACCGGTGCTACTACACCACAAAACCAAAACATTTGAGACTTATGCTATACTAGATGACGGAGCCCAGCGCACCATGATTCTGCCCAGGGCTGTTCAGCAGGTGAACCTGAAAAACCTGAAAGGTGAACCTGAGACTTTAGCCCTTCGTACAGTCAGACCAGACACTACTCATCTCAGTGGCACAAAGGTGACCTTTGAGATCTCCCCAAGAGGTAACTCAAAGAAACACTATCAGGTGTCCGGAGCATTTACAGCTTCTGGCCTTGATTTGGTGGAACAGTCATACCCAGTTCAGGCTCTTCGGAAACGGTATGCACATCTAAGGGGAGTTCCACTACAGTCATTTCATAAGGCACATCTGCTGGTATTCATTGGTTCAGACCACGTTCATCTCATCACAGCCAAAGAGCCTATTCGCCAGGGCACTAAAGGGGGTCCAGTAGCAGTTCATACAGCTCTCGGGTGTGCTCTTCAAGGAGCAGTAATGTGTACAACAGATCAGTGCAGCAATGCTTCTTCCTCTCTACTGCTCACCCAGATGATCTTCTCTACAGAAATGTGGAAAGATTATGGCAGCTGGACGTGTTTCCCTTTCATAATGAGAAGCTGGTGGTGCGGTCCAGACAAGATAACGAGGCAGCTGCTTGAGTCTCAAACGCAGCAATTCAATGTCCAGGGGGTACAACGTTACGCCACTCCTCTTCTGTGGAAATCGGACGGATTTGCCACAAGAACGCCTTTGACTGCTCTGTCCTCCTTTCTACTCAACTGGGGTCGGAATATGGGAGCGCAAAGTTCCATAAAAAATGCTCTCCAGGTGGCTATAGGAACCCAGGCGGTAACAGAGGATGTTCTGTCCACAGTCCTAGTGGAAGTAGAAGGGATCCTCAATTCAAAACCACTAGGATATACCTCAACAGATGTTGCTGACATGGATCCAATTACTCCTAATACTCTCCTCATGGGGCGGCTGGATGCATCGCTGCCTCAGGGGATATGGGGTGGCGGAGATGGCGACACTGTCAGAATATGGTGGACCAGTTCTGGATAAACTTCACTAGAAACTACTTGCCTATGCTTCAGACCCAACAGAAGTGGCAGAAAGCTTAAAAAAACCTGGAAGTAGACCCTGTTGTGCTTATTGTGGATCTACAACTCCTAAGGGCTCAGTGGCCCATAGTTCTAAAGACACTGCCCAGCAGAGATGGATGTGTGTGGACAGTTGAAGTTGTTGTTAATGGTAAAGCTTACATTAGACCAGTTGCTCACCTGATAGAGCTACCTTAGCGTAAATGCCTATTCACAAAATCAGACGCAGCAAGTCAGTCACTCCACATGTTCTCTCTCAGGTGCAGTGTTTATGTGCAAGAGAAAGTTTTCATTAAAACTTTAGATTAAAGATTAAAACTCAAAAGATAACTCTGATTCTCTTACAAGAGTACTGCAGCGGTCAATAAATCAGCATTCAGTGGGGCAATCCCCAATATGTTGACACACAGGAATGTATTCACAATCAATAATCCGACACAGAGACTAAACAGAACAAACTTTAAATAAGGCTGGCAATAAACTAAACGAGACACACCTGGACACAATTGATAATTAAACTGGGTCACACAGAGACAGAGCACATGGGGAAATGAAAACAAACAAAGTCCGGGGCGTTACAGTTCGCCCCCCCTCCAAGAAGCCACGTACTCACGGCGCAGACAAGTAGAAGGGCGTGAGGAAAAGTCTGGAGGAGGTTCTGGAGGTGGTCTGGAGTTCATGGTGGTGCAGACGGAGGGAGGAACCAGGGACGAAGCAGGAGGGGCTTGGAGCAGGAGGAATCCGGTGGGACCCAGAGCCCAGCCATTTTGCCGACCCACGGAGGGAGGAGCCACTGGGGAGCACAAGGCGGAGACAGAGAGCCAAAGATCCAGGTGGATGCTGAGAACCCATAGGGACAAGACGGAGCCGATGGCGCCGGCGACCAACGTGGAGACGGGGATCTGGAAGGCCGTGGTCGAGCCGGAGCAACAGAGGATCAAAGTGAAGCTGGAGGGAGGGAGGAGCCTGACAGAGCTGGCAGGACGGAGGGATGAGGCACAGCTGGGGGAGTGGAGTCCCGAGGTGGCGAGTGGTCAACAACAGACCAAGGCGGAGCCAGAGGGACGATGGAGCCTGGCGGAGCCGGTGGACAGACGGGCCACGATGGTGAGGAGGGAGGTGTAGCAGAGGGATCCTTCAGTCACAACGCTGATGGGGACTGGCAGACCCGCGGCGACACTAGCACACAGGTGGTGGGCTGAGGGTGAACAGTGGTGCTTGCAGGCAACAGCGGTGGAGTGGACAAGACTGGGTGGGCGGGTGGATTCTTAAATTTTGTGCGAGGCATGGGCACTGGGGGGCGCCTGCGAGGCACAGGTACAGGAGGGTGCATCGTCTGTTGACCAAGATCTGACAGCTCACCTTCAGCCTTGGTGCATTGGGCGGAGCTCCTCTCCGTGTTCATGCTGTCCTTGGCGATCTCCACCGTGGCAGGCTCCTTGGCCAGCTCTCATCGGGCACTGAATATCCATAATCGGAGGGCTCAGGCTCGAGGTCTGCGCTGCGGGGAGATGGTAGGCTGGGCTATGGGTCGGGAGTGGCACTGGCGAGCTTTTTCATGGGACAAAAGGTGAAGGATGATCTATTCCTCGCCAGTGTATACTCCACGAAGGCGGCAAAGTCCGCTCGAGGACCATCTTCGGACAGCGGCGCTCTGTGCTCAGGGTCAGGCTTTTGTTGTAGAAAGCACAGCGTGCTGTCTGGAAAGCTAGTGAAACATGCAATATGTAGAAATCGTCTGGTATGGTCCTTGAGCGATCTCTCTCCCTGCTTCAGCAGGAAGAGGAGGAAATATTTAGGGTTAAATGGGGTATCCATGAGTGAACGGTTGAAAATAAACACTGACAAAAAACACGAAAAAATACAATGAATGGTAGCACGCTGTTTCTTTCGGTCGGATTATTCTGTCACGGTCCTGGTGGGGGAAGAATGAGTAAATATTCAAATCTCTTCAAATACAACTTACTTAATTCCAAAAAGGGTTACAGACAGGCAGGTTGGCAGAATAGTTGACACACAAGGACGTATTCACAATCAATAATCCGACACAGAGACTAAACAGAACAGGCTTTAAATACAGCTGGCAATAAACTAAACGAGACACACCTGGACACAATTGATAATTAAACTGAAACTGGGTCACAAAGAGACAGAGCACATGGAGAAATGAAAACAAACACAGTCTGGGGCGTTACAAACACACATTAAGATATTTTTAATGAAATCCAAGTGTTTTCTGACCTTCCATAGACAGCAATGCAACTGACATGTTCAAGGCCCAGAAAGCTAGTAAGGACATTGGTAAAATAGTCCATGTGACATTAGTGAAGCTATGACATCATGAAGCTATGAGAATATAAAATAATAATTTTTTCAACAATTTCTTCACTTCCGTGTCAGCAAATGTGCGTTTACAATGGTTTCAGTTGCGTTGCTGTCAGTGTAGGGTGAGAAAGCTCTTGGATTTTGTAAAAAAATATACAAAAAAATAAACAAAGAGGTTAGAAACTTAGAGGTTTGAAATGTCAAGAGAGTGAATAATTAATGACAGAATTTTAATTTTTGGGTGAATTATTCCTATTATTTTCTGAGCTCCCTACCTTTTTTTCCCTGAATTATCAAATAATTTCTGAAGGCTCATGTGATCATGAATCGAGTAATAGCTGCAGAACATTCAAATGATTTTTTTTTTTATTTAAAAAAAAAAATTATATATTTTTTTTATATTTAATATTTTTAAAATAAATTAAAATCGATAGTTATTTTACATTAAAATAATGTTTCACAAAACAAAATATTTGTTTCTCAGACATTAAAAAAAATCCTGCCAACCCTAAACAGCAGTGTAACCCCAATTATGGTTAAACTGTAGTACCTACATTTTTTTACAATTATATCTACTCTAATTATGAGCGTAATCACATTAACATAATTACTGTATTCTGCTTACACAAGCTTCGACTTAATCATATACTTCCTTAATCGCATTATAAGAGCCCATGTAAACGTATCCACCTTTAGGTGTGCTTTCTTCATCAGACGAAGAGTTTATGTTTATTCCACAGATGTTTTGCGTGTCCACACATATGGCCGTGCACTGTGCACCTGCATCTACAAGTATCCGGTGTCACGATTGCCTCCTTCGAGGGTTCGGTTGGCATCTGGAGTCAAACATGCTAACTGACTTCCATACTCAAACCGGGCGTGCATTTTAATCTAGGTACAATGCAAACACACCTGTTTACAAACAAATAAACCAGCCTTAGATAAGCATACCTAGCGTTAGTCTCTGGCATTTGATGAGAAAATGCAGCGTGTGAGTGAGTGAAGGGGTGAATGAGCTAAAGAGAGAGAGAAAGAGACAGGAGGTGAATAACTTTATTTGAGATATAATGGCATGTGTCTCTCAAGCAAGCAGGCTGCTCATTACAGGCACTTTCTTTGACTGGCTGCTCAGATGTCAGCTGTCACAGTTCATCATGGTTTGCTGAGGTGAAGAAAAAACAAACAGCTGCCATCTCTCCCTTGGCAGGAACCATGCAGGTAAACACTGAATAATAGTCAATTCCCCTTCATCGGTGTGAGACTCCACAGATCCAAATACCTCCACACTGAAATGACTCCATTATTTTAATAAATGAAATGCTTTTCAGAGAGGGAAAAAATCAAGCGGTGAGCAGTCCCTCAGCGCAATGGTGCGGTTCTGAACGGAAACTGAGCTTTTCCTAAAAATGGTGGATGCAAATGTGAGAAAATGAGGAATCGCTATCTGCACTGTCTTAGAGATCCTCCAAACCAAAAAAAAAAGAAAAAACATATAAAGCTCACTTCAACCAACAATAAAAAGCTCAAGTGCGACTAAATGTTTTTATGCCATTCATTCAATATACTGTATACCTCCAGTATACACTAAATAATGATTATTTTTAGTGATCTGCAATGCAATCATCGAGTTAACATGATTAATGTACAATACTTCTACAGCATTTATTATTCTTACTTAAAGGGAAAGTTCCCTCAAAAAAAAAAAAAAATTGCAGCATATTTTACTCACCCCCAAGACATCCTAGGTGTATATTACTTTTTTTAGAAATTTATCCTGACTCTTCCGAGCTTTTTCCACAATGACACAAATGATGACATTGTAAAGTGTAGTATTTATTTGATCTAATATACAGTAATATTGTCAAATATTATTACAATTTAAAAATTGCTCTATGTAAATATATTTTAAAATGTGATGTATTTCTATGATGCAAAGCAGATTTTTCAGTAGTCATAACTCCAGTCTTGATTCTTCAGAAATCATTGTTGATCTGCTGCTATAGAAACATTTCTTGAAGAAAACATTTGGTAAACCACAATATATGTCTTGATAAATAGCAATTTCAAAAGATCACAATTTATTTGAAATAGCAATCTTTTAAACATTATAAGGCCCCTACAAAATCTGATCGATTTGATATGTCCTTGCTGAATAAAAGTCTTAATTTCTTTCAAAAGAAAAATCTTTTGAACAGTTTACTCTTAGAAATAAAAGTAGAAAAGCAGTCATTGGGACAGTACCTTGTCCAAAAGGTACATGTCCATTTTGGTACCTTAAAGTACTCTACATATTAGTACTTAAAGTGTGCATATTTGAACATTAAAGGTACAAACGTATACCTTTTGAAAAGGTGCTGCCCCAATTACAGCTTTTGTACCTTTGTTTTTTTTTGAGAGTGTAGTGTATTTACATGTTAAGATTAAGCAATTCTCAGACATCCAATGAGGTGCCCATAAAAAGTTGTGGGGAAAATAGGATCTTGTGTGACTCCAGCTCACAACCAAGGTCTCCTTGGCCTAAAAAAACTAAAAACACCTTCATTATGGCGTTTATGTGCTCAACACAAAAAAAGAGGCTAGAAGTAGAGTAAATCAGATCCTTTATATCACATCCCAGCTGACAATCTAAGAAACAACCTTCAAACTCGGTCCTGACTTACGGAAAACAGCCTGATTCCCATTGGTCACACCAAAACACCAAAGGCCAAGCTTTACCTCCAATACGTTAAACTCAGTGGTCAGCTGTATGGACTGAGAGCCAACGGGGTGGTCCTAATCCCACCAAATCCCCAGTTTCCTCCACACCTGACCCAGCTGCATTGAAGAGAAATGAGCTGTCCTACTCACGCTGATGTCTTCAGCCATATCCTGCCCCACAGAAAGCTCCTCTTAAAACCTCCTTTGAGTCGCCTGCCTTTTTTATCACTCCAATCCTCTACAGAAAGCAGGAGAGGAGATAGCAGGAGAAATAATCACAAATAACAAGAATGTCCTTGATCCCTGTCTGTCTGGTGCAGCAGACAGCCTATGGAGTATGAGAGAGCTCTTCCCCTCTCTCTTTCTCTCATAGCAGGGGGTTCTGCAGCAAATGCAGACATTAACCGACAGACTCTCCTCTCCTTCTCTTCACACATCTTTTTATTGCAGCTTTTCTCCGGTGAGTGCTCTTACCCTCATCACTGATGCTCCTCTCTTCTCATCACAGAAATGGACCTATGCCTGGATAAAGTGCCAGTGACAAAATCTTTGAAAAAAGGCCTTGGCAGAAGGACGTATTTCGTGCCACTCTGACTCCGATGCACCCAGGTTTGACGGACAGCATAATGAGGGAGAAAGAATGTCACAGAGAAAGGCAGAAAGTGGCACATTAGTGCTTGGGGTTTTGTCTTCCATTTCTTCACACTGTGAAATTTCACACAGGCACATTTTGAAGATGTTTTGGATAGGTTTTATTAGTGTATGGTCAGTACTCAAAGTGATAGTTCTCCCAAGAATTAAAGTTATGTTGTTATTTGCAAACCCTCGTTTTGTTTTCCAACACTTAAGAACATCTGACATTAATGGTGTCCAACAGTTTCAAGATCCAAATGGGACTATATCATAAAGTAGGCTAATCCACAGTGGTTTAATCCAAGTCTTCTAAAGTGATTTGAAAAACAGTGAAATTTAAGTAGTTATTTACAAAATATTTATGTCAATACCAGCAAACTTCATAGAGTTTAAAGCCCCGTTTACACCCAGAACATAAAGATAACGATAATTGTCCACACCAGTGAACGATATCATGTTTATCATAAGCCCCTGATAACAGAATGGATTCTGATTGGATGTCAATGCTTTTATCGTTTATCGGCTGGAAAAAAAATGTTCTGCAGATGAATTCAACGATATCGTTTCTTTGTGTCTTTATCGTTATCTTTGTGATCATTCATTAATATTAAAAGCGATTTTTAGAACCTTAACTTTATAGTAATTGTGCTTGGTGTGAACTGGCCTTAACAGTGCTAGTCCACTTTTTCAACTTTTTTTTGTCTGATTTTCATTTTCTATTCATAGCTAGAGATTTCTTTCAGAATAATCGGTAGACTTTTGCTGTTAAACGTGTTATTAAAAAAAAAGTTGAAATAATGCAAGCTGGTGACTTTAAGCACATACTCCTAATTAACAACCTTGTTGCTCACAGTCTTCAAATGTTTATAAGTTAACATTACAAATCAGTTCCCCTATAAAGAAAATAAATGGGGTTTTCCCTTGCAGAAACCACTTGCACTGTGTTGGTTCTTTTGTGTCAATGTCATGAGGACATCACCAATGAGACTGCAGAAGACTTTGATTAAAGGCAGGGGCGGACTTAGCCATTAGGCAAAGGTAGGTAACTGCCTTGGGCCCCCATAAGATAAGGGGCCCCAACATGATTTTCACGAGATGCGCATTAAGCACAGACACGCGAATGCAAACTAAAATATTATGTAGGCTATCTGAGGCTGACTGCCACACGAGAGCGAGGTGTCCCGATCTTTCCCGCTGCGCTCCTCTCTCTGCGTCTGCTCCGTTCAGCGAAAAACTGTTGCTTACACTAGGTGCATGTTCGTTTTAAAAAGCATAACATAACGTGCATATCCCGGCGTTTTCCACCCTCAAAAATGAATAAAACCCTGTTTTAGTTTAAAAACTATGGGGAAGGTTAACGCCAGTGTAAACGAGGATCGTTTTTATTCTAAAAAGGCACTGGTGTTAATGGAGCGCGGTAAAGTTAGTTTTAGATTTGTGGAAAGTTCTTAATGGAAAGTTTGTAATGCAGTTTGTCTTAAAATTTCTCATAGATAGTGTAAAAAAATGCTAATTTTACCCTGTCAAAAAAAAGAAATCACTCCGTTCTGTGTACTTCCCCTTTAAATCTTCACGAGCTCCACTGACTCCACCCTCTTTTCCGAAGGACACTGGGAGGATCTTTGTTTAGCCATATTCATAGTGAAACTTGCTAATTAGCACATTATTAGGAAAGGCGATTTGCAAAGATTAATTAAAAGACATTATACTCACTGCTTCTGTAGGTGAGGCTGGATCATGAATGATTTGCGTGAACATAAATGCATTTCGGTTGATCAAGGGTGCATTTCCCTTTAGAACCAATTAATACATTCAACAAACAAACACCTCAATCTCTTAGGAGCCATGCTTGTCTCTGCGTCTCGGTCTGATGACGGCTCACTCAGGGCGGGTCTGAGGTAAGACACCAGTTCAGTCTGTGTGACACGCTACTGTCAATCAACTATTGTGGGAGTGGCCTCTGTCTGTGTGATGCCACATCAACATGCATTTGAGAATGGCTTGATTTCAGAAGGGCCAACTTATTTTTATTTAAAAAAAAAAAAAATGTAAAAAAACTAATGGTGGATCTTTGTCATTGTAGGGTGGTTGTGTACACACACTCCCAAAACACATTTCAGTCCAGACAGCTTGTAAAAGTGCATGTGGCACCTGATGACCCCTTTAAACCATCCAAGTTAGACTGATTACTTTTACGTCCTTGAAATTCTGAACCCTGTTTACTTATATCGTATAGACAAAAGCAGCTAAAAGGTGTGAAAAGAAAACCAATTCAGAACCAAGTAAAAAAAATGCACAATTTTCATATTTGCTGAAATATTCCTTTAATTGGTTGTTCTGAAGAAAAAAAAACACAGCAAATTCTGAGCCATACAGAGTCAGAGAGGTTGGGTAAGTGCCTCGGCCACAAATCGTTTTATTCAAAGCTACTGCAGGCCCTATGCTACAATCACAATGAGTCATTTATTCAGAGACGGTGTGACCCTGAAAAAAGAAAATGGCTGACCTCGGGGTCTCAAAAACAGCAAGTGTTTACTGGGCTGAATCCCTTGGAGACTGCTTTAAAGAGCTAATCTACTGCTCTGGACACCATCCACATGGCATAAATCACTTTTTAAAATGATTGATTCTCTTTGAAATAAGATGTAGGCACTGCATAACAAATGGAGTGAAGCTAAGACAGAAAATAAGCAAAAGTGTTGTCATAAAGAACAGAACACCGTGACTCGCAGATATTCAGCAGGCCTCTTTCTGTAGCACTGCTGATAATGGTAAAGCTCTGGCCACTAGAGCTCATTACCCGACAAATACCGTTCCTTTGGTGCACAGCGTTCGTCTATATTCATGCTCTCATGAGATCATTGTTATTATTTCGTTTATTTTTGCACTTTTCCATTGCATCATTATGAGGTAGAGTTGCAGGACTTATACCTTGGTTTCTTGAATGCAAATGCTTAGCCTTTGGCTATAAATTCCAATGAAAATTCTCCATTAAAGGGTAGATTTAGTCTGCAAGGTTGTTGTTTCTGAAGATAAATGTAATTACACTTTAGCCAATTTTACATCACTTATTTCCTGAGAGAAAACATTTTGCGCTTAATAATGTTTCTTTTTTACCTGCGGACTGCTGTGAAATTCACATGACAATGTTGCGTCAGATAAGAAGTGGTACTCGCTCCATTTTTTCAGATAAAAAGGATTGAGATGCACTTGAGTATAATGCTCTCATCTACTATAATATATAAAGATTAATAATGTCTGACGCCTTTGATAGAAAGCCCTGGTTCTAAAGTTGCAATGCAGAAGCTGCAACAGATAGAAAAGGTCATTCCATCATTCAAGCGCCTCCAGAAAAGGCGCTTGTTTCCATCCTCTTTAAACTTTAACTGACAAATTATAACAGGGGTGAGACAATAAAGGTCTTATCGCTGGGATCTACTTGGTCTGAGTGAGGCGCTGGCGCGCTGCGCTACAGTCTCGGCCCCTGACGACCCCCCTTCTCGCTTGGCACTACTTATCAAGCGCAATGTCCCCCAGCTCGGGTGGAACAATTCGGAAAGGTCAGTCTCAGCTGGTCCCCATGCTCAGCAGTTGGTCTCTTTGGCTGTGCAGCCAGGCTCCAGCTGAGAGCAGCTGCAGTAACTCTGTCACCCAACACCCTGCAGGGACGGCCGAGCTCAAATTATGCTTTACGGAGAGAGAACAGGCCATTTATTCATATTCTGTTATGAGGCATTCAAATAACTAAGTTCGGTGTGAAACAGCAATATTGGGTATTATGTGATACATCATCGTTTAGCTCACACTGTAAGAAATGTTCTTTCATAAAATAAATGTTTTGGTACCATTTTCTGCAGGCAATGTCACAGTACAGTATGTGTCAGCAATTGGCTGTGTTTAGAAGTCATTTATATGATTCATTCAATGGAATCTTTCGAAAAATTACTCATTGAGGAGCTAAAACAAATGATATGTGAATCATTCATTCAAGCAATTTGTTCAGAAGCACAGAATCATTCTGTAACAAAAAAATACTGCCTTTAAGAGAAAGAAACTGTATGTAATTCAATCAAAATAACTATTCTTGAGTCATTTATTAAAACTATTTGTTCAAAAGCACCAACTCAATCAGGAACAAAAAAATGACTGCCTTTATGACTGAGGAAGTCCATAATTCAATCAACAGTGATTTTATTAAATACTGATTCTCCAAGTAATTAAACAAGTGATTCTTTACGAATGATTCATTAATTAATTCATTCTAATGTTCTTTGTAGGAACTAAAATAAAATGGCTGCCTTCATGAGTTAAAATCAAATGAAGTCATTTACTCAAATGATTTGATCAATTTTAGATGCAGCCACTTTATAAGTGACTCAATGAACGATTCACTCAACTGATTCACTCATATAAAGGCTACACAAAACCCTTCTTGAATAAGGCACAATGGTTGATTTTTCTGTGGCTTTGTCTAGAGCTATTTTCCTATTTTCACAAGTGATACATAATATTATATTTCAAAAACATAAACCAAAATACATTGTTTGCCAAAGACAATGATATTTGCATATGCAACATTTTTGATAACAGGCCATATGCACCTCAAACCACGTTACAGATACAAAGTGTTTATTTTGCTCTAGGCTCAAGCTGTATAAAACGTCTAAAATGCAGGAACAGCACTCAGCGAGCGTAGCAATTTCTCACGGGGCTCTTCTATGTGGGTGCTCACTGTTACAGCAGCAGCAGTAGACTAGTACTAATCAGCTTGTTGGGTTTATTCTTCAGCTGATTTATTTTAAGTGTCACATAAATCCAGAGCAAATGAATGGAGCATTTAGATAGAGTTAAAATTCTTTAACAAAATGACTGCACACAGTCCCCTGATGCTCCCTCTCTGTTTTGCTTGTCTGGCTGCAGCAGAGGGAATTGTTCTACTTACACAAAATGATCTGCATGAATATTTACAAAGAACAGCCTTTTCTTGCACCCCCCACCCCACACACATACACACTCTTCCTACTCCAATTAAACATTGTTTGTCTTATTTGGGACATGGATATTCATAATGCCAAGCTTAAGAGCTTACGGCATCTAAAAAGCCATAAACGAAAGACAAATGTTTGTCAGCTGCAGAAACATTATGCAATCAATCAACTTATTAGAGGCAAAAGATTATTTCCACTTCAACAGAGTGCTGATACCAGCATAAGGAAATTAATGAATTTATTCTAATTGTATCACAGCAATGCATATGTACCTACGATGTGTTGTGGCTGCTTCAACACTTTATCAAAGTGAAGGGAATGGAGAGCTTCCACCTGGTGATGCAAACAGGATAGAACCCCAGTGCCACCATGTGGTGGGACCACAAAGTTGAGGTGATTCACTTCTTTCTGTTATTAGTCCTTCAAAGAAACCACCTATAGAGTTAGAAATCGTGGCTGTGTTGATAGCAAAGTGCGCTGATGAACTCTCACTTGTTAGACAGAATGAAGCCTGTTCCCACGCCTTACAAAATAACAAGCAGACGAGGGCGATGTTGTGTGTGTGAGGGCATTCTGGATGAAGACAAGGTAGGCAAATATCATCTGTTCAGAGCGCAGATCCCACACCATATGCCTACCCTTGTACTTGTCTCAGACGAACGTGGATGAGCATTCTAATGAGCCATTTGGCTTTATCATTAAGCCTAATTATTACATGGGGATATAAACGGTACCTGTGTGGCCAAAATTCAATATATCCGCTCAGCTTAATTACTATCACTGCATCATCATAACGGCATTATGTTTAAGAGAATTGATTGCTTTCATTAGAATGTACTGAAAAGTCTATTTTGGATATTTATGAGGAGTATTTATTGATTTTAGACCTATTCTTCTACAAATGTCCATAAGAAATAGAAGTGTAAATGTTTATTTAATTGTTTTGTGCTTTGTGTCGTAATTGTATATGAAGAGCCCATTTGGAAAAAAAAAAAACCCTCAATTTTTAAAAATCTTTTTTTTTTTTTCATTGTGCATTTTAGTTAAATTTCAGTTTGGCTATTTTGATTAGGTAAAAAAATAAAAAATAAAAATGCAACCAACTAACACAATACAAACACACATATATATATATAAAATTAAGAAATCTGTTTTTGCTAATAAATGTTATATATCATGTTGTAACCTATTTTAATTTAATTATCAGGGCATCTAAATTATATAAAAGAGACAAGACATAACATTCTTCTGTTTATTGATTTGGCTACAAAGCCTCTATTAGAAAGGTCTTGAGTAGAAGTGTGATGATTACTGTTTAGGGGAGACTGGGGCTAGTTGTCACAGGGGCTGCATCTGCCTAACTAAGGGCTTAAATCAATATTTATTCTTATATCTTTCATAATTGTTTAAATAAATTCAGATGGGGTATTTTCTTGAGGAGGATAATAGGAAATAATACTTATTTATCGTATACAAATTGTACACAAATCAATAATAAATATACCCGGAGAAATATTCAGGGTAAAAGGTTTGACTGCTAGCCGCGGTCTCCCCCACTTCAAAAAAAATGAAAGAGACAGACCTGCACCATTACCCGTTCCATGGAACCCACAGTGGAAATGATGTCACCAGTTCCCCAGAGAGGACAGTGCACCGCTGGAAAGGTTACTTCATCTCAGTAACCTTGTTTGCATATGAACAAATGTTGTTTATAGTTTTCCAGCAGTGTTTTTTTCCCCGGTGATGAATAGGGATCATTTTCAGCTGTCATGAAATGATGGTTGAAATACTGGGTTTATAATTAGCTCACCAAGGGCATGTGACCAGGTTGCTCAGCAAATTTGATTTGTTGATCAGTTTGATGTGACTCCAGTTAATGACACATAACTGTACAAATAGACTTGAATAGGTATGGATCCCAAATGCTTTTTAGACAGGTGTTAGTGCAAGTGACAACATGACGAACAAATGAAAACATGAAAAATTAGTGCTTTTATTCATGGTTTGTCATTGGTGTTCAAACACCAATTGTGTTTATATATTTTGTTTTATTTGTGCTTTGTTCAAAATAAAAAAATAAAAGAGAAATAAATACATATTCATTAAATCTCTAAGTAGTACACTTTAGTACACCTGCCATTATTTGAAATGTCACGCATGCTTTGATCATTTTTGTATTTCTACTATAATATCAAGCAGTTGTACTAATATTTTCTGTTACAACACAGATGTTTTATCTTTGTAACATTATTTTAGATAATTCCCATCGTTTTAACATTATCTAATTGTAGGGACAATGGAGTTTAAAATTAAGCCTGTTTTGTCACAACAGTTTTACATGTGTTGCTTAAATAATTAAGTAGTATTTTTGGCCTGCGTGCATGATGTACCTTGTGCAGA
>JAUYWG010000057.1:10269401-10290667 GCA_034779775.1 Enteromius afrohamiltoni | reverse complement strand
TATATATATTCTCCCCTTCTGATTAGAAACACACCTCCAGATAAATATTACAACATAACGAATCCTCTGTTATAACGACTGGAAATGATTCTGGCAGGCCTTGTTTGACTCCAATCTTGGAGACGTTTCAGTTGGCATGGACTGGAGGGGGCACAATACAAGAGAACGCACACTTCCTGAAGCCTAAACATCCCCCGCAGAAAACAAGAAAAACAAACGAGCCCATGGAGGAGAGAGTAGTAAAATTCTAACCTTGCGTCCGATGGCTCTGATGGTCTGTCCTGGTTAAGGGGACACGTAAAAGCAGGTTTTAAGCGAGCGGTATCATCGGGTACATAGAAAGGCCGATGTGCGGAGCGGCAGCGGCGGTGTGGAGTGAGCGCTGCGCGGAGGAGAGATCCATCGACCGCACCAGCGCGACCCAACAAGCGGCCTAGCGCTAACACGCAACAGCCGGCGCTTTTATGTCGATGCGATACCCTCAAGTGCACTTCACAGAGACCCCAGGGCGTGTTCACCTTCTGAATGACAACAATTTTCCGTCGTTTGGCATGTCTGACATACTTTAATCTGGTTCGGAGCCTCTTAGCCGCGTGGCTAACGGATTAGACTGACAGGTTACGTTAGCTCGTTAGCCGCTAAACAAGTTTTTAAAGTGACTTATAATACACGTATATCTGTGTAATGCAGACCGTGTCGAGGGAAGAGGCTCTCCGGCTTCCGTGTTTATTCTAAAACCGTTCGGTTGTGAACTCTGAAGAGTTTTAGGACTATAAAGTCTGTTGTTTGTGTATTAATGATTAGCTGGCTAACGAGCTAGCGATGTCTATGTTCTCCGCCGAAATGCTGGAAACACCACCTATGTACCCGTTTGAGGAGATAGACTATACTGATATTGGGGTGGAAGAGGTGAGTGGCGTGATAAGCAGGTGATAATGTTAATAAACAAACTGACAGGAGTGTGGAAATGTCCTGCAAAGGCTCCCTCGATAGCTAATACTATCAGTGGGACATTTGACATTGTATCTGTATGCATAACCTAATTTTAACATTCAGTTATGCTTATCATAGTACCTTTTTAAGGAACACTGTTTTTAAAGTACTAATGCGTGTGTTTTGTTGATTTATGCCTTTGCAGTTTGTTTTATGAAACACCTTTGCACTGTTATGGTTTCCTGTTTTTTGTGCTAGGTTTGTTTTGAAATGTTCTGCACTGCTGTGAGGTTGTGTGCATTCGGTGCGATGTTCTCTTACATGTGTGTTGTGCAGGTGGTGGGCAGAGGGGCATTCGGTGTTGTGTGCAAGGCCAAGTGGAAAGGTAGAGATGTGGCCATCAAGACTATAGAGAGTGAATCGGAGAGAAATGCCTTCATTGTTGAGGTACTATTGTATTCCGTTTCACTTGTTAACCTAAGTAACTGTAGTCAGAAACAGTAAATTATGGATAAACAGACATTTGGTTTGTTTTATTAAAATAAATAAATCTGATTGAGTCTTCTCTCTTATCCAGCTCCGCCAGTTGTCCCGTGTAAATCATCCCAACATTGTGAAGCTGTACGGTTCCTGCAGTAACCCTGTAAGTCTCTGCAACACGTTAGGAGATTTTGATCATGTGATCATGACGTTAGGATTTTGCTGTAGGTATAACTTTATTTATTTTGGTGAAAAGAAACTTGAAACAAGGCTGCTGATCTTTTACTGCAGGTGTGTCTGGTGATGGAATATGCAGAGGGAGGTTCATTGTACAATGGTGAGTATGTTTCGGTAAATTATTACTAAATAATTATGTAATTATTTATTTATTTAATTATAGGCAACATTTTACTGACCCAGTAGCTTTACAAGAACTTTTGAAAATAACTTTCCATAGTCAGTAAGAAGGGTAGACAATATTTGTCAATATAACTACTAAATTAGAATAAACCGGTCAAAAATAAGCCGATTACAAGTGACAGTAAAGACATTATAAGATAATAAACAGTAAAAATAATAATAAAATTAATCATAAATAAATGCTGTGTTCATCAAAAAGTCTGTAAACATTGTACAGCATTTTCTACAAACATTATGCAACACGACTATTTTCAACATTGGTAATAAGAGCTATTTTTTGAGCTCCAAATCAGGTATTCCAAAGATTTCTGAAGGATTATGTGACACTGAAGGCTGGAGTAATTACTGCTGAAAAAAGTCATTTTGAATCATAATAATATTTCACAATACTACATTTTTTACTGTATTTTTAATAAGCGCAGCCTTGAGCATGAGAGACCTCTTTCAAAAGAAAGAACTGACCCCAAACTTGTGAATGGTAGAGCAGGCTAAATGGTTTTCGGTCAAGGTCTTGAGTCTTACCAAACATTTTTGGCTTAAAAAAAGAAAAATCATACTTACTATTTTTGAAGGTCTTTTTTTGCCTGCCATATCAGGTTTGGCTTTAGAAAGGTACACAAAGGGAGTAAATTGGCTTAAAAACTTTCAGTTATGTACTTGGACAGATCAGATCATATTTAGTTTCTGTTGTAGAATTTATTTGCGGTGATGTAAAAAATACTATTTGGAGTTTATTTAAAAACTTGCATAAATGCTCAAAAAAACCACAAGAGTTATGCAGTATTTTTGTGGTACAAATTTTAAACAATCCTAATTGCTCCCTAACCCCAGGCCTACAGTAATGGTTAGTGTCAAAGTTCTATATATGTGTGCTTGTGTTTATGACTATTCTTTTTGACAGTGCTGCATGGTGCAGAGCCCCTGCCTCACTACACTGCATCTCACGCCATGAGCTGGTGCCTGCAGTGTTCTCAGGGGGTCTCTTATCTCCACGGCATGAAACCAAAGGCTCTCATTCACAGGGACCTTAAACCTCCCAAGTATGCACCTCCATCATTTCTCTGTCATTACAATGTCTTATGTCATGTCACTTGAAACCCTGAAAATTTTTTCTCCTCACCTGTATGCCTGTTACGGTTAGTTCATGTTGTGTAAGGTCTCCATGTCCATGAAGATTTGTTTTTTCAAAGGGTCTTAAACACACCTGATTACATTTAGTCTTGCCTGGCCACTTGTGATCAAAACACCTGAGATTAATACCAGGTGTAAAGAGACCATTTGTTTTTCACTCTACATGTGTCGATTAGTTTTTTTGTTTTTGACTGTGATGGAAACATTACTGGATCATTCAGGGCTGCCATTAATCATAAATGCAGTCCGGTCCAGATGTCAGACGGTGTATGTTCTGGAGTCTTACTCTGCATCACTTACATCATGGCAGCGTATGGTGTTGTCCAGGCCAGGGCTGGTTATTTATGAGGCTCTGTTTGTAAAAAGCCCTGGCAGCACACCATGGAAATGGTCAGCTGGCTTCTCTCCCAGACACTGAGAATGAAGTTCTCAGGAAGAACTGGGTTATTACTAACATTTGATATATTACAGCCAGCTAAAGCTGGCATCAAACCCCCATGAACCATTCAGAAGTGCTTAAACTGCATTTAATAGGACTAAAGCGTGGTTGGTAACTTGTTAACTGCCATCTGTATACCTCTGTTTAAAAAAAAAAATATTGTAGCAGTTTCTAGTTGAAGTGTGTTTTTAGAAAATGTGGTTAATCTTTGTTCTCATGCTGGAATGTTTGAACAATTGTATAATTTTTTTTCTTTCTGGTAAACCGAGATAAGGAATGTTTCTTTAGCGCACAACTGAATAGACTAACAAAAGAAAAGCAAATCTGAGATCAGTTTTGCCACAGTATTCCCTTGATGCCTAAAAGCTGTATGTGAGTTTGCTACATAATTTTCTTCTTCCTGGAGATATCTCTGTTTAAATATTTTGTATATATATATTTTTTTGCTCCAAGTCTGCTCCTGGTTGCTGGAGGTACTGTGCTGAAGATCTGTGACTTCGGGACAGCATGTGACATCCAGACACACATGACTAATAACAAGGGAAGCGCAGCCTGGATGGCCCCGGAGGTGTTTGAAGGCAAGATACAAGAACTATCCAAAATCTTTTGTGTTCAGTTTTGTACAGCCATTGGCTTCTAAATGGGCTGGTTTTTTTTTTTTTTTTTTTTATTTCCCCCCTCTCTTTCTCTCTCTCTCTCTCTCTCAGATTTTAATGACAAAACTTCTTTGTTCTTCTGTTTGCTTTTTTCCTGTTTTTTATTAATTGACTTCTTATACGCTATTTCAGTCTTCACTATCACTCAAACAAATATTTTCCCAAAACTAGAGTTGGTGGACGTTCCTGGTCTAGATGACGGATGAAACCATTATAATTTAATGCATGCTTACGCAATCAACCGGTAATGGGTTTCAATTTTACCAAACACGTTCAGGGGTACTTGGCTGTCAGGGGGGGTCAGAGGAAACATCAATTAGGAGCAGGTTGTTATCTTGTTTGTTTGGGGAGGAGCAGAAATCCCATGTTATTACTCGCCTAGCAATGCCAGCAGAGGAGACGCAGCTCTGCTCATTTGCTGCACTGACAACAGTATTATCAGAAGACCAGAGCAAGGCAGCTAAAGACATACTAGCGCAAGGCGCTGTAATTTAAGAATAATAAGAGCAGCAATTAAGGCTCTCCAGGGCAGCATGAGCGGAAATTAGCTCATCTGTTCAAAAAGGGCCGACAAGATAAAGGCTCCCCCACCCAGGATGGGTGAAAATGAGCTTATGGGAAATAGCTTTCATCTTTTATATTGTATGGAACCATTTGCATCTGTATTTTTTTGGGCAGCTTGATGCAAATCTCAGCCTTACCATACAATAATTCATTATTTACCTAATGAGCGGAACTCCTTGAAAGTAGTTCTTTTAGATCAAGAATTTACTGTTTATCGTGTTTAATTGTTACAATTAAATAATAGTAATATTTATCTAAATAAATGTTAGGAAATTTCATTGTTCATCTCATGCTCAACAAGGTTAAATTTATTTGATCAAAAAATATTTATAAAAACTTGCTGGCCTTAAACCCTTATATAGTAGTGCAAATCATGCAAATAACTTTGCTGTGCTCATCCCTCAATGTAATCCTTTATTTATGCGTTATATAAAGTATGTTGTTAATAATACACCGATAATTCTCTTAAACATTTAAAAAAAAACCTTTTGTGTAATCACAGGAATACCCAATAGCTTTGAAGCATGTAAATATCTTTTTTAGAATAAATGCTTAACAAGAATGTGGAGCTTAATTGGTCATTTATGTGCATGGAAAGGTAATTTCTATCTGTATGTATGTCCTGCAGGCAGTAACTACAGTGAGAAGTGTGATGTGTTCAGTTGGGGTATTATTCTCTGGGAGGTGATCACACGCCGGAAGCCCTTTGATGAAATCGGTGGCCCTGCTTTCCGCATCATGTGGGCTGTGCACCGAGGTAAGTTTTACATTTGTCCTATTTGAGACACTTTTTTGGTCAAAGATTAGAAGTTTCAATCTTTGTTTTATTTTTTGTAGGCACACGTCCACCTCTTATTAAGAACCTACCGAAGCCCATAGAAAGCCTGATGACTCGTTGCTGGTCCAAAGACCCATCGCAGCGGCCTTCCATGGAGGAGATAGTGAAGATTATGAGCCACCTTATGAAGGTAACACCACACCGCCAGCATGCCTGGCAAATCATTTTAGTGTTCCTGACTGTCTTTACTGCATCTTATTCAGCTATTTCAGAATAATCCCTCTCTCTCCCCTGTAGTATTTCCCAGGATCGGAAGAGCCTCTTCAGTACCCTTATCAGTATTCAGATGAAGGCCAGAGTAACTCTGCCGCCAGTACAGGTACAGAATAACAGAAAGGGTTGAATAATAAATACTTGTTCATAGCTTTTTCATTTTATTTAGTTGAAATCATTTTCGAATGGTGTGGGTGAGAAAACAAATGGTTTAGATGCTTTGGCTAAATTCTTCTGGACTGTTAGACTACCATTCAAACATTTGGGATCAGTAAGTTATTTATTTTTTTTGAAAGAATATTATTGATTCAGCCAGACTACAATAAATGGATCAAAAGGAACAGTGAAAGCTTTTACGTTGTTACAAATGATTTTTAGTTCAAATAAATGCTGTTATTTTGAGTTGCATTCAAAGAACCCTGAATAAGAGTTTTCACAAGCATATTAAGAAGCAGAGCTGTTCTTTATTAAGTAGCACAACTGAAATGTGGTAGGAAATTTTTCTAGGGCACCAAATTAGCATGTTAAAATGATATCCAAAGGTCAATGTGACATTATAGACAAGACTTATGGCTGAAATGAAGTCTTAAATATATTAAAAAAGAGAAGTTATTTTTATTTTTTTTAGTTTAAAACTGTGACCCCGGAACACAAAACCAGTTGTAAGTGTCAATTTATACATTTAGATTTCACTGAAATTTGAATTCCATTGATGTATGGTTTGTTAGGATATGACAGTTTTTGGCTGAGATACTATTTGAAAATCTGATCTGCAAAACAAGCAATCAATATTACTAATCAGAAATTTAGTTTTGTTTTACTTAAAGTAGAACATTTACCAGATAACTTTATGGAACATGATTTTTACTTAATATCCTCATGAATTTTGACTTTTTGACCCATACATTGTATTGTTGGCTATTGCTACTAATAAACCCGTTCTACTTCAAACTGATTTTGTGGTCCAGGGTTACACAGCACAATAATATTACTAAATTTTTGATCAAATAAAGCCTAAGAAACTTTCAACAAACTTCAAAAAACATACAGCCCCAAATAATTTTAATCGCAGTGTATTGGCAGTGTGTTTGTTATTTTGGATCCATTTAGAACGGTACTGAAGTCAAACATAAAACTTGTATGTAAGGGATCAGGATCTTGTATCACGCTGAAGGGGCTTATTTTGTGATAACTACCGGCTGCCTCTGCATTATCCCGCTTATTATACAGCTACTTGCCACATAAGGAAAAAAAACTGGACATGAATATAAATTTTAAACATTTTATTGGCATATTAGTTTTAAATTAACATTTTCATCGTTCCACGAAACTATATAGTACCACAACATTCAAATGTTAGTAAAACAATTTATAACGATTTGGGAAAAATGTGCGATTGCGATTATTAAGGTCAAAATTGCGATAGGATATGTAAGTGGTTTGACTCAACTAAAACTAAATTTTACAAAATTAAATAACAGTAACATTTTTACATTACTGAATAAAATTACATTTAAAATAAAATTAAAAAGTCAAAAGTAGAGAGAAATAAAACAAATACCCATTTTTATAATTTTACATGTTGTCCCAAAACATTTAAGCAGGATGTAACATACACTTAGTATATTTCTTTTGGTATCACTTGTCCAGTGTGCCAATCATTTTCTCAAATCCCTCTTTGATAAAAATGCGTTCACATCTGAGGCGAGTTGGGGCGAATATATCTCGCTATTCGCGTGTACATGGACGCTTGAACATGTTGAGTTTACGCCGGTTTCACACTGGCACTGTACGCGTCAGCAGGGGGTAAGCAGCGCATATTTTTTTCGCCGCCCATGTTAACGGATGAGCGCTTTCACACAGTGCGTAGCAGATGCAGAGAAATGACATAAATCAAAGCACATGGCACACAGTGTTCGGAGAACAACGCGACGTTGGAAAATACGACAGAAAGATGGTTGTCTATCCTACTGCAGTACAAGATGCCAGTATGAAAGCGCAATTGGCGCGCGCTGACCATGCTCTTCACACGCGCCGCTTCCACTCTGCTTATGCGTGCAGTAAAACCAGCGTGTTTAACGTGTCACTTAATTCGCGCAAATAGTGCTGCAGGATGTCTAATTGCGTCTTTGCATTGACTTAACATATAAATGACTCGCGCTTAATGCTTTATTCGCGTCTGGTGGGAACGCAAGAATGAATGTCTTGTTACATCCACGAATGCACTCATTTATTTAATATAATCGCAACATTTTCTGTAAAGTAATCGCATAGGCTGACATCACGATTGCAATGATTAATCGTGCAGCACTAATATGAATGTATAATAATGGATGTATTGTAGTTAATTAAATTATTAAAAGTATTAAATTGCACCTTATGTTGTCCAGTGTTTGTCACAAGATGGCGCCAAACGGTAATCTTTTTGGCGCGGAGGGATTTTAAACATACCCAAGTATGTTACGGCTATGCGTTATTACTTTGGAGTTATTATTTGAAAAGAACAAACCTGCAAATGTCTCAACTGACCAATCAGAATCAAGCATTCCAGAGAGCTGTGTAATAAATTTAAATAACACGCCTCTCTAATCCAGGCTCATATATAGACTACACATGTACCGGCAACAAGAATGATAGCAACATGGAGCACACCAACTCCCCAGGCAGTAACGACACCATCAAGTTCCCATATAAACAAAAGGTAACACATCAATACATAAACAAACAAAGACCATGTCCTGTAAGAATGCTCAAGAGTTGAATCTGTGTTGATGTATGTTTCAGGGTGACCCGTTAAGACCTGGTCACCCTCTCTCCAGAGGGGGCAGCGTAGAGAGTCTCTCTGGCAGACCACATTGTCTGGCTTCATCCGACAGCAAAAGAATGAGCACCGATCTCTCTGAACTGGAGCACAGATTGCCCTTTGCTCCTGCAGGTAACATTTGCCCCCTCAGTCCTAAAGCTTCATTCCTAGCCAGAAATTGATTCAAGAGACAATGGCATTTTTCAGTACATGCATAGAAGTCAGTGTTATTTTCCATTGATTTATTAATGTGGAGATTTTTCTCTTTTGCAGTAGACGTATATATTGATATAAACTCCACACCTTTCTATTCCTGCTATAAATTTTGTCCTCAGGTTGACATGTTAACAGAGAACACGCACTACTAACAGTGTCCCTTTAATAGACATTGACCTCACTTTTCTGTATTTGCACTGGCTGAATAGTGCATATACTAGTATCCAGTGTACCGCTGATCTCAGCCAGTGCGCCCAAACACACATCAGACACAAAGAGCTGCATGGCATCTCCATTCCATCTTTGATCTGTCCTTCTGCAGTCACTCGTTTCAACAGGCTTCCCGCCTCTGCAGAGATGTATGTGCTTTGTGTACGTGTTTGTATGCGAGTTGCATGTATGTTCTAATGCAGCTGAAGAATGGAGCGACATCCCTTACCCAGTCTACCTTGCTGTCTGCACCACCCTCACTCTGTCTCAGTACACACATTGTCTGCATGCCTGTGTTCGTCGCTACATGCGCGTGTCTGTATGTGTGTTTTTGCAGCACGTCCACAATTTAAGCGAGGTCACCGTAAAACGGCATCACATGGCACCATTCTGGACATTCCCAAGATCATCGTCACAGGTACCGGGAGTCCAGGTGCTCCCAGCAAACAGCTTCTAATCAGAGAAAGGGCGTCACTGTGGCGCAACAAGCACGCATTGGTTGTTACTCCAGAGTGTCTTAAAGCCACAGTTACTCTGACTTAGTGGAAAAAAATAGAAAATCAGTATCCGAACACTTGCATACACATGCATTCATGCTATGAAGATGCATGTTGCAGTAATGCGTAATTATTACCCCTTGATCGGGGTTGTAAACTTATGGTTTATGCAGAATAATTTGGTGCTTAATTGTTTAAAATATAATAGTAACAAGAAGATCAAATGGTGATGGAAATATATGGTATAGATTAGTGTAAACATGACTCGTAAACATGTAGCCTATAAGTTTGATAAAAACAAAGTATTGTATTTTATTGCATATCTTTTTTTTTTTTTTTAATTCCTTTTGAATGAGAAACGAACCGGGGGGGGGAAATCACACATCAAAGGTGGAGTTTCAGAACACACTTACTGAGTGCATAACCTCCTCAGATCAATGGTAGCACAAAGATATTTAGGAGTGAAAATAAGTTCCCCAAAAGTTTGCTTTGGTGAGACGATTCTATCTGCCAAAATGAACTTTGTTTAACTTTCTTAAGTGTGAAAAGCCCGTCTGTGAATGTAGTCTCTGTAAAATTAATTTTATCCTTAATTTTAAATCTGTATGCAGTCATCACACATGACTAGAAATTCATTAGTTAGAAAGTGTGGCGTAAATAATGCAGTAACTAATTGACAGTAAATGTTGGAAAATAATCAAGTGATGATCAATTAAAAATGACAAAACAGTCAAAACGGTTTCAACCCCTGAACTAAATGATTATTAGATTAGTGTTTGATTCTTTGTGTCTTTCTATTTAAATCCAAAAGCAATCAGTTACATTTTCCATATTGATCTTATATCCAGTTTATCTTTCCAATGGCGTATAATGATCCTGGAGTAACAACCAATCTCTTCTATCTCTCTATCTTTGCTCTTTTTGATTGTAGTGAACTGCGGGCAATGACTTTCACACCCCATCCTCATGACTGCTTCTGCCTTACCACAAGAGATGCCTTGTTAATGCTAATTTAATATATATAGAGTGCCCTTCACTAATATTGGCACCCTTGGTAAATCTGAGCAAAGGTGGCTGTGAAAATAAATCTGCATTGTTTATACTTATATACTTATATCTTTTGTTCAAATATTTTACAAAATTTCAATTAATTCAAATATTTAATTGAATTAAAACAATTTAAATGGGGAGATCACCTCATTGTGAAATGTTTTTCTACAATACTTGTTGACCATAATTTTTGGCACCCCTAGAATTTTTTATGAGTAAAACATCTCTGAAGTATATTCCCATTCACAATTTTGATTATGAACATGAAAATGTCCAGCCCTGGCTTCCTGTTTCACAGCAATATATATAGGAGGGAAAACAAAGCCCAAGATCCCTTAATTATCAACTTAAATTATCCAAAGAATATATTTCTTATATGCTGCAAAAGATCATTGAGCTTCACAAATTAGTGAAGTGGCTTTCAGAAAATTCATTTCCACCGTCAGGGAAATAATTAAGAATTTCCAATCAACATACAATGTTAGGAAACTGCCTGGAAGAGGATGTGTGTCTCCATCATCCTAATGCACGGCGAGGAGTTTGAGTTCTTCAAGGACCACAGCTGGAGAATTGCAGAAAAGTTAAAAAAAATAGTCAAACAACCCCTACATCAGCACAGTCATCTCCAGCATGTTCAGTTGTCAGACAGAACTGGAACTTCAAATGGGACTGGCTTCTATGATCAGATGAACTTTAAAAAATTGTTTTTTAGCAGCAATCACTCAAGATGGGTTTGGTGAACACAGGGATAAAAAGTTCTCCATGTCTACAATGAAGTATGCTGCTGTATTTTTGATGTTGTGGGCCTATATTTCAGCTGGAGGTCCTGGACATCTGTTTAGATACATAGTATCATAGAGTCTATCTAATACCAACAGATAAAATAATAATAATTTAAATAATTCACTTATTCTGTTAGAAATCTTATAATGGGCCATGGATGGATCTTCCATTGGGACAATCATCCAAAACAAACCTCAAAATAAACGCAAGAATGAAGCTTTTGCCATGGCTGTCCCAGTCCACTGACCTGAACCCTCAGTGAGGTGAACTAAAGAGGAGAACCAACATGGAGCTGGTAATCTAAAGGGTCTGGAGTGATTCTGGATGAAGGGAGTGGTCTCTTTTCTCTTATCAGGTGTTCTTCGAACTCTTCAGGCATTACAGGAGAAAACTCTGAGCTGTTATGGCCAACATGTAATGGAGAAAAACATTTATTTCATCATGAGTTTTCATCCCCATTTTCAATTGTTTTACTTCAATGGTAGGTTAGAATTTTGTGAATGAAAGATCAAAAGTATTAACAATGCAGATTTATTTTCACAGCCACCTTTGCTCAGATTTACCAAAGGTGCTAATATTAGGAGATGGCACTATATATGTGTGTGTGTGTCTCAAAAGAATACCATAGGCAGTAATTTACAGTGATTCCGTTGATCAGCATGTGGGGTGAATGGGAGTGGACATGGGGATGTGGATTGATTGGCTGCCTTAGTCTTCCTGTTTGGCTTTGTAGCAGGTGAAAGAGGATCCAGCGTCTGTGTTTGTATGTGTCTCTCTGTCTTGTAGTGGTCGTACACTAGCTCACCCTTGTCTCACCTGCAGAAAGGATATCGCTAAATGCTCTGCTTTTTGTTCTTCCCTCCTCCATACACAAACGTTCATTAATTTGGTGAATGTGGTTGTGATAAATCTCCTTCACATTGAGGGTCATCACTATTATTATCTTCATCATCCCTAATAAAGCTGAAGGAAATGAGGACATTGAAGGATTGCAGAGTAGAAAAAAAAGTTGCATGATGAAGAGGTTATTAATTTGGTGTAACAATGAGGAAAAACTGATTTGCATTGTATCCCTCCTGCATGCAAGCTCATATCCTGTCAATCATTTTTGTTATTGTCATAATCATTTTGACACCGCATTGCCCTCATCAGTGACAATCATTATTAATAATAAGAGTGTTTTAAAAGGCATATTCATTATAGAGGGTTTTTTTCCTGCTGTTTTTGTTGTAACATTATACATTTACATTTTTTTTAATTGAGTTCTTGAATGGGCTGATATCATTGCTTAAGAGAGATTACATCTATATTAAAGCAATATTACTGGTTAAATGCAAATTAAGCACTATCAGCAGAATCTGTGGCATAAAGCTGATGAATACAAATAATTTTGACTCATCTTTCAGGTTTTAAAATGTATTAAATTGATAATCTATGATAATATGCCATGCAGAACCTGCTAATTTTTTATTCCTCAACCTGCCACAGATGTTTGCAGAGCTTCAATTGTATTTACCTTGGAATATTTTTCCTTAGCATTCGCATCATGTATTTTTCTGTAAATCATATTTAAGTCACGTGGTTGTATTTCATTTGTGCTGGTATTTTTGTAGATGCTCTATTATATTTTTCCTACAACAAGATCAGTTTGTGTTTGTTTCTAGGCTTTAGAAAAATTGTGTAATCTTCTAATAGTCATGATTGAGAGTACAGCTCCTCTCATAATTACTGCTTCATGCTCTATAAATACAAACTCATTAACTTCCAAACCAAAAAAAAAGAAGTCATAAGTCTATGATAGGAGCTGTCCAATCAGTGCTGGCCAAGCTGCCCTTGTGATTCTGTAGGTGTGGTCTACTGATTTTGGGGAAAGGTGTGTGTGTGTGTGTTTTGCTGGGATGGCCTTGTGAGGGGTTGGTCACGTGAAGGCCACGTTAGAGAGGATGCTGTCATGGTAGGGAGTTGGGGATTTAATCAGTGCAGCTGTCTGTCACATCTCTCTTGCTCTGCCTGGGCCGAGAGCTCATGCACTACAAATAAAACTGATCAGATTCCTCTTTTCTTTCTTTTCTCTCTTTTTCATTTTTTTTTTTTTTTTGCAGCAACCTGTGAGCCTCATAGACGCAGTTCAGTGCAGGACCTTCCTGCTATTGGTACGGAGTCCAGTCAGGTACGATGCTTCAATTCTACTATTTCAGTGGAGCAATGTTTAAGAAATCTAAACAGAAAGTTTAGATTCAAAAAGCAATCTTTACAATAGCATTTTTACAGCCAGGTACCTATATGCATGTTCCATGCTATGCAAAAGCGCTCTCACATCTGATTTCACAATGGGAGGACACAACTGTTTATCAAATAAAAAAAAAAAAAAGGAAGAAAGAATGTAAGATCTGCTTTGTAAGTGAAGACAGAGGAGGATCTGGATCTAGATCTTCCCCACGGGGCTTTTGAACGGTCGAAGCCTAACATCATCTTGCTCTCTTCCTCTTGTCCTCAGTGCTTTTGGGAAAACAGTAGAGTTCATCCTAAGTTAAGGCAGTTGATGGAGTTTCTATTATCTCTTGATATTATGATATGATCTCTTTTATGTATTTATTTTTTTAAGTACTGCATACTTGCATTTTTTGAGTGAATTCAATTCATATGTAAACTTTGGATAACTTTGCGCTAGTAACAATACATTGTACAAAATACATTAAATGCTTTTACGTTTGTTTGTTTTTTTGTATTTAATAAAAATATATATTTTGTAAAATATTACAGTAAAACGGTAATATTCTAAAATAATATTTAACAATTAACAGGTGTTTTTTTTTTTCAATGAAATATTGTGTTCCTGTAATGGCAGAGCTGAATTTTCAGCAGTCATTACTCTAGTAATTATTGTCTAGTAATCATTGTGAAAACAGTAGTGCTGCTTTAATTATTTTTCCAGGATGTAAGTTTAAAGGAACAGCAATACTATTTAAAATAGAAATCATGTTTAACATCAAGTCTTTGCTATTAATTTTGAAAATTGAATTGAATTAAATTTTATTTTAACTTGCATACTCAGAAATATTAATGTAAGCTATAGAGAGCAATTAAGATCCCAGGTGAGACATTTAGTAGTAGACCTTTAGGTTTTTGAAATCAGTTGTAAGGATGTTGCACACTTGATTGTAAATATTGCTTCCTTATGGTGACCATCAACTGCACCATTTGATGAGGGCCTTATATGAAAGGATCTGTAGCATCATCTTCCTGCAGTGCTTTTCTAAAGCCATTGGAGTTTACAATATTTTATTGTCAATATCAAATGTTATATATGTATATATAGCTGACATATTGTTTGACTAATTACAGGATAGTAGGAACAACAGCAGATCATCCAGTCCTAGTGTGAGGATGATTACGCCAGACAGGACAGGTAGAGTCTACAGTTTTCTTCATGACCAATCAAACACACACATCTATATTTAAAAATGGATTGTATAAATGTTTAATAAATTTGGTATGAGCTAGGGTTATAGTTGATATATTGTACGGCAGCTTTCTGCACATTTGAAATGACATCATTTCAGATGATGAACACGCTGCTTATGTTCCCTCAGTGTGACCTCAAAGTTCATGTCCTCAGTGTGTTTGTATGTGTAAATCGGTATCAGTGACAGTAAACGGCTCAGGCAGAGAGGCAGACGTTACGCAAGCGTCATCAATGATTTAAGATGCTTTTCTGTCTGACAGTCGCCTTCCTGGACTGAAATGAGACTCTGCTATTTATTGCCGAACTCTCACTCTTGTTGTGGATTACCGGAGTTTACTATCAGCGTTACACAACAAACTAAAAAACACTTATGTTGCGTAGGGGGTTGCTACAGATCTACTTCAAGTCCAAATAGTATAAATAACCTGATGGAATAAATCAGATGTTGATTCATGGTTTTCTGATGTTTCCTCATTCTTGTAGACACCAATGGCTCAGATAACTCCATCCCTATGGCCTACCTGACCCTGGACCATCAGTTACAGGTACGCACTTCTAGGGTGAGGTATCAGATAGGAAATTATAGATGTTAATGATAGGATATACAGAATTTAGTATGATTTTGGCCAACAAAACATTTCTCTCAAATAGAAATGTAATATATTCTCTTTCAGTTTTTTAGCCCAGTCTCTTTGATTTTCAGAATTTTCATTTTAGCGCATTGCTAATTGTGAAGTATGACTGCACATGTCTATATCGGTGGCCTGGATGGTTTTCGTTCCAGGGTGCTGTGGTATCTCTCCTCTCAGGAAAAAATTCCCAAGATGTAAAAACAACCCTCTAATTGAATCAAGTCTGGGTTACAGTTTTAATGCTATTTATATGGTGTAATTCAGTTATAAATACATGGCAGCTAATTGAGAGTGAGGCATTTTGATATTTTTGGAGTTCAGGCCATGACTGCTATAAATATCACTTTTGCATTTCAGATTAATTAGCCAAAAGCTGTGACATTTGATGAGTGAATCTGTGTTTGTTTGCAGCCTCTAGCCCCGTGTCCAAACTCCAAAGAATCAATGGCAGTGTTTGAGCAGCACTGTAAAATGGCACAGGAGTACCTGAAGGTGCAGACAGAGATCGCTCTTCTCATACAGAGGAAGTAAGTGAGGAATCAAGTCAAGTCATTAGTTCACACAATATGAACCTGGGTCCTTTCGGCTTATTATTGTTAACTATAAAACAGTTTTTTAAATTATGATATAAATATTAGATTGTTTGAGTAAACCTAAATAGTAACAAAAATTTTTAGAAATATACATGACAAAATTTATAACAGTTTTTGTTTTTATATAAAAACTTCAATAGTATTATTATAATCAGTGAATATATCAGTGATTTTTTTTTTCGTACTAATTCTAAAATTTGCAGCAACAATTAATATATGTAAAATGTTACTGTAATTTTTAAATATTAAATACGTAATCTATTGAAGCAGAATTTAGTCTGTGCTAAAGCAACACCACCAGTATAAACTATATACCAAAGTACTCTCTTATGTACATCTCTACAGGAAAGAGCTTATAGACGAGCTGGACCAGGATGAGAAGGATCAGCAAAACGCCTGTCGCCTCGCTCAGGAGCACAAGAAGCTCCTAGAAGAGAACAAGAGCCTGTCCACCTACTACCAGCAGTGCAAAAAGCAACTGGAGCTGATCCGAGCGCAGCAGCAAAAGAGACAGGGCACCTCATGAACCCCTTTCATTATGAAACAGAGCTAGACTGACTCTATAATCACAGTCCCCGTTATCTTATCCTCCCCAATCCAAACATTGGGGTGGTTTATATCTATAGTTTGGCCCAGAAACCCCCTGAAATCTGCCTGTTAAAAGCACCCCACCCCGGCCGCACCATGCCCCTATGCACCCATGAAACCGTTGAAGACGGTAACCGTATGAAATGAAAGCGTGGGTAAATTCCCAGCGTTCACTTCACAAGCATGCTGCATTGCATGTGCTTGTGAATCCAGCAGAATACGCAATAGCAGGGCCACAAACAAAGCCAGGTGGGTGTAAAACACAGACTGTTGGCCACTGATAAACACACGCAGTTCTTCAGACATCTACAAGTCTAAACGAGCCAGCAAATGCATTTTATTTTCAAAAAGAGGGCTTTTAAGTAAAAGGAGGATGTAAAATGAGGTCTTCTAGAATGTCACATTTTTTTCCCCCTTCCTTCAACATCCCAGAATTCCCTGTGGGGGTTGCCTCGTTCCCTTCCATTAGGTGTTGGTCCTTGAGAATGTGAAAGCAAAGTTACATACTAAAGCTAATTGTACCATTTTAAATTTAGTTTTCATTTTATTGCATTTACTTTGCGTGTACTTTCATTTTAACCCCTTTTTATGAAAAAAAAAGTGCTGTAGGTGTTTCCTCTTTTTGATTTGTCTGCCCTAAAAAGTGTTATGTATTGATTGAAATCGAGGGATGTATCTTACATATGCCTTGCATGTCGACCTTGTGTTCATGGACAAACAAGGGACGATCTGTGTGTATGTGCGGCCAATCCGCTTCCTTTAACATCCCTTTGAAAACGAAGAGAACGTATCAAATGGACTTGAGTGTATGTGATTGTGAGTACAAACATTTTAATCATGACTTCAGTATTCTTGTGTTTCTTTGCTTTATCTAACTGTATGGTAATTTATCCAGGGGTTTCAGAGATCCGCTTCATAGTTTTTGTTGCAAGTGTGGGAAAGACGCTCTTTCTCCGAGCTTGGTTTATGTATTTTTAGTTCACATGATGCCTTAGAGTTGAATCGCTTGCGTTTTACTTGACTTGTTTTGTTGCTTGATGGCAACGAGACTGCTCACACATGGCACGCTTAATGTAATTAGGAGTTTAGAAACGTGAGTGAGAGTTTTAAAAGGCTTGCGAAGGCAACATGAATGAAATCAAGAGGCCAGGTTGCGGTCTGGTCTGAATCATCTTGTCAATATGCTGCAGAAATCATGAAATTACGATAAGGGCAGTCGACCCACTCTGTTTTCCTTATAGTTCAGTTCCTTGTTGTTACCACTTGTTTTACATCCCTGTATTTCATTTAAGAGAAATCAGAGCCGTATTGTTATATTAGGTTTGAATTCCTTTTAGATGTCACACTTTGTTTACTTGTTGCCCCCAGCACAACTCAACCCACATTTTTGCACAATCCCACGATGACTGGTTCTTGAACAATGCTCACTGTACCGTGAAAATCTTGAGCAGGGTAAAGACACATTTGGATGTTCAAGATCTTCAAGTGAGTTCTCTGCAAATCTTTTTGTTTAACAGTTAAGTGGTGTATTTTTTTTTTCTCTTCGAGTTCAATGTTCATTATAAGTTTCTGTACTATGTGCTGTAAATAAGATTTACTGATTTCTTAAACTGTTGGGAACGGGAATACACAGGTAAAGGTTGCATCTTGAAATAAATCAAACAGGTAAACAAGCCTCGGGACTGTCTGTGCCATTTCTGGTTTTTAATTCAAAGTTTTTAGAAACAGAATGTTGTTCACAAATTCTCTCTCTTCTGCATATCAATATAAAACAATTGAAAATGGGGAGAAAAACTCATGATGAAGTAAATGTATTTCTCCAATACATGTTGGCCACAATTATTAGCACCCAGTTATTGCTGCGTCCTTTTTCAAGAGAGAAAAAGGACGCAGTCTCTCTTAGTCTCTCAACTAATGCCTGAAGAGAACACCTGATAAGAGAAAAAAAAGACCACTCTTTCATCCAGAATCACTCCAGACCCTTTAGATTACCAGCTCCATGTTGGTTCTCTTTAGTTCACCCTACTCAGGGTTCAGGTCAGAGGACTGGGACAGCCATGGCTCTACTCCTTTCCCTGATTGTGGAAACGGACATTTTCACTGCTCTGGATCTTTTCTTAAAGCTGCTTCACTAATTTCACTCAATTATGAATTATGAATATGAATCGAATATACTTCAGAGATATTTTACTAAAATAAAAAATAAGTGTGCCAATAATTGTGGTCAACATGTATTGGAGAAAAACATTTATTTCACAATGAGCTGATTGTTGTGAGTTTTGTAGAACACAAAAGATCTTTTGAACAACGTCAGAAAAAACCTTAATGGTATATTTATATATGTGTATGTATATTAAAACATCACGCGCCCAACAGTATGCTGTTATAATTTGAATGCGTAAGTTAATGTGTGCTATATTTCAGCTACGTTGAACTGTCATAAATGCATCTGAATGCTGCTCCAGTTTCTTCTGCAGTGGAAAGATCGATTAAATACTGATTTCATATGATTGTAAGAATTTATGATAGATTATGCATGCATATGATATGGTAAGGGGAAATGCCCTTTAAATAGGTCAAATGACTTGGAAACATTTGTGTGCAGTATTAAGTCATATAAAATGTCATTTCCCAACAAGAAAAATTGTAATAAATTTGGAAAACCGCTAGCCACAGTGCCTGGTGAGCAAAACAGTTAATGTCAAGCCCCTGATGGTAGCCATTGACGTCTGTATGTGAACAAGGTAAAGTAAAGTAAAATTGTAATTTCACACAGAGAATGTTGGCATAACTTTAAACTTGTGTTAATTGTGTTAATGGATATTGTTTATTGGGCTTTACCTTCGAAAGTGAATTTGTATTTTAGTGTTTTGTGTTTTCTCAGTACCTTTATGGTAGCCGAGACATTATTTAAAGGAAAAGGAGGACGAGTGAACATGATTTATTTTGTGTTTCTTGTAATCAACACCTTTCCGTCGATTGAGTTTACCTTGGAATATTTCTTTTAACTTTTGACGATGCAATGCTCATTTCAACCAGAAGAGGCCGATAGAGCTTAAGACATTCATTTCTCTTCACCCGCAAACCCTTCCTGTCTCAAACAAAGGAATCTGGTGTGATGCTGATGAGACCGGTGCTGATTAAAACACACACGACAATACACATCGAGTGTTTCTTCAAAAATAACAACCATAATTTCTTAAGTTAAAGAAGCAGGGAATTCAAACAATATCATTAGCAAAAGATATAGCCAATATCATCTTATTAGAAACTTGAGGGAGGTGGTGTGTATAACAGCTTGGGATAACAAGTATTGTGCATGTTTAGTTTAAATGTTACCTGCGCAGTACAGCTGCTGTCACGCCATGTGTGAGGTTGGAGCGACTTGAATCAAGCTCATTCAATCCACATGATGTCATTTCTTTCTCCTTTGGTGAAGTATTGTGTGTTGTATCTTCTCTGGCCAGTGTTAAGTGTTCAGGAGATTGAGAAAGGGACTGAGGGTATTGTTTAGGGGCCGTCGGATGAGATGCTGTCATCCTGGCCTTTTGTTTTTTGTTGTTCAGAGTAATGGCGAGAAATGACAAACAGACTATGGAGGGTTTAGGGTGACCGGAGGAACCCTGGGCTTCGATGAGGTCATTAGGAACAGCTACACATTACAGAAACTGCAGGGCGATCGTGGCATTTCTGTGTCTTTGTGTACCGGGCTCAATTGTGAATTCGAAACTGATGAAATAAAATCATATGAGCTGTTAATAGCTATTCCCAAGACAGCAAAGCGTGCTTTTTGTATGTCTTGCACGCTTTATTAGCAGCGTTCCTTAAAAATGCTTGTAATTTTTAACGCATCATCATGCTCTTTTTTTTTTTTTTTGTTGGTGACAAAGTTTCTCTGAAATTTGTATTAGATCTCTCTCTTTCTCATCCTCTCCCCCTCTCTTTCCCTGTAACCATGGTAACTGCCTGGAAATAGGCTAGGAATGGTAGAGGTGGTTGCAGTTTTTAGTAATGGCCAGAATTTGGGTCATAATATCTGTATATCAGTCTATAAATTCCACAGTGTTCCAGATAACTTATTTCATTAATCAGAATGATTCCCTGGCCAGCTCTTTTCAAATGTGGCTATGGGCGATTCTTCGCATGCTTGCGAGCACAGCTCCTCCGAGACCCTTCAGAGGAGACAAAGAGATCTCACTGCTGCTGGTGCACCAGTCTGAGGTCTTTGATTTGAAGGATGGAGAACATTGAAATTATCTTCTAGTACATAATGTCTCTGAAGTAAATTGGTTTATGTATGCCGATACAATGCTTTAGATCTGTTTAAAGAGATACATGTTCCCTCTCACTCAAATCAGCACGTTTAAGATGTGAGATGACGGCCCAATTTTAACAGTGTCATTTTCACACCTCGCAATTGTTGAAACTGTGATGTGAGGGAGCCTGTGGCTTACAAACCATTCCGAGCAGGTTTGACTTCATAATTTAAATATTCCCAGTTTCTTCGAGTGCAAGAGCAAATATATGAACATTCATCAGTTTTGTTGGAGTTTTTTGGCTCTTTCTGTATGACACATTCCGTGAGTGTAATACAGGTCCTTTTCAAAAAATTAGCATATTGTGATAGTTCATTATTTTCTGTACTGAGAAACATTAGACTTTCATATATTTTAGATCCATTACACACAACTGAAGTAGTTTAAGCCTTTTATTGTTTTAATATTGATGATTTTGGCATACAGCTCATGAAAACC
>JAUYWG010000057.1:10258513-10269301 GCA_034779775.1 Enteromius afrohamiltoni | reverse complement strand
CAGTCCTTCTCCACAATCTTCCTCAGGGTCCGGTCACCTCTTCTCGTTGTGCAGCGTTTTCTGCCACACTTTTTCCTAAATTTCCAATTTAGAAAAAATATTGTCAGTTTCTCTCTGCACTTTCTCTTTCAGAAATATAGTTCTAAAAGACGACAAAATGAATTAACTGTCACAAGAAATGAATCCGTGCTACTCATTCAGAAAGGTAGTCAAAAAGGTAGCTTGTTACTCAGTGAATTTGCAATTGAAATCAGCTGAGTAACTTTTTCAATGCTAACTCATAAAGGTGGTAATTTGGTGGACACTTTACTGTTTTTTCAAATTTAGGTGTACTTACTCAATATAATATTTGTCCTGAATGAATCAGTGTTGCTGAATGAACTGTTTGGTGGTGATTCAATTGACTAATTTATAAAGGCATGATTTGTTTTGCTGCTAAAGGAATTAGTGCTGTTGAATAAATCAGTTGAGAAATTAATTAAAATGGCTCGTTCATAATTGCAGTCTTTTTTGTTGGTAAATTGATTAGCACTATTGAACAAATCACTTAAAGGAGTCATACAAAGCCAATTTTCCACAAGTTAATATGATTCTTTAGGATCTTAAAGAAAGGTTCGTAATATAGTTTGCTTTAGAATTTCTCAAAGATAGTGTAAAAAACGCTCATTTACCCTGTCATAAACAGCTCTTTAGAAATCACTTTGTACTGTGTACTTCCCCTTTAAATCTTCAGAGCTCCACTGACTCCACCCTCTTTTCCGAGGCATTCTCAGAGGATCTTTGTTTAGCCATATTCATAGTGAAACTTGTTAATTTGCATATTATTAGGAGAGCTATTTGCAAAGATTCATTAAAAGACATTATACTCACTGCTTCTGTAGGTGAGGCTGGATCATGAATGATTCGCGGGAACATAAACGGTGCATTTCCCTTCGAACCAAACTTAACGTTAATCCTCTGCATCATCAGTCACTCAGATGTCGAGAGTAAATCACTACTGCTATGTGCATTAATACATTCAACAACAAAACACCTCAATCTCTCAGGAGTCATGCTTGTCTCTGCGTCTCGGTCTGATGACAGGGCGGGTCTGAGGTAACACACCAGTTCAGTCTGTGTGACACGCTGCTGCCAATCAACTATTGTAGGAGTGATGCCACATCAACATGCATTTGAGAATGGCTTGATTTCAGAAGGGCCAACTTATTTTTATTAAATTAAAAGAAAACTACTAGTGGATCTTTATCATTGTAGGGTGGTTGTGTACACACACTCTCAACACACATTTCAGTCCAAACAGCTTGTAAAAGTGCATGTGGCACCGGAATCCGGCAGTGAATCAATGCAACTGATGTTGATAGGTTACGTGTAATAACATGGTGGATGTAATGCGTTCAAATTTCATTCATACTACTCATATTCACACTTTACAGAGCATACTTTTTAACAGGACACACCGGCGATCATTGGTTTTTCTTTCCTGAATGAATCAGAGTTACTGAATGAATTGATTAGCTGTGATTCAAATGACTCATACATAAAGTTAGTCATACAATTTAGAAACAATATTGTCAGTTACTTTCTTTGCTTTTTCTATAGAAAATATAGTACTAAAAGACTACAAACTGAATTAACATAGCACTGAAATTATTTTTTATGAATTAATCAGTGTTGCTGAATGAATTGATTGGCTGTGATTCAAATGTCATAAAGGTAGTCATTTGTTTTGTTTGCTAATTTGTTAAGTAACTAATTCAATGACTTACTTATTAACACAGTAATTTGTTGGATACTTTATTGCCCTTTATACTTTATTGCTAGTGGAGAGGATTCATAAATGGTTGTAAATCAGGTTACGCGATAGTAACAACATGGCAGATGTGATATGTCCAAATTTAATTTATACTACTCATATTTACTCAATTTTTTTTAACAGTGACGTAAGTTCAAATTCAAATATAAGACCTATTCAGACAATACATGATGATAGGAAGCACTGGTGGTCCGTTATTTTCTGAATCAGTGCTTGAATTGGTTGGCTGAATGATTCACTGATAGTTTAAATGTTATTGAACGATTGGATTGGGTAATTACTTCGTTGAGTCACTCATAAAGCCAGTCGTTTGTTTAATTTCTAAATTAATATGTTTGAAAGAATTGAAACATGACTCATTAACTGAAAAAAAAAACACAAAACGGTTACAGTACTTCTTGCAAACAGTCACTTGTTTCATCCCTGAAAGATGCAGTGTTATGAAACCAATCGGTAGACTGAAAACAGCCATCATTCTCCAACATAAATACCTGCAGAAAGCCTTAAAAAAATCCCCACCGCTTATGAAATCCCTATTCGAAAAGCTGAAGCACCAACAGCCGCGGTGAGACAAGTGAAAAGTCCCATTCTGATAGACTCAGATTAGAGAAGCAGATGACTGCACAACTATGCAAACCAGTAAACACACAAGAGATTAAGATCATCGTGGCTGTTTTATTCTTTAAAACCTTAAATTCAGTGGAGGACACGTGTAAGTGAGAAATAATCTAAATGCTCGAAAGATAATATGACAGTGAGAGAGAAACAGACAGACAGCCCGCAAACAGCTATTGTTGTGATCGCCTGTGTGTGTGAGTGGGTGACATGGCGTGGGTGGAAAGGTAATGGCTTCGAGCGCGAGAAGTGATGAACATCTCCCTGCACAACACAGGAGCTTCTGACTCTCAGCTTTAAAACTGATGAGTCATCTCGCACACCCTGCTTGTTTCGCTTCAGTCAGACACAGCCCAGAGAGCGAACTGTAACTGCTCACCTGCAGAAATCTAATTAGAGAGTCTGGATGTACAGGATTTCATTCGTTTAATCCAGCTAACAGGGGCTGAATGCACACAGACACAGACCGCATGGGGAAAAACGATAGCCTGAGTGCATATAGTCTTATCATGTTCGGGGCATTATGAGCAAACAGGATGTTAATTTATGCACTTATACAATCCCAAGGGCTTGTAACTTTTTAAAAGGAACACTTAGCTTTGATATTTTTAATTTAAGATCGGGTGCACGATTCATAATTGCCACAGCTCGTAGGGTGTCAGAGATATCACAACAACACCTCTGAACAGTAACACTCTCGCATGCCTCTGTGGTGAGGTGTTTTCAAGCTTTGTTTTCAGCGGCAGCGCTAATTCCTGTGGTTCTTCGAGTGCTAACTCATCAATTATAGACATTTAGTGTATTTAGACATAGATATGCTTGCGCTTTCAGAGCAAAATAGGTTTAGTTTACAGATTCTCACAAAGCATTGCCTTCTTCTCGTAAGGGTGTACAAAGTGCGTACAAATGGATTAGATCTATTGTTTTGCTGATCGTATGTGCTTTATTTATTTATAGAATGCTGATGTGTCATCTAATACGTCTATTTTAAACAAGTGCACACATTTTGAAAGTGTTCTCCTTAAGATCATTTTGATATCAAGACTCAAAGGGGTTTTTTCTTATGATTCATCACTGATAAATGTCCTACAACTGTTGTTTCCTTTTTTTTCCACGCACTCTCACTCTTTCATCGCTACGGTAAATAGGGCAGTAAACACAGCGCTGTTTTTGTTTGACTGGTTTGCTCTCAGTACAAGATGTGGCTGATCAAGAAATGCAGTGTTTTTACTGCCAAGAACAAAACTATTGGTTTGGCTCGGGTTTGAACTCTAATACAACATTTAACCACCCACATATACATGCACAGACACCCACACTTGTCCTCAGCTGACAAATGTACAATAGGAACCTGTCAGATGTGGAAGTTCTGTCTTTCATCTCAATGTCTGAAGATGGTCTGCAGAGTAACAGCTTTCTGTCCAGAATTTGAGGGAGATGTCCGCCAAAAATGGAGCTTAAAGGATTAGTTCAACCAAATATGAAGGTTCTGTCGTCATTGACTCACCCTCGTGTCGTTCCAAACATCTATGACTTGCTTTCTTGTTACATTTTTCAGTAATGTGCAGGTCGTACCTTTCCATGCATTCGAAATGAATGGAGACTGAGGCTTTAAAGCTTCAAAATGAACACAAAAGCATCATAAAAGTAATCATAATAAGAGAAAGTCAGTATAATTTAAGAGAAATGTGTATGTTTAAAAAATTCAAAGGCACAAACTAATGTTAAAAATAGGTGTATATCTCTCAGAGGGGTTCATCTATGGAATAAATGTAATAAGGAATTTAAACTGCAAATTTAAGAAAATGTACAAATGCAAGGTGATAAATAAATGAATGAAAATTAAAAAAAAATGCCAATGTATTAGTATAAATTCTGAATAGTTGGAATTTGTATTTCTGTTATTGTGTGTGTATGTATGTTTCAGATTATGTTTGTATATTTTGGGAAATGCTTTATGCAATTTAGTTTTTCTTGTGGTATTTAATTTAGTAAAAAGTGTCTTTCATCAGTTAATAATGTATAAAGGGTAGGCATAATAAGCAAGGCTTCAGCCTACACCTTTTTCTGTATCCTTGTTTATGTATTATTTACCTGGCAATATTGTTTTTGAGGACCAAAATAAATTATTTTTGATTATTATTGATTGAAAGTGTCTTAAAAGTTATTATGATAATTATTTTCCGCCGAACCACTGAAGCCCTATTCAAGATGGTGAGTCAATGTTGTTTTTGTTACCCAAAAAAACTACTGTAATTGTAAACTGTAATTAAAATAAAGTTAAAAACTAAATATTTAAGTACTAAAAAGACAAACTAAAATATAAAAATTATTACAATATAAATAAAACTAAAAAATTTAAGTTAATATGATAAATGCTGTAAAATTGTATAAATAATATTAAAATACTGCAAGAAGGTAAATTCAGGAAATGAACGAATCAGTCAGATCAGTTTTGTGAACTGGATCAACAATTCTTCAAAAGATCAGACTAATTCTTTCATGAACATGGCAATACGAACTGAGGCAGATATTAATTTATGAAGAGCTTATTTGCAAAAATAGATAACAGTTTGTTTGTTGTTTACCTTTTCAAAAATCATGTTCTTTATTAAGCCGTCATGTTTTTATGATGTTATTATGTAGATTTTTTTTAGTTAGCTGTATTTTTGGCTATGTTTAACCTAATCAAAGCTACCCAAGTGCACTATGAGTTGAAATGCACAAAGCAAAAACATAATTTTTTGAAAGCTGTTAAAAACAGAATGATCTGCTTTTACAAATGAACTCTTCACATCCAGTTAGTAGTGCATAACATTTATTTAATCTGTGTATCTCACAAAGCTATTTTATGACTTCTGAAGATTCAAAAGATATTGCTTGGTTAAAAATCAATGTTATTTGACTTCTGTGGTTATTTTGCAGTCACAGACTCGGCCCTCATTGAAAAGAGTGGTCAAGATATTCTTCAAAAATCTATTTGTGCTGCAGAAGACATTCATATGGGTTGTAAATGTAAAAAATAAATTGAAGTTGAGTACATTTTGGGTGAATTACCCTTTTGACAATCATTTATCTCAATAATGCAATGTTATCTATATACTTTCCAATTTTTTTGTTACAATCTGCATGCATGCAATGCATTACAATATTGTGTTTCTCTTTTTGCAGTGTGTGCAATACTCTTTAAGCCTGCATGTGTGTGTGAGTGAGAGTGTGGGTGAAAGTGTACCTGTGTGCACAGAGGCGCTCTGCGTTCTCAGGGGGGAAGTGTTACCTGTCCCGTAGGTAACCTGAGCAGTTGTTAGTATCTGTGTGGTGTCTGTGTTGTGAATGGCGGTTAGCCTGCTCCCCGAGGCTCTGCTAGGGAAGCAGCGATTGACGTAATCAAAGCATTTGGCTTGAAATGCAACGTTGGCTGGCTTCAGAGTATACGGCTGAGTTTACGTCTTTGTGCCTCTGTCGGGGCTTGCCTCGCACCTTAGCAAGCCAGTATATGGATGTCATTTGGCACCATGTTGCACTGCAGAGACCGCAAAGTCAATTAATCTCCTTCGAAATGAGTCATCAAGTGTGACCGACTGTTGTGCATTCAACTGGTTCAGGGGGCCTGTTTTCATTTTACACCAGTCCTTACTGTTATGACTCATACCTTTCGGCAATTTGCGGGATTTGACATGTCGTCTGATATTGCGCTGTGCTTCGTTGAACTTCAACCAAGAACAATAAAAATCATTTATTTTGCAATTTTTGTGCAGTTGTTAAGCAATTTTCAGATTTTTCTTTTCCACGGTTCAGAACTCTGCTGGTCTTTTCAAAGACACAATAAATAACTTTAAGCTGTTGTACAAGGTGTGATTACTCAAATCTTAGCTTCAACGCTAATTAAACCAACCTCAAACATCTAAATAAGTTCTTTAGGATTACTAAACAACTTCTACGCAGTTGTATATTTCATGATTCTTCAGTATTTAACAAATATGCATGCATTCCATCAGACTAGTTGTGAGAAATGCTCAAATAGATTATTTTTTTTGTACTAAGAATCAGTTGAGATGAATTTTATGATGAAAAATTATATATATATATATGGAATATCACAAGAAAGAAATACATATTTTCAGCAGGGATGTATTACATTAAAATTGTAAAATGTAATTACATTACATCAAAACTAACGGTACATTATATATATATATATATATATATATATAAAGCTGTTCTTTTGAATTTTCATCCACGAATCGTTAAAAAAACTTTTAAACTGTACATGTATGCATATATGAAGATATGCTTTCTAACATACATATATATATATATATATATATGCATACATATACGTGTCAGTACTTGTCCGCTGTCTTGCTTCAGAGAAAGGTTCAGAGAAATTCATTGCTCAAGTGCTCTGTTTGAGCCTTAGGTATGACAATGTGTTGAAGTGGTAATTGCGGAGGGAAGTTTTGGGGCTTTATGTTTGTTTAAGCTGCAGTGGGGCCACTTTCTGTCACTTGTAGTTAATAATAAAAGGTCCCATCCAAAATGCAAAGTCTATTTTAGACTTATCTCTCATGTCCTTCCTATCTATCTACCTGTCTGTTTGTCCACTAGAATGATGGTGGGAATCAGACGTCCCGTGCCTTTGATCATCTGCTTTAAATCACTTTAAGTCACTCAATCCGACGGCGCGGTGGGGCCCCTGGGAGAAGACCACAGGGAAAGGTCAGAGAGTGCAGGAATGCCTCTTGAACTCTTTGGCTTTTCATATGTGGACACTGAGCCCTTGTGAATGTTTCTTGTGCAACAGTCAACACAATAAATGATTTTTCAAATAGATAATTCATAAATACATGCATATTCCCCAAGGGGAGGATTCTACACTAGAAATAAGAATATTTTTAGCTGAAGCTTTCTTGTGCAAACAGTAAGTAGGATGGTTTGGCACAAAGCTGTGTTCCCAAGGTAGGCTGCTTTCACAGCGTCATCTCGGTATGTCTCAGTACATCATCAGTATAACTTATTGTTGTTGTTATTATTTTTAATAATAATATGGCATTAATAGTGAGTATCAGTGTTGGGGAAAGTTGCTTTTAAAAGTAATGCATTACAATATTGTGTTTCTCCCTAAAAAAAGTAACTAATTACTGAGTTACTTCTTATGGAAAGTAAGGCATACGTTACTTTCCCGTTACTTTTTAAATATGGGCAAAGCTTTAGCGTTTGTTTATAATATAAGAAGTTCTATTTATAGCAAATGTAAAAGCCCTTTCACACCAAAAAGTGTAATGAATAAACCTCAGGCTGAAGAAAAAGTAAATTTACATTTGTAAAATAAAATACAGGAGAAGAAAGTTCAATAATCTTCAGCAAAAAATAAAACAATGATGCACAATAGTTCGCTTTTGAAGTCATTTTTGCACATGAGTATGGTTGAACTGGATCAAAGGTCAGCAGCAAAGACATTGATTAATAAAATGAGATTAGATACATTAAATTTAAGTTTTGCAGGTTTACATCATATTCATATTCATCATTATATCATTATTACATAACTCGCGTTACTTGTAATATGTTACCCCCAACACTGGTGACTATTAATGCAATATTATTAGAATAAAATAAAAAAATGCACATCCCCCTTAATAGCATACTATATATTATCGTGGGTGCTGTTTATGTATTTATTTATTGGCAGGTTTGATGTTTTGTACAGTATTTGGTTTTGAATATCAAAAACCTGTACAAATAAAATATTCACTTTTTTATATTTGTTGCTATACCAATATGTACATGCTATAAAGCCACACAAACCAATTAATTCAAGTTAAGTGCATAATGAAGGTCGATAACTGAAAGGTTGAGCATTTCTGCAGCACAAGTGCATTAAATGAAAGGAGTCATGTTTGCTTTATCTTACACTTGTATTGATTAAAATATGTATTAAATATATTTAATGCACTATATTAGGTATGTGCCAATATATTTACTTTCAAAAAATAAACCTACACTGAGGAACAATCATTTCATGCAATTTAAAATAAATAAATAAAAACAAATAATTATACAAAATAACATTTTCGTTTTTATATTACAAAAATAAATAAATAACGGCACATAAAAAGGTGCCATTGTGCCTATATATACAGAAACAGAAAATATTCATTTGTGTGTAACAAATTAAGAGAAATTAAGAGTTTTTTAATAAAACATTTTACAGTAGTGAAATGCCACAGCAAAGAAGACCTATATAGAATCTGACTTAAAAAAAATATATATATATATATAGCGAGAATGTGTAAATAATAATACATAATAATAATACAAAAAAATATATTTTGAATAAAATTTGATATTACAAAAAGTGAAATTACAGCATAGTGGAAAACGATGTAATGTTCATAACAAATAGTTCAGTTAGACGCATTGCAAACGGCTGTTCAATTTTAATTCTATGTATGTATTCTGCTTAAAAGTTTTTCAAGACGTGGGTCTGAGTAATCGTCTAGGATCAGCCTGTCCTCGTGAAGCTGGCTTCGTCCCCGCTACTCTAATTCGCGAACCGCGGCTGCGCACATATTTTGAGTAAAGTGCCTTGCCGCTGGAGGCAGCAACGCAATGCGCAGCGCGCTATGTTGTGAATGAGGGATGGGATGACGTCAGCGCGCGAATGTCAACAATGTAGCGATTGAGAGTAGGCGTTTCATTCGAGTGTAACAAACAGAGGAGACGGAGCCGCACGCTGCAGAGATCACCACACACACATTTTTAGAAACACTTTAACAACCGTAAACGTGCTTCTCCCCTCCTAAATAAAAAGAAATATTGAAAGGGTGCACCGCAAAACGTGATCTCCCTGCAGCCCGGGGGCTTTAGGAGTCTGCAAGGAAGTCATCATGTGAAAAAAAATATTTGCTAAACGGACAAAAGGGCTGGATCACAAGGAAGAAGAAAAAAAAATAGGCTGAAGGTGAGTTGCATGATTATTTTTGCTCTGTGCGTTACATGTGATTTGTTTGTCGTAAATGGAAACGGAGAGCCAAACTTGCGATTTTGAGTGGGCTATTTCACAGCTACCAGGTACTTGGAGGTTTTGTGTCAAGAAAAATACTGGCAGATATCACTGAAAGGGAAAACTCGACCGCATGCCTGCTTGGGTTTACTTCAGCTGAAAACACACACTCCCTTTCAAACGCACGGTTACCACATCCTGTTGTGAAGCGGTGACAATAGTTAGAGTGTGTTTGCTAGTAGTGGGATGCACTGCTATCCCGGGGGGAGGAGGGGTCAGGCATGGCTTGTTTTCGCTTTAAGAAAAGAAGTTGTCACTCGGCCTTGACCGATCATAACAGCGCCGGAGACCCCCGGTGTAGATTCCAGCCTCCTTTCCTCCCTATTGAATGGATGAGTTGAGAAATCAAGCGGGTAGCAATAGTTTAATAATTATCGCAGCGGTTAATATTAGTAACATCATATGATTTTAACGCGGTGCCGAGTACCCACAATTAATACGTTTTAAATAAATAAGCATTAACCAAAGGGTGCATATCAGCTCATAGCGGTTTCAAAGAGCAATCGGATAAAAATACACGGCTGGTCGGAAAATGTGCTTACTGCGGTGGGTTGTAAAAATGGGAAGCAAGCTGTCTTTGTTCTGCGCAGCACGTCTCTGATGTAAACCACAGCCATTGCATTACACACTCCGATTAATCCCCGTAAAATCAGCAGAATATTTGCTGTGTAAGGGACGGCGAGCCTTATTTGGTTCAGCAGCCAATGCAAACGCCTCGACTACCATTTAAAGGAACGAGGGACCGCTTTCCGCGCTCGCGCTGGAATGCCTCCATCACCGTCCTTCATATAACGCAGATGAACTTCCCTCGGTGATGCAGGTGTTTCGCATTAAGTTCCGCGTTTAATAATACGACGAGCTGAACGGACACCAGTAGAGAAGAATGTATATGCGCGGGCGCGAGCGTTCGGGAATGTGATACGATGTTAACGTATTGTAGAGACATCCGTTAATAAACGTCGGAGATTTGCAAACGAAATTTACTGTAGCGCATTCCTGGTAGCTTTGCAAGTTTACGCGGATAGGTTAGAAGTTGTTATGAATGACTTGGCTATTTTATTTTGCACATTTTGTCACGCGTAGACATTAATAGGCTATAAAACGACACTTAATGATTAAATATATGTATGTATGTATATGTAATTCAATGAGATTGTGTGCTAGGAATACCAGACAATAATATATACATATATATATATATATATATATATATATATATATATATGATGTACATATACATATAGGCTATTATTCTTGTCTGAGTTGATTCCCAACAGACAGTTCATTTCATGAA
>JAUYWG010000057.1:10225509-10258413 GCA_034779775.1 Enteromius afrohamiltoni | reverse complement strand
TATATATATATATATATATATATATGATGTACATATACATATAGGCTATTCTTCTTGTCGGAGTTGATTCCCAACAGTCAGTTCATTTCATGAATGCATTAATTAATGAATTCCGGTAATTCAGTGGCTGAGATGACAGGCGTATGAATGAATCGATGTTAGGAGGGCATTTGAATTGAGGTGATGCAGCAGTTTGAGCTGCGCTTGCATTCCTTTGTCTGCGGCGCTACTGAACCATCCAGGATATTTTTCCTTTGCCCCAGATACATGACAGACTGAAATATTCAACCATAGCCATATAGTTGCAGCGTATTTTTGCATTAGCTTCGAATTGCAAACGCATTTCCTGTTGCCCTAATAGCCTATTCACAGAATCGCTTTTTAAACACTTGTCCATTTATGAAACTGTTTACACTTGCCCCCTCCCCCTTCAAAGCGTTTAAGGTAGACTAGCGAACCATAAACTCAGTCATTGTCTTATTTAAAAAAGAATGTGATTTTAGGTTTGCAAATCGAGTCGAACGTATCGAAACACGTGCGTGGTCTCGTGTTGCAGATATGACGCCATTGTTTTTTGTTTGTTGTTTTTTACAGTCTCGTGCGTTCAAGCTCAAAACCGTCCCTCGTCTGAAGGAGATCACGGATGTACATTTTACATCAGCAGATGCCTTAAAGTGACAGTTTTTTTAAATTAACGAACATCCTGTCATTCATTTGTACTAATATTGTTTACTTTCTTTCTGACCTGAAATACAAAAGGTGGTGCTGGGCAGAATGACAGTCACCATTCACTATCATTGCATTTTTTTGCATCATGCAATGAAAGTGCATGGTGACCGAGGCTGTCATTGTGCCTAACATCTTCGTTTGTGTATTAAAGAAGGGAGTCCTATGAGTTTTGATTGCATGTAAATGATGCAAACTGAACCTTAACAAACCTAACTTTGGTAAATGTAACAAATATTTGTGTTATGCTATATAGGTCTGAGGTTTAAGGTAATTTCCCTAAAGTGTATATGCTAATCAGCCTGTTAGAATGTGTTTGCATGAAAAGAAAAAGATGCGCTTTTTTATTGTCTCGTTTAAATCAGGGTGGTTTTTTTACATCTTTTAGATATAACAAACCTCCAAATATGATTCTCTTTTTTGCAAAATGTAATTAGCTAGCGAGTATATTTTGACAAATAAAGCCCCAATTTATACTGTGAAAAATCAATTTTTTAATTATGTGGAAAAATGACATTATTACATAAAGTACATTATAACATTGCGTTATTGTGTTTTTTCTCATACTCATTTACTAATATTAGTATACTAACACTGTGCTGTTGGATGTATTGTTTATTCAAATTATTCAAATGCTTATTTTATCATAATTATTTATACTATTTAGTTTGATTTGATAATACAATTTTACTATATATTTTTTTCTAAACCTTCTCATGGACCCCCAAATGCTACAATGCCAGATCCCAGACCCTTTCCTGAAAACAATACACAAATCTCCCTCTATCCCATGTAATGTAAGCTGTCTGAACAGATATATAAATTATATTTTAAAACGTTAGTGCAAAAAAAGCCCCTGTCAGCACTTATAATAAAAAAAAATCCCAGGAAGGATGAGTCTGTCTGACCTGAGTCTGCAGCGCAATTAACAGCTTCATTAAGATCTCCCTCCATTAATAATATTCCACCCTCAGCGTGTTCTCTCTGCAAAACTTCTCTCTCATGATATGCTATCTTGCTCGCAACTAATCAGTCAAATTTACTATGGCATGGAATTTGCATTCAAATATTTTTTTTTTCGTTATTATTTTTTATTCTTTTAAGAAAATGACCAAATATACTCAGTTCAAGATCACTTAACAGTTTAACAGCAGTTATTTTTTTCCTGTCCAGGCGTTCCCATGCTGATGATTCATAAACTGACAGGTATTAAGAATAATTTTTCTAAAGAGCCAATCCCATTGTCGTTGATTGTTTTGAATGGCACTGAGTAACTAGAGTAGGAAAACATACCGATGTTTCACATCAACCTCATTAATGCCTAATGATTGATATTGGATTAAGTAGATTTCGAACTCTCATGCATCATAATACTAGAACGGCAGTGTTCTGGTACATTTAAGATTTTACAAGTTTTAGCATTTCTTCTCTCCCGCCTGTTTAAATAAGCCCACCAGTAAAGCTCTTTGCACAGAATAAGAGCCTTGGGTATGAAAACATGTTCCCATAGCCGTCCCACGTCAGCACTAAGGCATGTTTGACCGAGTTCCAGCCTCTGAGAGGGAGAAAAAGGAAAAGAGAGACAGATTGAGAGAGCAAGCTGAGCCATTTAAGTTCAGACGGCACTTTTTTCTCTTCTCACATGGCATTTGGGTGGCAGTGAATGATTGGCATCATCAGTCACTGCGCAGTGAGCGTGTCTGTAATGGCACACAAACCCTGCTGACAGTAGAGGGAACCTCTCTGTGTGTTCGCCCTCATCTGTGTTTGTGCCAAGGCGAATCTCATTTGCTGTTGCCACAGGCCAAAGTCTGATCGGACTGTTTTGTTCTTGGATTTTTGGGATTGCCTGCTTGCATTACCTGTAATAAATCACTGCATCCCAGTGAAACTCCCTCATTCGTAAGTTGCGACTCACCACAGTCACACTGTGCTCTTGAACAGTGTTAAAATACAAATAAACAAATAAATAAAAATGACTGACAGGCCGGTCCACATCTGGCCTGAATTGAGCTCCAGTTAAAAACAACAAGCGCAAACGAGCAGGAAGTTTATGGGTGGAATAGTGGAAGCGTTCGACTCAATGGAAGCCCATAAAAACCACACCAGGAATTCCGTAACAGTCAACAGTCTCTCCGGCCCACAGCAAGAGAATTCCACTCGGAGCGCTGAATTAACGCAATTACCGTCACATTCGGACCATTGATTTTTAAGCTCTTTCTTCCTGGGAGTTCTGTTTTAAGCTGAATCGAGGGATTTCTGTGTGTAGTTATTAACGGATGACGTGTGTCTGTCGGATTTTCGGTGCTTCCTCCTGACGGCGGCAGCTCTGAGCGAGCAGTAAACACACGGCACAGCTGCTGTTTTGATTCTGTCAGTCTCTCTCGCATTTAGTAAACCTCTCACATTCTGCTCTCTTTCTCATTGACCGTTTTCTCAACATACACTACAGTTCAGAAGTATAGGCTCAGTAAATTTTTTTTTTTTTTTCTTTTAAATGATGATTTAGTAATACTTTAACACTGCAAGGTTGCATTATAAATTGACCAAAAGTGACAGTAAAGAAACTTTTGAACTTTTTTCCATCAAAGAATCCTAAAACACATGTGTCACTACAAAAATAATAAGCAGCTCAACTGTTTTATGTTAGATAACGATAACATGTTTCTCTAGCACTAACTCAGCATATTAGAATGATATCTGAAGGATCATGTGGCACTGGAATAAAGGCTGCTGAAAATTCAGCTTTGTCATGTAATCATTTATGTAACAATACTTCTAGGCTACTATCCCTTGTTTAAATAAATGCAGCTTTTGTGAAACTTATGAAAGCTCATGAATAGTGTATACAAGTTGTTCTGAGACTCAAATAAAGTTAATTTAGGACTACTATCAGTGTTTTATATTTATATATATATTTACGTTAATTAATGATCAATTGTTTCCTAATTTATTATTGTGGCAATGTTGGAGTGTAGGAGCGGTTGTAGTGTTATTCTAACTATGAAACTAGCTGTACCTGTTTGAACAACAATGGGGGCGAAATGCAGTTTCATATTTAATTTTTTAGATCATGCCAATAAGCGCCATAGTTTACTCAGCTGTCACTCTTTACATTTACAGAGCACATCATTTGCAGGCATTTATTATTTTTTTCCTGTTTCTGTGGCAGGTATTTACCACAAAGTTGTTTGCAATTGTGAAACTATGCTGTTTCAGTTTACGGCAAGTTTGATTTTACCGTTTGAGCGTGTTGCCCTGCAGGTTTTAACTTTTGCAAGTGTATATATGCGCAGACTTACAGTACATGTACACGTTTGGTATTATTTCAGATTTCCACCGTGCTTGCATGCTTTTCCATATAAAAATGATTTATACCTTTAGAAATTAGGTAGCAATTATTTTAGCTAGTATAAAATGCTGTGGCAGAAATCATGCAATCACATGTCCAATCGGGTCACACCTTCGGCAGATTATTTGCTTTAAAAAGAATGTCTGTCATCACCTACCCATCCTTATGTCTCTCCAAACTGGTACGAATTTGTCCCGTGGAACAAAATTACAAAGCTGCTTAACTTTACATTAACTTAACCGTGACATGATCTCTCAGAAATCATTTTAATATCCTGATTTAGTGCTCAGGAAATAATATTTACAGTTTTGCAAAAAACAGTAATACATTTTCTCATGGTTTGATGAACGCAGAGTTAAAAAGACAGGCGTTCATTTAAAAATAGAACACTTTTGTAACATTATAAATGTCTCAGCTGTCACTTTTGATTTATTTAATGCATCCTTGCTCAATAAAAGTATTACTTTCTTTCCGCCCCTGTTAGTTTAAAGCTAAATGCATCTCCTCTTGGAGATTTCTGTGGATGACTCGTCCTGTGTGCGTTGGGTGTGTGTGTGTGTGTGTGTTTGTTCTGCGGTTAAATTTGGATCTGTCATCCCTGTCAGAATATTCATGCCTGCAGCTGCTGAGTCACATGTGCACTGCAACTGGAGAACCCTAGAGAACGGCATACCACTATCACGCTGTTTTTCCATCTTTCAGACTTGTTTGGTTACTTTCACTGCACTTCGCCACTCATTCATGGAACTGCGCTTTTACTCTGCAGTCTGCCACTCATTCATTCTCACATTCTCTATGTGCCAGATATCTCTCTCCTCTTCTCATCTCCTCTGAGTTCCATTTAGAGTGGGAGTTAAAAACCCATAGAAAGTTTAGATCGAAGAGAGGCTGACTCAGTCTGTCCTGTTTGGTAGAGCGGTTCACACACAACATAGAGCTCATACTGTGCTGACTCACCAGCGATAGAGCCAATAGGTCCAACAGGTGGCTAAATGCCATTAGAGCTGTTAGGTAGCCCTCAAAGATTCTACAACATCATAGGAGGCTTATATGTTCAGTCCGAAAGACACTGCAGCTGACACAGGAAACAAGTCTAGAGCTATCGCAAGATGTAAAATTACCTGCAAACAATCTACACAAAGTGCTACAAACCTTTTGGCTGAAAAAGAGTTGAGGGTGTAGGGTTTTTCTCTGTGCATCGTTTGGGGATACGAAGAGATTTTGACTATGACAATTTATGTTAAATATATTGTATTATTTTTTATTATATTAAAATATTAACATTTTCTATTATTTTATTATTTTAGCACGGAAATGTATATTATTTAAGAATGTGCATTTAATTTAATCATAAATGTTATTTTACTGTTTATATTTAAATGCATTTTATGTCTAGATATTGATATATGTAGTACCATTTTTAAAATGTTTTTGAAATAAGTCTCTTATGCAAACCAAGGCTGCATTTATTTGATCAAAAATACAATAATATTGTGAAAAATTATGACTATTTAAAAAGTTTTGTATTTTAATATATTATACAATTTATGAAAAATATTTTTTTCAGCAGCCATTACCCAGTCTTCAGTGTCACATGATCCTCCCTTATGCTAATTATGATTTGATGATGAATAAACATTTCTTCTTATAATTTGTTAAAACAGTGCTGCTTAATATTTTTGCAGTAACAGTAATATTTTTTTTTAACTCTATCATGAATAAAATGTTAAAAAACACTGCAAAAAAAATTAAAGTGTAAGAGTTTTACTTTGCTTTTTATCAATTTAATACATCCTTGATGATTAATAGTTATTAAAGGTATTTAATAGTAATTAAAAGTGTAAACTTTTTTATTAATTCATTATTTAAAAGTTTATTTTAAAACTTATTTAAATGAAATCGTACTGATCTCAAACTTTTGAATATAAGTATTTGTATTAGTGCTGTCAAATGATTACTCATGATTAATTGGATCCAAAATATTTTTTTTGTTTACATAGTATATGGATGTGCACTGTGTATATTTATATCAATATACACATGCTTAAAATGCTACATTTATATATTTAATATATTAATATATATTAAGTATATACATAAATGCTAATATTTTTAAACTACTCTAAATACTGTAGAAGTGTGTCTTGACTCTTTATATGTGCATAATAAAAACGTATTTTGAACTGTGATTAATCGTTTAATATCACTTATTATATAGCACTGTTAAACAGTATCTTTTTTAACATTATATTTATTTTTTTAACATTGCAGGCTATTCCAAATGAGCTAGTGTCTAGAAAATGTAACTTCTAAAGCTATCCCCTGGAAAGTATGCAGGGCGCATTGTACACTAGCAGACATCATGGGAATTGGAAAGAGCTTGTGCAGCGTCACTGGATGTCCGTTTGCAACTCTCTCCCTCTCTCTTTGTCACACTCTTAACTGCTCCAGCATTATTTATGCACTGATGTGCTGCTGTCTGCAGAAATCTCCAGGCCACCTTATCAATGCTCGGCTGCTCCGAAGCCTTAAGCTCAGAGTACTTGAGCGCTACTCTCTCCAGACACGACAAACAGGCAATCAGTGACCTGAGTGAAGCAGGCAGGAGTGTCTTTACTGCCTGCGAAACAGCCACTCCAAGTGCTGCAGTGAATGTGGGCCAGGCACAGCCTCAGGCAATTACACAGACACACACTCATATATATACATTAAATACATGGACACACTGTCACACACACACACACACACACAAATGAAAACGGTTTCACATCACAATAGGACTAAGGAAATGTGCGCAGGAGGGCAGGGGTGTCACTGACCTGTGTCGGTACAGATGAGTCATATGCAGTGTGCTGTGTCAATATTGATGTTCAGTCTAAATATAACCTACACACCATACAGCAAAACTTACTTAAGCACATCCACACACACCGTAGTACCGCCCAGCCTGGAAAATGTGTTTTGTTGTGCGGTTTTTTTTTTCCTATTTCCCCCATCTGTCAGGATGACGCTGTTGAATGCTTCCCTGCATATTTTAGCATATATGAAAAATCAAGCTTTCCAGGGAAGATGTTGCTATGAATGTTTCATGCCGTATTTACCCTCAAACATTTGTTTGAATGATTCAGAATTGGGCATGTGTGCCAGGCAGCAGAAGTCTGATTTATACAAGCGTGGATGTTTTTTCTCTGCTCTGTAAGTGCGTCATTGGATGCTCTGTCGAGGCTTATCCCAGGTGAACATACCACAGCTATGCTGTCAAAACCTCCGCTTCAAACTCTTCGTCAGAGAAATGGTTTTGAGCTGGATCGAAGAAAAAAAAACTTGGCAACTTTATTTTCGGATTCCTTAGATTTGCAGCCAACCATAACTTGCAAAAAAAATGAAATGTTTTTGACCCCTCTCTCTTTCTTTCTTTCTTTCTTTCTTTCTCCCCTTTACTCCATATTGAGTTGCTGCATGGGGCAGCGGTAATTTAAAACAATGTCGGCTGAGAGCCTGAATGAACTCTGTCTCAGGCATGCTGGATGCTAAACTTCCTGCCAAGGTCAATTTCTTCCCCTTCTGGCATTTTTTCCTATTTTCTGGATGGAAAACAGTGACTTGAGTCCACAAGAGTGGAAGGTATTTAAAACAATCAGCGGATTCCTGGTAAGTGGGTGAGATCATTGTTTTAGAGAGAGAAGGCTAGTAAAAAGAGATGGAGGGTGACCCCTGTGTGGCCAGTTGTTTTCCGTTTGCCAGAGCGACTCGGCAGGCAGGGTGCAGTCGGAGGGAACGCTGGCTCTGGCAAAGGTCAGAATTCTTCCCAGACGGATTTATTTGTATTGCTTTGCACTTTAGAATGAAGAACAAAAGATTCACATTGTGTGCGTGGAGGTTGTTTTACACCGCAGTCTATTGGAAACATCTGTGGGTGATGAACGCTTGTATGAATAATCATGAATAAATAATAATCTTTCAGCAGAGGTCAGCGCAAACAAGTCAGCGGTGTTTAACACTCTAGAGGAGCGTTGGATATTGACCTCTGCTTGTACAGCTTTCATCACTGTTTTTGGTTTTAATGCAGTGTTAATTGTTGTATCTTGTATGCATGAAATTGAAAACACTTAAATATTCAACATGCAATTTTCTTACTTAACACTAGAAGTGGCAAACAGCTTCAACACTTACAGATACAAACAGATACAATTTTTTAAGTTGTCAAGTTCAATCTTTGGATTGAAACACCACAGTTTTACCTTTTAACCAATGAACGTAAAAGACCTGTGTCTAACTACTTTATTAAACCATAGCATTTAATAAAAAAATTATGTTAACTCAGTTCTGTGTCTTTGAATTATTAATCTGTTTGTTGATTCGGTTAAATGTGTTGGTTGAAGTTTTTTTTTTTTTTTTTCTCCGCAAATTAACAAAAAACGATCCACACCTTTTAAAATTCGTATAATGTAATTAATACAAATCTTTTTTATCCTCACTGTTACAAATCAATAACAAAATAGATTCAGTTTAATTTCATTACATACATTTGTTTTTGCTTTTTTTTAACTTCTTAATAATGCTGTCAAATGATTAATCGTGCTTAATCACATCCAAAGTATGTATAAAGAGATTTGTGTTATGTATTTGTATGTGTTGATTGTATATGAATGATGAAGACTGTTTTGTGAAAGTCAAAGTATTTGAATATTTCTTTTCTTTGTAAGACAACTTGCTTTCCTTCGTTTCAGAATTTCTTTGTTTTTTTGTCACATTATGATTTCAATGCGCATCAGCGACTGTTAGCGTAGTAGCAACATTCAAAACAAAAGAGTTTATTGTCTGAGAGGCAGTTTACAGTCTCTGGAGTAAATTAATGATTTGTGGGGTACTGAGGTGTGAATGAATAAAAACAAGTATGATATGTGGTTTTAGTCTTTGTGCAGCTGGAGGTGTGTAAGTGTGTGTGCATCCTGTGAGACTCGCACAGGTGGTGAGGGGGAGGGGTAAGAGGTGGGCGGGGAGCAGCAGGGGTGGCGTGACCACTTCCTGTCTCTAATGTACAGTAAATCGGTCGTGTCTTTACCAAATCAACACCGTGCACCGGCGGTGGCTTTACGCTGCCTGGCAGAAACCTCTTATTGGTTGAGCTCTTGCAGTGCGGCTTGCAGAACGTGACAGCTTGGCTTTGTTCTGTCTTTATTTGGGTAGAGATGTTTTTGCAGCATCTTAAAGGAGAACAGCAGTACATGATTTACGACAGAAAAGAATCTTACGGCGAGGCTTAGAAAACCTACGCAAGCACACAAAAAAACACCTTTGACATTTTTTTTAGCAGAATGTTGCAGCAGTAAACAAAAGCGTACGGTCAAAGGAAATGATGTTTTTGCAAAATGGAAAAGATTTAACACGGTATTTGAGAGTTGGCTGCCATGTGGTGGAGATTGATGTATGGAATGCTGCTTTGAGTCGCCTGAGGTGGGAAGGTTGACGTGGATGTGCGTGCTCAGGACAGAATTACACTTTCTTAACTTGAGAGTAATGAACACAGACCTCAGAAGTTCTATTCACCATATTAAACTGCTTTTAAGAACGCATTGATCCATAAATGGATCTCTCTCTGCACGCCGCTCAGAGTCGAGCTCGATTTATCAGGTAGCTGATAGAAGCCGGTCCGCCCACTGTTAGGTACGGACAGATTTATGGGACTGCAGTCAATAGCTGTGACCTTAACTTACAGTCAACAGGTTTAAGTGCCAAGGGTCAATGAGTCCAAGACCCGGTCATTCCAATGATGAGTGTCTTGAAAGAAAACATACTACTGTTTTAATATAGCTGAGATTCCAGAAAGAATCTTGAGATTGATCAAAGTGTTGTAGGTACTATCTATTTGCATAGTATTTATATGCTTAGAATTGTTTTTAGAAATTGTCTTTGGTTCTGCATTGTGTACCGTGATTGATATGATATGACGTGCAATAAAATAATACTCGTCAGAAGTATTAACAATGTACTTTTTCAAAATACTAAATCATTCAAATTGTTACTTGGAAAAATGCTTTTTGGTTAATTGATTTGTAAAGAAGCAATACTAATTTATGTAACATATTTTAAACCGTTTCAGAAATGCCTCTTAGGATAGGATATTCTGGATTATTTGAGATATGAATGTGGCTCTGATTTTATATTAAAACCATTTCATTTTACATAGGTTCTTGTTGTGTTTGGGTGTTTGTATAATATATTTATTTCTGTTTGTTAGAGTATTTGTATTACACATGTTTTTAGAGTTTGATGCGGGCAGTGGAACAGTTATTTGCAGATGCACGGATGCCAGAGAAAACTACTGAGGGTTGTTTGTCTTCTCAAATAGACATAGACAGGGAAGGTCTTGCAGAACTGGGCTCCACCTTTGCTTATAGGCAAATGCTTACAGCAATTACTAAGTTATAAAAAATGGAAAAAGAAGCCAAAAATGTGGGCCGATGTAGCATTTCAACTTCTCAGACTAGCTGTTTGACACATACCTACGTGGTTTCCATGAAGCATGTTCCAAGAAATTAAAAAAAAAGCATGTATTATCACATGACCCTAACAGTCAAACCTTTTTAGTGATTTTCTGTTTGTATAATAAATGCACTAATTTTATATAATATTTCAGATGTATATGTTTAAGTATAGATTATTGTTTGTATATTATTGTTATTATCTTTAACCATTAAATTTGTGAGCATGGACCTCAAAACTGTTTTAAGTGACATTTTTTCTGAATATATAAGCTTTTTAATTGATGTATGTTTTGTTAGGATAGGATGATATAATGCTAAAAATCTATAGGTGCAAAACAAATCTAAAAGAAAATATTTTGAAGTTGTCCATATTAAGTTCTTAGCGATGTATATTGCTAATCAGAAATGAAGCTTTGATATATTTACTGAACCTAGTATTTGTTTAATCCTAATGATTTTTGTCATAAAAGAAAATTCTCAAATATACAAATATGCAACTTATGACACTGGAGCACTATACAGCTAATGCAAGTTTATTTTACTGGTGTGTACATTTCTCACAAACTATGAAAATATAGAATATACGGAAAAGTTTTAGGAAAAAAAACATTTCTAAAAAAAAAAATAGGTATACAGTTAGAACTTAAATGATTTTAGCAAATGGCTGCAATATAACAAAGAGTGAAAAATTTAAGGGGGTCTGAATAATTTCGTACCCAGTGTATAGTGCAAAAATCAAATATGTTCAGTGCCTTTTTTTCATAATTTAATGTCAGAGATGGTGATAAATTTATGCACATGTGAAATAAGCCACTTGAACATTAAAAAAGATGTTAGCTTGACAGTGTCCAGATTAAATGAGCGCTAAATGAGGTTTAAAATGTTTCTGACACTACAAATGATGTAGCGCACTGTACAAACAGGACACCGCGTTCATTACGTCATTCATTTAGAATGTGCGTAATCTAAAACAGGTGACTAAACCTGTCGGTTTTATCTCATAAAATGTACCGACATTTGTTGTTACTAATCTGAGAAAAATATGATGAGTGATAATAAGAAATTCACTGTTCATTACAGGAAAGGAAGTATGGCTGAGGTTTACAGTCAATGAAGTCCGAGGGGTGTGTTAGCGTGACAGAGGTGGAGCTTACTCCACACAGAGAGACGTTCCTCTATTAGGAGGCCTGTGCTGTCGACCCCGAAAACCCAGCCGAAAACTTGCTGGCGCTGCACCACAACATGCGTCTCAATCCCAGAGTCACACAGGAGCATCTCAGCGCATGCTAACACTCGGAGCGGTCATTGTCACCTCCTGTCAGAGCAGTCAAACAATGGAGCAGACCACTGTGAGTGATCAAATTTGAGTTGAATTTCATGGCTTTTGATTTTACACCTGAATGCATATGCGTAAAAACGTGGCTTGGAATTGCTATCTTGTTTTTTTTTTGGATGTGTTCGCAAGTCAGATTTTACATATCATGAAAGTGAATCACGTTCACACAGGTATCAGGTCAGTTGTGGGGCGGGTAAATGTTTGACGGGTGTCCTCAAACATCCCTGCAAACCTCCCGTGGTCCCCTTTGAGAACTTGAATGAAACCACCTGCAATCTTGCAAAAGCTCTCCATTAAACATTGTAAATCTAGTGTTTAGTTTCAGTTAGGAAGCCATTTTGAAGAGAAGGCACCTCGGGTGCAAAATCGCACCAATAAAAAAAGAAAAAGAAAAAGATCTCTTTAAAGTTTTGTTTTTCTACTCTAGTTTACGTACTTACATTTCTCAAGTGTCTTACAAAGGAAATAAAGCTTCCTTTTCACAGTTTCCTCTCCAGGTGCTGCAAATATCGACTGCATAAATAAATATCGAGCCGCAAAGTGACTGCAATATTAACTCCATATAGAAAAACAGCTTACCTCCTAGATTAATTCTTGCCAGAAGGGTCAGTCTAATTGCGACAGCATCATAGTACCTTGTCGGATCCATTTTCTCTTTCTTTCCCCTGAACGTTAAGTCATACATTCCACTTTAACTTTTAATATGAAGCGGCTTTTGCTGCTGTGAGAGGAAAAGATTTGATCATTGTGAAGTGTGACTCTGAAAACCTTGAGTTTCTTATGTATATGTAAAGACAAGCCTCGTATCACGTCTTCATTGGAGGACTGTTAAAAAGAACAAAAGAAAGCTCTGTCTTAGAGTCATTAGAAGCACTCACAGGCTTACATGGGTAAAGCTGCAGCCTAGAAAGTTCATGACATGTTGGAGAGCAGATTTTTGGGCGTAATACAGGTCAGAAAGCACAATCCCATGATTCTAACTCGAGGAGATAAACTTCAGATGTAAATCTACAGATGTTGTCAGTGTCAGCCATGTCTGAGACTGCTGATGAAAACGCTTCTGTTTTGCATTTTTCTGATTCAGTTCAGAATGTTTCATTCATATATATCAGCATTACAATTAAAGTATATACATAATGAAGACGGATTTCAGGATGTTGTGCATGTAGCTTTTGGTTTCACCTTCTTTCGTTTTACGGACAGCAGCACTCGAGCTGCATGAACACAAGTTTGTCGATCCTAGTGATGATGATGTTCTTCAGCATGATTTGTGATGATCCATCTGTACAAAAAGTCACATGATCCATGTCTTCTTTTATTAGTGACCTAGAAATATTACACAATCATTTTACCATTTTAATGGCATTTTATGTGTTTGTTCAAAGCCACGATGAAACTGAAGTAGCAGCTGATCTTTTTATCTTTTATCGATGTACGTCCAAGTGAAATCAATTTTCGAAAAAAGGAAAAATGTAGGATGGGGACTTGGTTTTAGCTATCAGTTTCAGCTATTGATTGGATTATAAGATGTGGGCATTGCTTGCAAGTTATGGAGAAGTCTGTTGCTTTCAAAGAAAGGCCCAAGTATGACATTTTAATTAAAAAAATACCAGGGATGTTTAGTTTTAAAATATGAAACGTATATATGAATGAATTGTTCACAGTAAGATCTATGATCCCGATTTAGAAAATCATCAGGATTAAAATCATGTCAAATTTCAAAATCCTTCATCCTTCATTTTTGCAAACACAAGCTGTATGTGAATAGAAGGTCTAAAGTCACAAAGAAAAAGTCTCAAACCCAAAGAGATATTGCTAAAAGTTACGACTTCATTCCTTCCTAAAACACAAATTTAAACACCCCCCAACAAATCTGCATCAGTGCGGGAAGATTTGCATAATACTGCCCAAATACTTACACACAGAAAAAAGTCAAAACTTTATTCTCTGTAGCATTGTTGCCACCACTCTTTTGGAAGCTGATATTCCAAATATGGTAAGGGGCGTAACTTTTCTCTCACATGCTTGAGGTATCCGGCCAACCAGAGCACACCACACTTTTCAGAATGATGAGCTTTGTAAAAATGGACATGTTTCAGAAAGGCAGAGCAGCGTGGAGCATAAACAAAAGTATGTTGCGTGGAAAACAATGCATCTTTTTGAATTTTAAACTGTGTGAACAGATTGCATTACAACAAATACAGAAAATAACGTTATATGCAGCATCATATTAAAAACGTTCCCATTTTTTAATTAAATTTCCAGTCTCGGTATGCAAGCTCAGATTTTACAACGTCATGTAAAACGTGATTGATGTTGTACATTTAAAGTTATCTAATTCCATTTTTATTTTTTGTGCATACTGTGAGGCAGCAATCTGTCCATTTCCCAGCGTGCCTTTCTGCATGTGCAGCATGGGGTGAAAGCAGTGAAAGAGGACATTGTTCTAGTAGTAGTGAGGCATGTTGCATGCACTTATAACTCTGAGTGGGTGAAGTTTCCCCCATCATGCACCAGGAATTCCTTTGAATGACTGGATTGTATGGAAGGAAAAAGCAGCAGGCCTTTAATACTTTTGTTTTGATTTTTCCCTCTCCCGTCTCTTTCGTAAACTCGGAGCCACCGTTGCTTAGCCATGTAATCCAATCATTCCCAAAAAATAAAAAAAATGATCATCATCTACTCACCTTGATGTCATTACAAACCTAGATATAAAGTGCATATAAGTAAAGTCGCTGGGGTCCAAAACAACATTGGATCCCATTGAGTTGCATCACACAGTCAAAACGTTTGACAGTGAATAGGCACTGAGAGAATTATTGTTTTTGGGGCGGACTTTACCTTTAACCAGGGGAACGTGATTGTCTTTACGACTTTATGTGTTTTGCATTAAGCCAAAGGAGGAAAAAGAACATAAAGGAAAGAGTGATTTGAGTATGTTGTGATGTCATGGATTAAGATGCCCGGGGCAGCTGCATCAGAGCCGAACTGTACAGTGCTGTGTTTCTCATTCTCTCCCATGTCCGAGAGCAATGACTCGATAAAACGTGTGACTCAGAGCGGCTTGTTTGTGAGCAGACCACCTCTAGAGTTTGATTCACAGGCTTCAGCTATTGATTCAAGTCTTCCGCTTGTGCCCAACAAAGAAAACAAATGGCTCTCACGTCTCTCCCTCCCTCTCATGCATATTTTTCTCTCAAAGGGCATTGATTGATGAAACCACACAAGTGAAGAGTCCCTATGCCACAGAGGGGCTCAGTGATGTAATGTTTCTGGGGTCCGGAGAACGAGAGGCTTGATGCAAATATGATAACAAAGATTTTGAGATTTCTCTAAACATGTTCCCGTTTGTTTTCGCTGGGTCTCCGAGGAGAGCTTGCTCTCTGTGAGTTTTGGCACTTACGTCATGGAATTTGGTGACGTTTTTGTCCATTTAGCGAGGGAAAACTTTTTGTGGGAAATCAGTCGGTAAGAATTTCCAAAGATTAAATGACACAAAATTGCCTATTGATTTCAAAAAAGGAGCGCAAGTGAACATTTCATCATGACCTAACAAACGAATTATAATCCCACCCTTCGGCGACAAAATAAGGGGCTAGTTGGTATTTGGTGTGCTTTTTAATATGACAGGTAAGCCTTAGGAAATATCTGACGCCATTCAGTTTGTAAATGACCACTTTGTGCTGGCTTAAGTAGCTTCCTTTCAACTACCCCCTTTGTTTTTTATTTATAAATCACAAATGTGTCACCGGCCACTCAGTTCAGTTCAGTGAGAAACTTCTGGCTGTGACACCATCTCCTGTTCTGGGTGTGTTTTGGTTCGAGGAGTCTCCTCTGTGTCAAGGAGCTGCATGTTGAGGCTTCCTCCAGTGCTCCGAGCGGTAAGGAGAGCACGAAGTGAAAGGTCATGGAGACCGAGTGAGAGAGAGAGAGAGGCTATTTTTAACCTTGCTGTATCATGTATCACCTCCTTCCATGAGATTAGGTGAGGGAAGGTATTTCAGGAAGCTCTACGGTAACCATTTAGGCCAGGTGAAACCAGGTGCTGTTTTCGTCTAATTAGCTTTCTGAAGAGGAAGTATCTATATCGGTGGTCATCAAGAGGGTACGGGGTGGACAGTGGCACTTATCTGGTCAATGTTTTACACACAAACTTTGTGAGTGGCAGTGGATGGAGTGTTTACCACAGCTGCAGTCACAGATGGCACGGTACAGTAGCCTTGCAGTGATCTGAAGCTGGAGAAACATATGGGAAATAGTTGAGGAATTCATTGCTCATGCCTGCGAGGGTATATGTGCAAATGCATTTCGGGAGGGGATTGGAGGATATGCGCTCAAGCCTTCACTAGAGAGAGAGAACTCTGACCTGACAAAGGTGACATTGAATCCTTCTCACTTCCTCTGTTTTATTTGATTTCCTTTGCTGGTGTCTCTTTCTTTTTTCTTTTGGTCTCTGGGAATGGCCTAATTTGAATTTGTCATGTGGGGTGTCGAATAGAGGCGAGCAGTAGATTTTTTTTCCACTGCAATTTAGCCTACCTTCTGTAACCGTATTGGGGCAGGTTGTCACACTTATTCAATGCACAATTATTAAAATTGCGAAAATGGATTTAAAATCTAAAATAATTGCTGTCCTGTCCAACTTGACTTGACTGACAAGCATTATCGTTTAATAAATAATGGTAAACTTTTAAAACATTTTTTTATTATTACCAGTGTTGCATTTATTTGATCAAAACTGTAATATTGTGAAACATTATAATAATTTTAAACAACTTTTCTAATCTAGTATATTTTAAAATAGCATTTATTCCTGTAATGCCAAAGCAGTAATTTTAATAGCCGTTGCCCTAGTCTTCATAGTTGTGATAATAGTTGTAATATACTAATTCGATGCTTAATTAATGTCTTATTAATTTTGAAACAGTTATGCTGTTTAATGTTTTTCTTTAAACCATTTTGCATTTTGTATCTACGTTCTTTACCAAAAAAAAGCCCAGCATTTATTAATACTATAAACCTTTTGTAAAATTAGAAATGCCTTTACTGTCACTTTTAATCATTTGTCGTGCTGAATAAAGTATAGTTAGTGAGTCGTGACAACTTGCTCCGCTCTCCTACTGCATATTATGCTGTAAACTGTCTAGCATGAACCTTATGTTTGTATTTGTAGCCCAAAGGGGGTTGCATTAATGAAAGCAGAGGAATCCCCAGTCTTCCTGGGATGTTTTGTGTCTCTTTTGTCTCTCTCTCTCCTTCCCTGGTACTTTCTCACTGTCTGGACTTTTGGAAAAAGGGGGACGTTTGTTTCTGGAATGCACTTCTCTTGGCATCAGAACATCTTTGTTGGAAAGCGAGGGAGGAAGGACTCAGAGTTGCCGTCGAGGGTTATCGGGGAATGTTTTTTTGGATGGGGTAGGGGGTAAAGCTGCAGCAAAGTTCATTCATTCATTCATCCGCCCGTCATGGGCCTCTACTTTCTTTTATTTTTAGCCAAATCCATCAGGCTTGACAAGCGGGAAATTTGAGCCAGCGCGGGGCAATGCTCCAGAACCCCCCACTCCACACCGTCATTCTTCTCCCGCTCCCTCCCTCTCCATCCCCACACTCGCTTTCCCTCTCCCCCCTGGGAAAAACAGAGCAGAGTTGAGGCTGGATTCAGACCGCCAGAGATGTTGAGTCATGTGAATTGGTGTACACAGAGACGCTGCTTCTTTATTATTGATAGAGAGGAAGAGGGTGACACACTGCAACTTCTCTTTTTCCTAAACAGTGTTTTTGACTTGTTTTCAAGTAAAAATATCTTTTTAAAAAAGTTTTAAATGAAAATGTATTTGTGCATTGTGATGTTTTTTTTTGTTAATTTTAAAACATTTTATTTTTTGTTTTTAAACCTTTTTTGGTAAAAAAATAAAAAATAATACTTAAATAAATAATAATAAAATAAAATAACTTGGGGAATTGAAATAATAAAATAAAATAAGAAAATACATTCAACATAAATAAAATAAACAGTAGTCCTAAAAACACTTGTAAACAATTCTATAAGTTTTCGCCATAAATCTAATTATTTTTTATAATAATATATGTTTATATATTATAAATATATATATATATATATAGTATAAAAAAATAATACTGGTATAAATAAATCTAAAAATTGTCCTAAAAATAACAACACAATAAAAAAAAAAAAACGTTCTAAAATTCTAAAACGATATAAAAAAAAATCATTGCAGAAAAAAAAATGGTTTAAATTTAATTCTACTTGTCAGTTGTTATTGTTCCTAAATAATGAGAATAAAACCAAAACAAACAAAATAAAAAAAGGAAATCAAATATATACAATAAAAATAAAATTCTTATAAAAATAAACAAAAATATAATATAAATAAAATAAATACTACTTCAAATTCAATAAATGTGTCTGTTTTAAGGATTGTTTTAAATATGTTTACTTGGAAAACACTCTAAAGAAATTAGTTTTTTGCAATGCAGATGGAGTCGAGGGGTAGGCTATGATTAGGATTGAGAGAGAGAGTTCCTCTGGTTCTTTTATAAGGTAATGTCTAGTGACTCTGGAAGGGGAGACATGTGCACGGATATATTTTAACACACAGCAGGCAGACGGAGAGCAGGGGAGGGGGTGGAAGTGCCTGCCAGCTTCCTCTCTACCCATCTCCCTTTCTCTTGTCCTGCTTGCCTGCCTGCCCAGTCCAGCATTTGCAGCAGACAGGAACATAGCAGTAAAGTAAAGCCAGAACAAGCCGAAAAGCACACACACACTGAAAGGCAAGTGCCAGCCTTGAGTTTGACCTATTAACCTGCATGTTAATGTCTGACCATTTCTCCTCAGGCTGTGATATGTTTGCGTGCAATCCAGAGACTCCAGTTCGCCTCTAAAGCAACATGTTGTGAGTTGGTGCCCATTACACTTAGATACGTTTGGTATTGTGCAAGGGCCATGCTGTATTATGTTTCTCTTAGGATGTATGGTGGAAAGGAGATGAGTGTGTGTTTGAGCACGTGTCTGTGTGCGTGTGTGTGAGAGAGAGAGAGAGAGAGAGAGAGAGAGAGACGGGTTTCACTGCTCAGTCCTGTTTAAATACACTTGAACTGGAAAGCAGACTGATGGGAATTAAAACAGGTGGAATGTTTACAGTAACAGATAGGATAGAGAAAGAAACTGTGTTGATATTCACGGCTTAGAAGTCTAGAGTAGCTTAATATTGTGATTTTGGGTTTGGTGCTGTTGAAGCTGCTTAACTTGTTTGTTCTTTCATTAATTATTTTTCTGTTTACTTTTTTCTATTTATTTAGTTATCTGTTTGGTTATTTATTGTTCTTTTATTTATTTCATTTATTTGTATTTTTTCTGTTTAGTTTTATTTAGTTAATTGTTTTCTGTTTGTATATTTTTGTTTATTTTTCTGTGTTTATTTATTGCTTGAAATGCATTTTCTGTTTATTTATATTATTTATTTACATATTAGAATATAACATAGTTTATTTACACACACATACAGCATTTTTATGTATGTGTGTGTAAATAAATTGTTATTTATTGATTTTCTTTATTTATTTTCTCTTTAATTATTTATCAGTTTACCAATTCTTCTATTTAGTTTTCTGTTTATATTTATTATTATTTTATATGTTCTCGTTTTTTTGTATTATTTGTCTGTTTATTTTTCTGTTTATTTTTTTGTTAATTTATTTTTTTCCATTCAGCATTAAATAGTTACATGTATTATGATATAACATAACTAATTCATATTTATATTCATATTTTTTTCTAAAGTGCATTTTACATGTATTCCTTTAGCAGGTGCTTTTATCTAAGGCAAGTTTCAAATGAGGAAATGCAGCATCACACTTTTAACTAATTAACTATTGATGAGCTGGCATGAATCAGCAAAACTTCCAATGTAGTTTTCTGCACCAACACAGATTTTTTTTGTTCCTCCCTAAAAAAAGCACTTTTTGGTTCTCTGAACAGCCTGTTTATATTAAAGTGTGTGTATGAACAGAATACCTGTAGTATGTGGGACATGTGTCACATCTGTGGCCTGCTCCATCCCTCCAGTGTTGTCAGTGTTATTCTCATTCACAGCACCTCTCAAATCTAATTTGACTATTATGGTGTCAGGATCTGCAGTGCCTGTCAGCCCAGGGCAGGGTTCAGGCCATAGTTAAGTACAAGCTCCAGCAGGCGCTGACACGGCCCTGCTGTACCTTCAGTTATCTGTCTGTTTCTACATCCTCTCATCCCGTGTGACATCACCGCACATCAGAATGTGTGTGAACATGCTGCCTGATTCTAGTGCAATTTTTTGTTTTTATAGGCATCTTGTTGCATTTTTTGGGCATCCGACCATGAACATACCATTTATTTGAGATTGTCAAGTGAAAGCTGTTTTGACTATAGCTGGTTTTTAAAATATGTATATTTTATACAGAAAGACAATTTTGTACATCCATTTCTTGTTTTTTAGGACTCACAAACCAACAAATATTTTCAAAGTCTATCATTTTTTTAATTTTATAATTTTTTTAAGCAGTAGTTAGTGTAATTATGTAGTAGTAGTAGTAGTAATAATGTATACAATTAATAATTGATATTTTTTATTAAAATAACCAGTGGAATCTTTAGTGAATTATTTTATTATATAAAATGAACTTTTTTTGTAATTACCATGATTTCCAGCGAGCTTAATTTAATGAAGTATCTCTAATCGTAATTCATCATTTTTATTTTATTTTATAAATTTTATTTTATAATTATATGTATTTTACACCTATTGATCAGATCTCTTGCTGTTTTGGATTCAGTTAAGATAGTGTTTGAATGAAAGGGTCTTGTGAAGCATGTTGTTAGCGGCCAGCTCTCCCCTCATTTATCCCACTTTTGCTTTATTTGACAGTCAAGTCCAAAAGAAACAGAAAGGCTTGTGGGGAAATTTAAAAATGAATCTGTTCAAAAAAGAAATAAATAGTTCAGTGCGCTCTAACCTGCTTTCAAATGTGGGTTGGCGAATGACAGATATTCACATTAAAATGACCTCCCGTGCTATATTTTAGAAGGAAAACCCCTGTGGGTTTCAAACGGGTCCAGACATTGTACTTCCTCTACACAGCTTGATGGCAGCCATTTTACATCAATACACTCACCACTGGGAGTTTAAGACATTTAATATGCACTTGTTGCATAATGTCTCAGCTGAAGTGACCATGCTAAAGACCTCCTGAGGCATATTAAATCCCACCATGTGCTGGAAACTGAAAGTTGACTGAAATCCCATGGGAAACCATAAACGCCTCTGGGGCTTGACCGATGTGTGAGGGACAGAAAGCTCAACGGCACATGAAATGTAAAACAAAAACGCTACATAACATTATTCATGTGACTGGAGAATTGTTCAATTCTTTCTGTATTATTTAAGAACAACATTTTCCATGAAGCATACAGCTTGTCGTCATGAATGTTGAAAGTTTGAATGGCCTTCTTTTCTCGTTCTGAAGTCCCAATCGCCATGGTTACCGCTATTATTGGTAACTGGAAGCTGAGCGTTTTTGGCAGATTGCAAAGCCTGGCTTTTGCTACAACATGCCGTTTGCTTAGCTTCCTACATGGCTAAGATGGAGTTATTCACGGCTCCTTTTGATATTGATCTTAATTGTGCAGTTGTTTCAGGCTTGATGAATCATCCTAGGTTGATCGTAGTATTTATATTTTTTATAGCTGCCGCTGAGAAATGTCCACCGTCGCAGTCAAATTCCCATCAAACGAAAGCGCCGATGACTCAAGTCAGACGTATTGACCGAGAGCTGAGCTGAATACTAAGGCTTTCAGTCAAGGACTGGTCGCCCTTCACAGAGCCGTCTGAGGAATGTGGATTTGTCAATAATCTAAGATGGCCAACTCCGCTATTGTGGACCTAACCTAAGCTAAATCTGCTCTAATCAATGACTCTTGAAAATGTATTAAGATTAAATCCTGTAATCGTGTGACAGGACGTGTCAGGAAAATTAGAGATTACGTTGAGTAAAGTAGTGCGGCAACAACATATACAAAGCACCGTTAATAAGGTTTAAGTGAGGTTAATAAATTATCCCTGCACTTTTGACAATAGCTGCCACAGCCAGAGGAGCATTGTTGCAGAAACGAACGATCAAAAAAAAAAAAAACTACTCCATATTCTCTTCCATCTGGCAGAGGTGATTAGCTGAAGTTGGGCAGATGGTGTCATGGCTAGGTTCCTCGTAGCTTTGGGGGTAATCTACACATACTTCCTTACAAGGCTAGTTGGATCAGTGCGTTCTGTTAGAAGAGCTCATCGCCACTCAATCTGCACTCGCAGGATTTTACAACGCTCTGTAGACTTGTCCTGGATTCCAGCTAAAATAGGAGAAACAACCTTTAAACAATAGACAGTTTCTTAAAATTAATAAGATGAAAATATAGAAAATAATAGTTTTTACTAACCAAAGCTAAAAACAGTAATTGCAGTAATTTATGCTGTAAAAACTGTAATAATGTGATACGCAGCAGGCATTTCTCCAGTGTCGTGATCATTCAGAAATCGTTCTAATATTCTGATTTGGTGCTTAAGGATTGATTTACAGGATAGATATTATTATCTAAGGCACTGCGATTATTAAGGTCAAAACTGCGATTTGCGATTGCGATACGAAGTGATTTGACTCAGCTTGTTATCAAGGTAAATGCACACAGATTACTAATAATGCTGAAATCTGTATTTCTCAACTGAGATGCAGTATACAGTGCAATCTAGCAACAACTAATTAAAACTAAATTGTACAAAATTAAATAACAGTAACATCTTTACATTACTGAATTAAATTACATTAAAATACTATTAAAATAAAAAGTACTGATTAATAAAACAAATACCCATTTTTATATTTTTGTATGTTGTCCCAAAATATTTAAGCAGGATGTAACATATACTTAGTATATTTCTTTTGGTATCACTTGTCCAGTGTGCCAATCATTTTCTCAAATCTCTTTTTGTTAAAAGTGCTTTCACACCTGAGGTGACTTGGGCGAATATATCTCGCGGTTCTATTGGACAATTGAAAGCGCAATTGGCGCGTGCCGCTTCCACTCTGTTTAACTCGCTGCTTAATTCGCGTGAATCGTGCTGCAGGATGTCTAATTGCGTTTTTGCATTTACTTAACATATAAATCACTCGCGCTTAACGCTTCATTCACGTCTGGTGTGAGCGCAAGAATTAATGTCAAGTTACGTCCACGAATGCATTTGTTTATTTAATATAATCGCAACATTTGCTGTTATGTAATCGCACAGGCTGACATCGCGATTGCGATATGATTAATCGTGCAGCACTATTATTATCAATGCTGTGCTGCATCATGTTTTTATGAAGTTAAAGTTTATTAAGTGTTTTTTTTTTCTTCCAGAATGATACAACAGCATTCATGTAACAGGCGTCCTGACCTTTCCAGATCCCCCCTATACTCTACTCAACTTCCTGTCAACTGTAAACTGTCCCAACTTCACAAAGTCCTAATCACAAAATATTTAGACTGTATAGTATTTATACTATATATTTGAACTCAGGTTTGCTAATTAAGTACAGAAATAAACTAATTGAGATATTTTCTCTGCTGCATATAAAATATCAATCATACATATGCTTGTCAAGTAAATTTGTGGGTTTTTAGATCATTTAGAAGGGTAATTTGACCATTTTATTGGCAAAAGCATGTCAGCTTACTAAAATTCTTATTGAATGTTTTTCATCTAATATTTCATTATGCTTTCATGGACGTTTTTGAGCAGAATTCCACAGATGTTTCCCTCGCAATCAGTGCAGAAATGATGCAAAATACGCATAGATACTTTTTTTTTCTTTAATTAGCAAGCTGTATTCCTCAATTAGCATATGCTAACGTCAATACTGTAACGCTCACAAAGCCCCCGAGTCATTGTTTCCAGAAGAACATCCTTTTTTTCTAGCTAATAACACATTGTCTGGGTCTGAGCCTGGCCTCTGCTCAATCCCTGCTTCCTGTAGTGCAGCCCTTAGCAGGTCTGGCCCTCAGGATGTTTTTGTTTGGGACAAAGCGAGAGGGGCGGAGGGGGGTTTGCGTTTCTGTTCTTGTGTGGCAATCGCGCCCAATTAAAAATGCTGTGGTCAGTGAGCGGACCTGGCAGAGAGCGAGTCTAGAAGTGTTGACATACCAAGAATGAGGAAAAGAAAGAGAAAGAGGGGGAAAAAAACGCAGGGATCACCCTGGAAAAAAGGCACGAGGGGTTGGGCGGGCGGCTGTTCGGGGGGAAGGGAGCGGGGTGAATCAAGGCTGTGGAATGCACTCCGTTTAGTCACATATCCATGCGCTAAACACCAGGAACTCCTGAGTCAGCGGCTTCCTCATCAGCCCACCGCAGTCCTGTTTCCACCCGGTCACCTTTCTGTTGTCGCTCTCTCCGCAGTCCCGTCTCCTTGTGCTTCCCTACCCCCTTCATCGATCGAGACTCAAGCTGTTGCTGTGTGATTGACAGAACTCGGTGTCAAAACAACCCCTCCCCCTCCCGACTTACCCCGCCTCCTCTCGCCCTCCTGTCTGGGCCGAGGTCAGGGTGAACATGCTGCAAACGGGTGATGAAACATCTCCAGCAATGGGACCCATGGTTGTGGTGAACTCATAGTAGATATAATAGCGATTAGTGAACATTAGCGAAAACGCTCTTGAGCAAGACTTTGGAGTGGTTTTTGTTAGCATGATTATCGTTATCTACAGCTTTTAGCCCTCACCCCCCTTCTTTTATGCTGGATAATCTGTCTGTTGACCTTCTAAGACACACATCTCACTCACCCGGATGGTCTGAAGTACTTCACTGATCTTTGTTTATCTTTAATGAAGAGCTGTGTGTTGGTAATCATCGCACATTCTGTACTAAGCTGTCGTGTACATCAGTGCTGCTATGAATACAGCACGTACGCAGAGATACAATGGGCCAGTAAGAATGAATATCATTCAAATTAAATGAATGTTAGCTTCCTAAATGTGTAGTTTAAATATTAAGCATATTTACAGACTACTGTTCAAATGTTGAGGTTTGAAAGAAGTGACTAGTGCTGGCCATGGCTGATTCTATTGGATCAGAAATACTGTAAAATAGTTATGAAATATTATTAAATGGCTGTTTAATATCAGAATACATTTAAATATATGTATTCCTGTGATGCAAAGCTGAATTCAGTGTCACATATCCATCAGAAATTAATTTAATACGCTGATTTACTTGATCAGTGTTGTTCTGTTTTGTATTTTTGTGGAAACTGATACTTTTTTCCCCCCCCAGAATTTATTTATGAATAGAAAAGAACATTTATAGTAACATTAATTGAATACATCCTTGCTGAAATAAAATCATTTCTTTAAAAGATATATCTTAATGACAGTGCTGCAAGGAATTTAACTTCGTGTTCCTCTTACAATCCTCTTGAATTGAATGTATTATGTAGCCTACTCCAAAAAACCCATAAAGCAGTGTGTTAGGGATTCATTTATTAGAAAAACAATACAGTTAAACATTTTGATTTCACTGTTACAAGACTAAAAAGAGAGATGGATAAACCTATTTCTGTGAGCGTTGGTAATCCCATGACTGTGTGAAAACGCAGCACACCTGTTCGCGCTGTCATCCTGTCAATCACTTTTACTCTGAAACATACAGTGACATGTGATCACACAGATGGTTCAGCACACACACGTGTCTCAGAGCATTACAACATCACTGTAAAGTGAGTGTGAAGTATTTTCTATATAAAATATACCGTGTATGAGGCATGATAGAATACTCATTCAGACTGAGCCATGATGTTCATCGAAAATACGGTAGATCTGACTTGGACTGCGTTTCTGAAAAGCCACCACTTGGCACCCTGTGAGATTTTCTTTTGTCAGCTCTACGTGATTTTACAGCAGTTCAATCTCATCGTATTTTACGATCCAGTGATGCGTGTGCTTGATTCTTCAGCTCGCTGTGTGTGCGAGTATGAGTGTGTGTGGGTGTGATATAGTAGTTGTAATGTCATTCTGCAAACCTGTGCTGCGCGCTGCTAACTGTGGTGGGAGAATCTATCTTTAGCTCTGAGGGGGATTGTGAACAGTTGGCCTCCAAGACTGGCGCTAACTCCGCTCGCTCAATTAGCACTGCAGAGCTGCTAAAGCATGCAGAGAGACATGCCTCTTTGTGCTGGTGTGGTTTCGCAAACTTGCAATAATATTAGTCCTTTTCCCTAGATAATAATGTGAGATGCATCATCATTTATAAGCTGGAAATGCTGTACCTGTTCATGTGATACAAATCTAGAATGGAAGAGACTTTCAGGAAGGCAGAGTGTTATAGTGCTGTACGTTATTTTATTTTTACTTGACTGTAACCTTGGCATCTCTTTTTACAGTTTATTATAATATCAAATATATATATATATATTTCTATAATTTTTATTCAGGTTGAATACATATTTAAAATAGCATTATCTCACTTATGACATGAGTATATAAATTCATAATTGAAATAGTTTTTAGAATTTAGGTCTTGAATAATTTATATTCATATTTATATGTTCTAACTCTATCTTTTTAGAATAAAAATGTATAATGAATTTTTTCTGACTTATTTGGTTGAGCATAAACCACCTTTAAATAAAATACAATTTTGTTAAAATTAAATTTACTCTTTTGTGTGTGTGTGTGTGTGTAGATAGCAATAAAACATTCAACAAATGAATAAATGAAGCGATATATTATAGCATTAAGTGCTGAACTTCAAAGAATGTTTGTGTACGAGAATTTTATTTTTAGAAAAAGACGTTATGACTTTTACTGCCACCCAGTGGATTGAGTGCAGTATTATGCGAACGTTTTCAGCAACAAATGTCATTTACAAAATGTATTATTTACAGTCTTAAAGTTTGATGTTTGAAATAACCGCTTCATCATTATTATTCAATTGATTTTGTGCATAAAATTTGGGTGTGGGTCAGTGAAACATTGCCGAAAAGACAAAGTATGAGACAGCACTTTTACACAAAAGCGCGCATACACATACACACAAATGAAGAGAGACCTATTTCAGGAAGTTCGCTGAACAGGAGACGTTAAACACCCAGTTCCTTTTTGACATGTGTTTCCATCACCCTCCATAAGACGAAGCAGCAGGCAGTGGGGCCACACGCACTCATACTCACGCGCACACATCCTCACTCTGTATTTCATGAGGGCAAAAAGAGGCCGCCGCCGCATTTCAGTTTAACTGTTTTTTTGGCCTGTCCCCTGGAAACCTCTCATATACTTGGGGACACGTCTATCATAGAAAAGCAAGCAGGGCAGATAAGATCAGACCTAACAAGATCCTACGCAGTTTGGTTGCTCCGCCGAGAACCCACAGACCTGACAGCCGTTTGCCAGGTGGATTTGTGGGAAAAAGTAAGAGCTTACTTCTCTCTCAACAGAGTTTTATTATATGACTGATTTCAACTCAAATGTTAAATGTTGTGTGAAACATATATATATATATATATATAATTTTTTTTTTTTTTTTTTTTTCATAAAATATTTTTGTAAAAAAAAGTACACATTACAATATTAGTACTTTCAGTTTTTATCTTTTATAACCTTAAAGGGATAGTCACTCAAAAATGAAAATTACCCCTTGATTTACTCATCGTCAAACCATCCTAGCTGTATAAGCATTTCTTCTTTCAGACGAATACAATCAGAATTATATTCAAATGTACTGGCTTTTCCCAGCTTTACAATGGCAGTAAATGGTCAAAAAAGTGCATCCGTCCATCATAAAAGTACTCCAAATCCTCCATATTTTGAGTGAACTCTTTTTAAGTATAAGGTTGCTTTGGTAAATATATGAAAGTTAGCGTTTTTAAAAATAGATTGATACTAATAGATTGTGTCTTTTTGACATCTGACCAACGGTATATTGCTAATTTTATATAAAGAGTTGCAAAAACAAAATGTAACAATTTTCAACATATTTTTTCTTTGTGCATTCCTATTAATCTCAATCAAACTGCAGTTATTTAAATTAAAAAGTAATTAAAAATACAGCTAAGGAACACAATAAATACAATAAAAACATGATTTTTGAAAATTAAAAACAACAAACAAAGCTTATTAAAGTTATCTGTTAAATAAACTATATATATGTAGTTCTTTCTTTTAGTTGTGACTTACATTTTTTGACATCTAATGCTTAAAGTTAATGAAAATAAAGCAAATAAAAAAAATAATATTGGAAACATTGACAATAACACAATTTTTCGCAAATCTCGAAATGTCTGTTTTTCATGCTGGACATTTGTGGTTCCTAAATTATATTTTAAGTTTATTAATTTTATTTACAAATGTTTTAGTTTTCTTTTTTTTGGTCAAATATTCCATAATTTAAACTGTGAGCCATTTATTGGTTATCAGTTTTGATACTTTGCATCCCTAGAGACTAATAGAGCGCTTCTACGTGAATCTTTTTTTTTTCTGATAAAAATAACACGATAGACCGTTTATCGTAAACCATAAAACAGCACTGTAATTTCACTCCATTTTCATCCATTACCCCCCTGTAGAAAGATGAGGTCAGTCCATTGAGAGACGGTGTTTTGATGGGTAACTGAAGTCCGTGAGAAGGTAACCTGATGTGTTGGCCTTTTGAGTGAGGCGTGCAAAAGCATAAATCCATTCCTCTTCCAGACCTCCTCGAGTTTCTGGTGATGTCAGAAGTGCATGTGGGAGCATTCTCATCCCTCTCAGGTCGCCGCGGATATGCATCTTATCTGTCTTTTTCCGTTATCAATACTTGACGAAATCCTTCCCATCTACTGTTTTCGGGGCTCCTGTGCACATGAGTCAACGTGCCGACGGAGATATTTTTAGAAACGCAGATAGTGTGTCCTACCAGATGGCCAAAGACCAATTAAGCATGTCGTACACCTTTCATTACACAAAAGAGGAGCTGGAGATGAATGAAGGAGTAGGAAGAGCAAGGATAGATGGAGAAAGGTGGAGATGCGAGCCTCGGGCTCGAATGGTATCATGACAATGAAACTGTTTCCTCTTTGGGGATCATGCTTTATTTTGCTGCATATTATCTTAATGGTTGTGTGCCGTATTCAGTTTATGGAAAATAATCCTGTAGCGGGAAAGCCACTCACTGAGAACTTCCAGTCATGTCTGTGTTTATTGGCTCTCTAATGGACAAGAGAGGCAGCAAAAAAACATCAGTCATCAATACACTCTTTAAACCACAAAAAGGATCAAAATTACTCTTGTTTTATCAGAATGTTTCACAACATGTTCTGCTGATAAATGTTCACCAGCTATGATGATGATGATAATGTTGGTGATACAAAAAGGACAACATTTCTTGCATCTCTTCATGGAAATACTGAGGGAGAGACCCAGCCTACGTTTCTTTGATTCCTTTCTTTTTTTTTTATTTCATTAAATGTTAAAGTGGGTGGCTCAAAGTTTCCATCATTGAGGCCTACAGTGCATTTTGATGTCTTAGATTCTGAGTCATTTTTTTCAATACACTCGAGGAGATAAACATTTTCTACTGTATTTATATTACGACGGGATGATGTACTTTGAATTGAAGTATTAGTGATCATTTTTGCACTTGACGTAAAGTTCAGCAACACTGTGAGTATCTAGATCTTTTTTATACTGCTTAAAGTTGGAATATTCCTTCCTTGCCTTTAAATAGCATCAGTTGAATTTTATATATATATATATATTTTTTTTTTTTTTTTTTTTTGCATAAAATATTTTTGTAAAAAAAAGTACACATTAAAATATTAGTACTTTCAGTTTTTATTTACTAAATATTTTATATTTGGTAAAAAAAAATGTTTTGGGTCAGTATGATTGATTGATTGATTTTAAAGAAGACACTTTAAAGGGTGCATGATCAAAAGTGACAATAAAATCCTTTATAATCTTACAAAAATGTTCAGTTGCAAATAAATTATGTAGCAGTGTCTCTGCAAATTTTTTAAAATATCCATCAGCATAAACGTTTGTGCATTTTAAAATATATAAATAATCTATCTATCTATCTATCTATCTAGTGTAATATTATTATATTGTTAGCTATTTCATCAGCAGCCTTTAATGCTTTTAGAAAATATTTCATGCTTTTATACACATTTTAATTGCAATGGCGTAGCTGCTTCGGCCGCTTTTAGATTTTCATATGTTTTAACCTTACTGTTTTCTGCACTCTGCTTGAATTATATTTGCATGAGTGGCTGAATATCTGCTGTTATTAATGGAATGCTTAATGTCAGGGTCAGCAAGGCAAGTTCTGGTGATGTAAGGCGAAAGAGAGAAAGAGATAAACCACACGATTACTACACTTCCCCCCTCAGGCTGAGATCAGACTCATCAATAGCAGGGATAATGTGGAGATGAGAGCTATGACATCAAAATCAGGCGCTGAGATCTTGGTGCTCTATTGTGTTTCCAGCACCTTCCTCCCCCCTCCATCCCATCCCCTCTATGTTCAGACACTGCGAGACCCATGGGACACTGACAGCCATTGATGGGACTCGCAGGCTCTCAGTGACTCTCAGTGCATTGTCTAAGACAATGCACACTTGCTAAATGTCCACTTGTTCACCTTATCTTCTACAGCCTTACCTAGAGATGTCAAAAGTACCTTGGGACTAACTCAACTCAATACAAAAAATAAGATACATTTGCAGCTCATTTGACTTGCTGGTGGCTATTATGTAAATAATCAGTGTAAGATAGAAAAAAACGATTTATTTACCTGGATATTGTAGCATTTAAAATGATTAATTACATTTTTTGTGTTTTATTTTTAATTGTATACAATTTTATAATGATATGTATTTGAACTCATTTCTTCAGCATTAGTGCACTGAAAAAATAGAAAAAAAGTTTTTTGTAAGGTAAGTGGCTGCAAACAATTTATTTTAGCTATGTTTCAATTTTTAAAAAGTCATTTTTAGTCAACTAAATGAGTTTATTTAATTGTAGCTAATTGCGACCTCTTACCTTATAAAACTTTAATTAGAAAAATTCAAAATTTAAGTACAATTTTTTTTTCTGTGTGGCTGATTTAATCAAACACCCCTGATTGGCCATTGCAAATATGTACTCATCTGTGATTGGGTACAATGCTCATCACTGCAAAAATGCTTAAATAGTAAATAGAAACCTCTGATGCAGTGGAAGTAGATAAACACAATGTTGTGCTTTTTTCAATAATATTTTATTCCAACAAAATCCTTAAATAAAAGTAAAAACATTATCTGCTTATTTATTAAGACTTCTTGGGGACTAAAAAAAATTGGAAAAGGCATGAAGAGATGCTATAATTTAACATATTTATAAAATACAACTAAAAAGCATACTCAGTAGCATATTAGTTTTAGTTATGGTGTTGAAATTGGTATCAAAAATCATGAAGTTTCATTGATATTGACTACAACATCTGCTATCATAACTGCGCTAGATCTGGCCTTCAAGCAGTGGAAGATGACGCATAAAGGAGGGTTCAGCATTTTTGATCACAGTAAAAATGATGATCTCAGAGATTTCGGATGTTGATTGATTGTTGCGAGGCTTTTGTGTGGCAATTTATTGAATCATATAATAAACATTTTGACTTCTGCCTCCCCTAGTCATTGTATATGAGGTGAATTTATAGTTGCTCTGTTTGGGTTTATTGACAGCCTCCCTCCTTCGGACATTAGAAGAAGATGCACACTACCTTTTAGTGACAGTGCAGCATAAAGTCTCATAAGTGTTGTGACTGTAAATCAATATTTATCACTGCAAGAATAGAGCTTGCTGGAAGCCGCTGATGGCATCTTGTGCTTCAAGCTAACCCAATAAAGCAAGCAATAAATCAGACTGAGTCTGAATAATCCCTCTCCATCAGTAGAGATTACCACTTCTTAATGCTCAAAACAGCACCTGTACCTTCACCACACAAGATCCTCAAGTTTTGCCAGTGGAAGATATCTTTATCCTGCATGTTTGGACTATTTCAGGAATGCATAAAGTGTCCGTCTGCCCGAAATGCTTTGAAACAGACATACTTTGGCTGCAAACACGGTTAACGTCTTTTCTGTACAAAAGACCTCTTTCACATTCTCTATATTACTCTTTTTTTTTTTTTTTTGAGGCTCGGTGGACCTGCGACAATTGAATAGCCTGGCAAAGTTGACCGCACTTCAAACGTTGGCGCATGGGTATTGGCTCTGGAGGTTTGATGAATGGCTCTAATTCCTTTGAGGCTCACATGATTACAATAAATGCGAAGGAAGAGGCACTCTCTCGTTTCACAAGCTGGGAACCCACGCTTTGTGTTGCGGGGCTTCAAATGCTAATCCTTTCTTTTGCCTTCTCCGGGAGTCGAGTGGCTCAACCTCTGCTGAGAAACTGTAGTCGTACCCATAGGCAAATCCTCCTGACGCTGGGGTGTCTTTGTCGGGGACAAAAGTGGTAGATCTTGATTTACTCTCGCAGCGTTATCAGCATTTGAGCAGCATGTTGGTGCTTTTTTGAATCACTCCTGGCAAGCAAAATGATATATTACGGTATTTACAGTACTGTTAAAAAGTTTGCGGTCAGTAAGATTGGTTTTGGTGACGCTTTATAATAAGCTTCATTGGTTCACATTAGTTAAATACATTATTCAACACGAACTAAGATTAATCCATACTTCCACAGCGTTTATTAATCTTAGTTCATGTTAATTTACTAATGCATTATTAAAATCACAAGTTGTGTTTGTTAACATTAGTTAGCACTGTGAACTAACATGAACAAACAATAAACAACAATTTTTTAACTAACATTAACAAAGATTCATAAGTGGAATAAATGTGTAATAAAATTGCAATAAATAGTATCCATTGTTTATGTTAATTAATACATAAACTAATGTTAACAT
>JAUYWG010000057.1:10194995-10213371 GCA_034779775.1 Enteromius afrohamiltoni | reverse complement strand
TGTGTGTTTAGTATCGATTTATTCAAAGAGAGTTTTAGGCTACCTCAGAAAACCAGTCCAATGGTGAGAGAAGGCTAGTTACAGTGACTCAAATCGATTGATGCTTTACCAAAAATGCTAGGGGTCAACATCTGAGGGTCAGTAATATTGTCCATGTGTAGTGTTGTCGCTTTTATTATTTGTGCTGTTGATATCTCTGCAACGCTCAGATCCTCAGGCAGTAGGGGTCGTCAGAGATTGATGATGATGGGATCTGGGCTTCTGTCTACCCCAGCTGTACAATAACTCAAGCAAAGCCGTGCCCCCTCTACATTTTCCATTATGAATAAGTCACACAGCTGGCAGTCCCAGTCATGAATAATTAACAATGTCTGAGCGTACTCCAGGAAAGAGAGAGAGAAAGGGATGATGCATTGCTTTTTCTTTCCCTAGGGGTGCAGCACAAGCAGACGATACTATCGATTTCTGCCTGCACAAGAGGCACTTGAATCCATTTAGAGATTTAGCTGGGCTTAATGAACATAGACATGGCTTCATACCTCTAGCTTGAACTTTCCGCACAGAACCAGATCACCATCCTCGCATTTGTAAAGATGTTTACATTGATGACAGTATAAAACATATGGCTACTTGATCTAAATTATCTTCACAGCAGACTCTACAGGCCTCAGTTAACATTAAAATGAAACATGAAATGATACAATTTATGACAGTACAGTTCGAAAAATAGGGAAAGTATGGCATGTTTGGAAGGCTTGCCAGAAGAGGCTTCTTCTATTAAAAAATGTCTTCTACTATGACCTTTGAACAGATGAAAGTCTACCAAAAGTCACACATGCTGGTGGAGGCCTGATTATTTTTGATCATATTAGCCTCAAGACCTGGGCACCTCACAATCATTGAGTTGACCATGAACTAGAGCTGCACGATTCTGGAACATAATTATATATAAAATTAAAGCTGTGTGAAACAAGCACACCTGGCCGCTGCCCGCGCAAAACCGCATATGACATGCTGTGAGCGATTGCATGTTATCTCGAGATCAGACGAGTTATGCTCGTCTCCTGAAATGCTGGATTAAGATTGTGTGGGGGTCGAATTCTGATCTTTTAACAATTAATTGTGCAGCACAATTATCATGCAGGACATCCATCTAATAGCCAACGCTTTGCCAGGATTGAGTGATGCAATGGGGACAATGATCCCAAACACACCAGTGAACTACTGAAAATAAAAGAATCAAGGTCCTGCAATACCCTTGTCACAGTCTAGACCTCATCCTGACAGAAATCTTGTGGTGAGAGCCATGTATAAACAAATGACCTCAAATCACGATAAACTGGAACAATGATTTAAAGATGAGCAAAATTCCTCCAGAATAATGTGACAGACTGATGAAGTCATACAGAAAATGATTACTTCAAGTTATTACTGCTAAAACGTGGATCTAAAGGCAGCTGAATCATAGGGTGTCTTAACTTTGTCACAAATGGTTTTTCCAATTTGTTTTTTTTTTTTTTTTTTATCAAATAATGACATGTGTGATATGTCATTTGATATTGTTCATCTGAGGCTCTATTTGTAAATTTTACAACTTTCCAAGGACAAGGTGATATTATCTTCTGCTTAAAACCATGTGATTCAATAGGGTGTCCAAACTTTTTCACATGACTGTGTGTGTATTTATTTTAAATTAAATAAATTGTGAACGCTTATCATCGTCAACTAAAACTAAAACCGTAAACATAATTTTTATTACATGAAATAAATTAGACTTTAACTGAAAAAAATAAAACATTATACAATTTAATAAAATTAACAAAATTTAACAAAATAATATTATGTTTTTAAAAAATAAATATAAGAAAATACAAATTGATTTCAGGTCATTTTTAGTAAACAAACTAAAAACTGCAACTAATATGTTTAGAGTGTGTGTCTGTGTGATTTGAAATGTTTTTTTTATATAGTTTCAAAAATAAGTGGGAAAATTATTTGACCTTAATCTGCAGTGAAGTCATAAACTGGTTATCTATATATCATACACGTAGAATATTCTTATTACGTCTGCTGTGGCTGCCGCTTGTGAAACGTGTGGTCGGGTTGACTTTAATCTGATAAGCGCGTCTGAAGTATGAGTGAAGTGAGCTCAAATAACACTTAGTTGTGTGTTCAGCACAAAAGAGCTCAGTCAGGGTGTCGGTCAAGGCTTCCAGGGGCATTACGGTACGTCTGCATCATACAGGCACATTCCCAATCGATTCGAAGATCCGATTAACTTCATCACCCCGTGCAGGATTCCATGTTATCTTCACGACCAGTCAGATCCTATCTTAAAAAACTAGCTAAACAGCCAAATGTGTGAATGTCAGGTATTCCCAACCAGAAGTAAAAACATGTCTGTGTCTAAGATTTAGGAAATACTGTGTGTAGCTTTGTGCGTGCAGACGCAGAGGTCACCAGTCGTTTATCTGCATGTGGCTGAACTGGAAAGCCCCAAAGAAAGAATAAAGAAAATCCCTGCTTCCTGTCCTCTCATTTCAAAGTCTGTTTTATGCTCTATAGTCATCTGCCTTTTTTGCAGTTTTCTGTATGTCAGAAGATGTCATGTTCATGTAAATCACTGAAAAACCTATTAGTAATACTGAAAGAATGGTGTCGAACAGAGCGGAAGGCGGGGACGAGCAATTTGGTTTCTTACACTTTCACGAAACCTAGTTCCTCTTGTCAGATGTTGGGGTAGGTGTGCTTTTGACCAAAATATCCACGTCAGTGTCCCAGTGTCCTTATTAGACCTCTGTCATGATGTGAAACACCAGAACTCATTGACCTCTGACGACAGCAGGTGCCGTTCTTATATCCGTGATCATTATTGTGTCAGATCCAGCCCAAGTTAAAGAGGCTTTAATTAGTTCTCAAGTAGATTTATTGGGGATGAAGCTCTCCTGTGGTCTCAGACAAGGGCAGGATAGGAGTTAAGTGTTCTGTGAATGAGCCATTATTAGCTGTAAAATAATCATAAGGGTGATGTGAGCCGCCCGATGAAAGAAAGCGATGAGGAATGAGGGTGAAAAATGAATGGGTAGGGTTGAAACTGCAGGACAGGCTGATAAAACAATCACAACAGAATGTTTTCTTGCATTTATATAAACTGGACGTTACGCTAGCTTGATGAAATGTGGTAATTAAATGAAAAACTACAGTACATTGGCTGATTATATTAATACAGCTCCTAAGGCTGTGTTAAACATGTATTAAAAGCACTTATATTGTGTAATATCATTGCAGTTTAAAATAACCATTCTGTTTAAATATGCATTGAAATGTAATTTGTTCCTGTGATGGCAAAGTTGAATTTTCAGACTCCATTGTCACATGATTCAAGCTGATCTGGTAAAAATAAATATTTCTTCTTATTATTATTATTATCAATGCTTAAAACAGTTGTTCTGCTTTCTTTGTGGAAACAATCATTCATTTTTTAGGATTCTTTGATAAATGGAAAAACATAGTCTAGCATAGCATTTATTTGAAATAATTGTTTTTGTAACCTAAATGAATTTACTGTCACTTCTGATTAATTTAATACATCCTTGCTTAATAAAAGTAAAAGAAAATCTTTACTGCCCCAACCTTTTGGTTGACTATATACATATAAGATGACAGTGACTAAATGTTATTTTGCATGTAACAATGCTATTACGAGAGAGCAAGAAAAATCATATTTTGTGCATATGCAATATATTATATTGTATTGGTGTTCTATGCATTATAATTAGATACACAGAAAGTAAAGAGCAATATCTTGGATGTGCGCGCAGATCATCACACATCAAACGCTTGGCACCCACACACGAATCTAGACTTCATCTTCTGCATAAATGATGAAATTGAAACAAATTTAGAGGGAAAGTGGAAATTTTCTGTTCTTGTCAGTAATAAGAGGTGAGCTGGTAAAGTCTCTTGACCTTTAAAAGGAAAAAGGTGCATTCCTCTTAAGTGCGTAGGAGAGCCACAAAGAGAAATGATAGACTTGATTATGTTTGGCACTAATGAAGCATGATTATGTATCCTGGATATGCAGTTAGCATTGAGAATAGTAATTGCATTCCATTAGGAACATCACTTTGAATGTGTGTGTATATATATATATATATATATATATATATATATATATATATATATGTGTGTGTGTGTGTGTGTGTCATTTTATTCTTATCAGGAGTTTATTATGATTGTCCAAAGTTAAGGTTTTCTACATTTAGCTTGGAAATTGTTTCTCCCTTTGTATTATTTTATCCTTAAAAATTTATAATGTACTGTTAGCTAATAATTATTGCAAAATAAAAATGAATAAATATTTGTATTATTCTGGGGGGCGTTTTCCTAAAATGACTGAATGTATAGTTTCCTGCTCATTACAAGGCTTCTTGCCAAATTAATAAATAAAAGGATATGAATTATTTCATATCCTTTAAAAAAATCTTTACAAAACAATACCGAGCTTTAATATCTGGTGTTGTTTTGTGATGTTTCCCGGAGGCTACAGCTAATCATATAATTATTTCCACCACCCTTTTTCCCTTAGTAAGTAGAAGTATGATTAAAAAACATGACAAAATCCACATTCATTCAAAGCTTAATTAAAAACATCTGGCAGAGACCGCGAACAGGTCTCCTGATGATGCATTTGCGAAAATGTTTGTTTATATGGTTTTCATTCATCGAATGTCTGGCAACCCTGCAGTCCCATGATTATAACAGAAAGAATATAATAATAAAAGTGAAACACCTGTAGAAGAAAGGTTTCTTCTTTTAAATCCAATAAATAAATGGCATCGTACAAAAAACACTTAGTAAGTCATACTCCTGCCAGAGGCTTGTTTACTCCAACCGCACCCAGTAATAATTTCTTTTCTCTCTGTGCACAGATTAATGCGCTTTGCCCAACACTAAGTAAGCTTATTAGTTCTTCATATGATCTTAATCAAAGAGACCTACAGGATCAATATTAATGAGTGGAATGCATGCGTGATGCACACTTAGATTATCGTTTCGGAAACACCCACAAATCTTTGATGTTGTTTTATGCACCAGTTTTGCATGCACAACTGGAAAAGAGCGATTGCCACTGAGGAGGCAGGTGGATGATCTCCTTCAGACAAGCCCACTCGGTGCCCGGAGAGAACCAGAATGACTTTCCTTTGAGGGACTGAAGTACCATTTACCTTCATTACTGTAGTCAAGAGCGTGTTTGATGGAGAAAATCCATCTTCTGTCAACTAAGCAATAATCGAGAACAACAACAACCCAGGGCTTTTGAGAAGGTCCAGAGAGGACTGCTGCGTGTGAATCTAAATGAGAATCTGTAGCCGGTGGGTAATTGTTTCAACAAAGCAGAGGAATTATACTCATTCCAGGCGCTTGTCTTTACACATTACCCTCTATAACAAGAGCTATTTACTAGGATTCCTGCCCAATTAAGATAAATAATTCTAGCAGAGCTGTTAGAGTCCAGTGCGGTAACAGTCGAGACTGTCCTCTGCCGTGGATGAACACTCTATCAAACGCTGCTCTAAATGTCCATTATTGTCATTCAGGCCCACTGAGACATAACCATTAAAAGGGCTCCATTAGTGAGTGTGCACTTTTGCCAGCGTATGCGCATGTGGAATAGTAGGATTAGTCATAGAGGCTGATGATTAATACCCAGCAGAGCTAGAATGTAATGAGCCATTAAGTCTGTTTCAGTGTCAGAGGGCTGAAGGAAATGTACTACTGCGTGGAAGTCTCCGATCACAAGCCTGTACGAGACTGTGTGTGTGTGTGCACGTTTGTCTTTTTGTGTGTTTGTCCATGTGTGTACTCTGATTAAAGCAAGTTAAATGGGCTTTTAACAGGTAGTAGCCCACCATTAGCTACTGGTGTAAAGCAAACCTGTCAAACTACAGGTTTGTTTGATTGGCGTCGTCACTTGTACAACCGCTACCTAGTTCGTCGGATCATTTGCTGAAACGAGAGAGTTGAATGTTAATCTATATCGTGCTAGGATTTAGCATAAAGCAAATCGGATGCTTTTAACACCTCATCTGCAATAATGGTAAAATGAGCGCTGGTAATGATGATGCAATCTTCTATGCTAGTAACTGCCGCTAATGTTGACTACATTAGTGGAGCGAATCTGTTGAGTGGCCGGTAATTTGAGATAGGTGTAATGGTGCTTGCCTTAGAAATAGATGTGTATGCTAACGCTGATTTTGTGTAAAACCATCACAGATCTATGTGAGACATAATTGTTAAAGTAAAATGTGACCCTGGAAGACATTTTGACCCTGGACTTTTTGTTTTCAATTAGTAATTAGTTTTAATTAGTTTTTAGAGGCAGATTTGCTACATATTAGTTACAGTGTTAGTTTTTTGTTTTCTTAAGTATAAGAATAAGTATATTATACAAACAATATTGTATAATAAAAACTATAGTATAACTGTTTTCAGGTTTCTATTTAATGGTTTCTGTTGTCAGAAAAACGGAATGAATATGAAATAGTGACTGAAACGCACCCCATTATTAGGCCTTCTAAACTAGCTGTATTTTACAAGATGTTAATCTGGATTAAAATCCTGATTTATAATCAAGCCGTTGTCTTATGAAGTCAAATACACATAAGATATAGACAATGGCTATGCTGTAATTTTGACTTTATTTGCATGTAAAATCCAGTTAGAAGCAACATAATATCTATATTAACATAAAGCTCTGCTCCTCTCAGCCTCTCGCTGAACAAAACAGACGCAGAGAGAGAGGTGTGCACACACTTGTAAAGCAAGAGTTTGCGCTCGCGCGGCACTACCTGAGACTCGCTAGAAGTCGCTAGATTTGTCACCGATTGAGATTTTAATCAAAGAACCGGCTTTACTGACAAGATGTGCATAATATATAGTTCGATATAAATCGCCGAAAACGAAGGATGTTTTTGCTATAATATTAATTTGTTTAAATGAGTTTTGTATACACACAAAACTTTCAGAGTTTTTTAAACTCTCGTTGTTATTTTTATTTCAGTTAACAAAAATGCTTTTTCAACTCTAGTTTTAGTTTTTTCGTTCGTTTTCGTTAACTATAATAACCTTGGTTTTCATTGGTGTATGGTTTGTTAGAATTGGACGATATTTGGCTGAGATACAACTATTTAATAAATCTGGAATCTGAGGGCGACAATAATCGAAACATTGAGACAATCTCTTTTAAGGTTGTCCAAATGAAGTTCTTAGAAATGCATATTACTAATAACAAATTCCATTTTGATATATTTACGATAGGAAATGTACCAATAATATATTTTATGGAGCATAACCTTACCCAAACTGAATTTTTGCATAAATAAATAAAATCTAGAAATGTAAGTGTATAAAATCTATAAATTGTTAGTTTTCCCTGTGGTACTTATGACAGGTTTTGTGTTCCAGGGTCACAAATATATAATTGTTTAATCTTGTGATGCCAAAGCTGAAGTCTTCAGTGTTACATGATCCTACAGAAACCATTCTAATATAGTGCTTTGGTGTTTTCATTTTGCTTTTCAGCGTAAAAGCTTTTTTTTTTGCTTTCTTCTTTCAAAAAAACATGGTTAAGCTTTTGAATAGAAGTGTACATATTTCATGCAAACCAAGCTGTTTCTAAAATCATTGACTGCTTTTAATACATCACATTGATTGTTTTAGCAGCTGCGCTTCACGTTTTAAATAAATTCTGCATATACAGTAAAGTAAGCCATGTGACAAGAATGCTCTCTGAATGTCAATCTGTTTAGCTGTTTATACTGTATAATATCTTATGTACACATCCTGTTGATTTATAGTGGAAACATTCTTTGCACATTTTTGATGGAACGATACTAGATCTAAATCAATGATACTGATAATGAAATAAATCTTGATTCAATCTTGAATTGCTCGCTTTTATTGTGTTTCCCTCACGGTAATGGTCTGCGGTATAAAATGTATGTAGAGCTCTGTCTGAGTAGAGATTATGATTTTAGTAAAAGGTGTGTATGGAGATGGTTACAGGTGATTTGAGTGTTTTCTGTTGATGTACTGTAGCAGCTCAGGCAGCTTTATTCTGTCAGAAGCGTTCTGCTCAGCAGCAGAGTGTCTGTGGAGAGGTGTAAGAGGACACACATCACAGAGCACATCATATGCTTTTGCCTCCCAAAACCGCCATGTCAGGCTTTCCTGCAGAGTGCAAGAGCACAGCTGCAAACCCATTCCACACGTAGCACGCTCCTCTATCAGTACTGAATCTGAGCTGTTGTTTACTGATGTGAGCTGGCGGACATCAAAACACCCAGCTCTGCTTTGTTCATCTGACATCTGAAGCCAAGTGAAAAATGTTTGAGTGCTAATTATAAAGACATTAGGTAAGTGTCCTTTATATCAGGAAAATTGCTGCTTTGTTAAGAGTGGTAAAAGGACTGAGGGAAATGAATAGACTAAGAAGAAAAGTGCGTCAATCATATAGATAAGAGATGTATTTTTTAGCACCTTTAAACTTAAGTATATAGTGATTAGGGGTGGCACGGTTCTCAAAACCCAGTTCGGTTTGTATCACGGTTTTTAGGGTCACGGTTTTCGGTTCTGTACGGTTCTTGTTATTTTTCCGTTTAATCTTTAACACTCCAGAAATATACTTCAGCATATGATATATAGCTTAATTATCCACCATTTAGGATACAGTATTAAAAAAGTTATATCATGTCATCATTCATAAACTGAATTGGATGCGTGTTGCACAATACTTGCATACAGTCGCAGTTCTATCTATTGTTTTATTTCTGCTGTCATCATAGGTGCATTTCATAGGAGTGCGGATCGGGCCGCATTTTTCTGTCCGAGCACAGGCCGCGTCCGACAGAGCTGTAACCAAATTTTTTTTTTTATACTAATGACACATGCACTTTTTTGTGTGGAAAGCCTGCTTTTATTAAGCAACTGTAGAGAGGCGTTCGGAAATGTCAACAGATGTTGAGCATACAGGGCAAAAAGCGCCGTTATAACACAGACGCACATTTGCGCTGATGTGACCGAGCCCGAGCATCCTTTCTAAATATCTGTCCGAACTGTATCCATCCTCTAATAGGTAACATGCAATGTTCCCACACCAGATTTATATGGTGCTAGCGCATCCTCCAACTCCGGCCAGCCTTCCTTTTCTCTCCCACTTGCCATTTCTACACGTACAGTATTGTGACCTGCAGCACTCACTCCACACCATAGACACCTCAATTCTTTCGCGCGAAAGGGAAACACACTGGCGTCACATATAGGGCATGTCATGAACCGTGCGACGCATGCATGCGCCGAACCGAGACAAGTGTACAGAACGGTTCTTCTGCAAAAAAAAAAAAACCCTTACAATTTTTTCACATTTTAAAAATGTACCTACCTACACATACATGCAATTCATTGTATGAAGAAAAATATGTTTATTCCTTTTACCACAACATATTATGCCGTATTACCATTGCATGTTTATTTCTGATGTAGCAAACTTGCAACATCTTGTCAAATGTGAGTGACAACATTTGAGAAATGAGCTTGTAGAAGCAAGCTAAAATGGCATCATTTATCTCATGTTTGCTGTAGTTAAATTTAGGTTTAGGGTAGAGTTTATTATAGTGTTCCATATGCTTTCAAATTGCATTTAACAGCAATAAATTAAAAACCATTTTCTGGTGAGCACCACTTATTTATAAGTTATGTACAACCAATGTAATAAAACCCAGCCGTTTTCAAATTCTGTCCCAGTTTGTTTTAGATGCAACTGAAAACAGCTTGGGCTGTTCTTTTAAATCGTTTCTTTTTAGTGAATCGGCTGAAACTGTTCATTCATGAATCAGTCTTAAATCAGGTTCTCAAGTCACAGATCATTTGTTAAACACATCAGAACACTTTTCAGATTGAACATGTTGTTCGTGCCAGTAATGAACCGAGTCTGCATTGCTTATTAAAAAGTTGCTTATGGATGCATAATCATTTGCCTTTTTCTTGGGGGTATTCGTCTCTGAAAGTGAGGCTTCATACTCAGTCTAATCGACTGGATTTAGATTATTCTCAGTGCTCTGGTAGTCTTCCAGCCCCTGGAGCAGGCAAAAGTAGAACGCCAGCGACAGCTGTCGGAAACCCATGACGGAGCTCTGCTTTTGATGTGTGTGGGAGTGTTCCTCGCAAAACCAGTTAGCTGCCACGGTTAACAAGATTGAGAAAGGCCTGCAGAATAAAAGAAGAAAAGGGAACGGAGAGAAAGGACGAGACGGAACGCAAACCCCTTGCATCCCTCAGCAGTTCTAATCGGTAACACGGCCGAGAGTAGTCATTTGTGGTGAGTTTGTGCGCATATGCATCATCCTTTTCTGCACAAAATGCACACATCTGAAAATCCCAGCATGGAAAAAAAGCACATTCCAATTTTGAAATAGTGTGTTTGGCATCTTATGAACTTTGCAACCACATCTGGAAACATTATTCTTGGAAGACAGGTCATTATCCACCAAAGGCTGCATAGAAAACGTATTTAGAGCGAGGAAAGGAAACTAAATGAAAAACAATAATTGGAGTGACCAGTTGGACTGTTGCTGTAAATGTCTGGGAATGTAGGACACAAACTTGCTTATATTTAAGTACAGTTCAGCCACCTCAGAGTTGGATTCAGTGTTTCCTGCGCTACTTTTCAGTAGTGGCAATCCCCCGCGGCTGAGACATTACAAAATAACTGAATGTGCATTTTATAGACTCTATTGAATGTGATGCAATAAAAAGACGGTGTGCTGTGTATTAATGCAGAGAATAAGTTTATTTTATGGTGCCGTCAACAATGGGCAAAGCAACCAGCGCATTCTGATTCGACAACAACTCTTTTGAACCCATTCTTTAATCGTGAATCAAAAACAAACAAATTTTCTTGCACTGAATGTTTCTGATAAGCTTAAAAGAATAATTTCATCAGACTTGTGCTGCATGTTTCCTGGTGTACTAGTCCTTATGAAATACATGGTTCTTTTTAGTAAGTTTAGTTTAGTTTCCATCACCCTGTGTTTATAACGCTTACTTGAGGTGGCTTTTAAGCGAAAAATGGTAAATGCGAATAACTAAAGATGGAAATGAATTTGCCAAATAAAATCCTCCGTGCATATTAAAAAAAAAATCATGTGACTTTGGAGATGCTGTGGAATGAGATCGGTCAACTGGTTAGTCAGGTTTTGGCGTCCCATAGCATAGTGTTTTCATGGCCATTATAAAAAGCCCAAGTCAAGATCAGTATTTCTGTGTACTTGACTCCAAGAACTGCTATATTCAGGCATCCATGAAAGCAATGACCATGTTTATTTTGTTTTTGCTTCTCGCTCAGGTGCAAGTCATTTTTTATATATAAATGTATTATATTATATTCTGCTTTTTTAGTGATAAATAGTGTCAGTTTATCAGGAAGAGAAAGTTGTTTACTCTTGGATGAATTTTGCACAGAAATGTGTAACTTGGAAACCTGGCTAATGTAACCTGATTCCCAAATTGTGGCAGACAACTGCATTAAATAAACAAACTTAATAAGAAAATGATTCTTAAGTATGTGATTGGTGCTTTGCACAGATGCAATAGAGCCACGCTCTACCTATCTTTGTCTTTTGTTTTCTTCCTTTTCATGGTAACCACAGTGTCCCTCCCACACACATGCACATATAGGCACGCACACTCACACACTGCAGTGTAGGATCTCTGAACCCACATGCTGTGTGGTTTGATTTGCTCTGAGAGTGAGTGAGACAGATAAGAAAGAGAAAGAAAGAAAGACAGGGAGGCGTTGGGCCCACTGATTCCATTTGCACACACAGCCAATTTCCAGTGACCAAGGACGACTTTCCGTTTTTACATTTTAATTTGGCAGCAGTAAACTGTCAGCGTTCGTCAAGGCTCACGGCTTCTACAGGCTCTCTCTTTCTGATTGAAGGAACCTTTCAACGGTAACCGCCGCATGCAACCTGCTTCGAATGGAGTTCATCTTTGAGGGTTTACGCCTGTATGGAGTACACAAACTGCCTCTTTTGCCCACTCAGGAGTTAAATCAAGATGACAAGGGTAAGAAATTTCAGGCCCGTGTCTCTGCGGGTCGGAGTTTGACTAAGGTGCAGTGGTTGTGGGAGCAGGGAGGAGCGCTGGCTGCACAACCCTCACCGCAGCGGGGCAGACAGGGGCAACCCTGGCTTCGGGAGGGATGGAAAGAGCAGCGTTGGCTGCCATTGGAGCTCTGTAGGAATTGTTTAGTCATGCACCGATCATTCCGCGAGCAGAAGTTGGCCCCGGACAACTTAAATAGCTCAGTGTGTTGTGGAAAAGACTGCTGGCAGAGACTGAAAGTAGAGATTGTGTAGTTTCAAAAGCAGTTTAAATCTGCCCGATTCAGAGCTTAAACATCCTCTCTTTCTGGGTGTTTTTTCACGCTGTGTTTAACCCTGGTTTATAAGCTTTTTAAAGCTTAGGCTAAAGGCATTTTAACTCTGGGCAATGCAACATTTACACTTGTAATTTCTTTTTAAAGCTTTTTGACGATGTGATGCAGGTCTGTGCCACAAAGCATGCATCTATCATGGTTTTTTAACATGTACAGTGGTAGTACCTTTGTTTAACTATAACCTTGGTTCATGGTTTTTGATGTACTGTGGTATTCTTGGAAGTACTTTGGAGTACCATGAATTTTAGTACCATGGTATATATCAAAGCATTTGTATTATATTATATTATATTTCCTGCTGCCAAATGATTCATCATGATTAATCACGTCTAAAATAAGTTTTCGTTTACATAATATATGTGTATATATATAATATAACACATGCATGAATATATTTAAGAAAAATAGGTTTATATATTAAATATATTTATATATTATAAAATATAAGAGTATAAATGCATAAACATGTAACTTTTTTAATATATACTGTATGTGTGTTATGTATGCTTCGCGTCGGGTCCTGATCACACTGTCGGGGCTTATTTCTGCGATAACTACTGGCTGCCTCTACGTTATCCCGCTTATTATACGGCTACTTGCCACATAAGGAAAAAAACTGGACATGACTATGAATTTTAAACATTTTATTGGCATATTTGTTTTAAATTAACATTTTCATCCTTCCGCGAAACGATATAGTACCACGTGACTAACATTCAAACGTTAGTAAGACAATTTAAAACATCTACATATGAATATATAACAACGGATGTATTTTAAATTTTCCATTATTAATTGTGGTTGTCCAGTGTTTGTCACAAGATGGGGCCAAATGGTAATCTTTGTTGGATTTTAAACATGTAAGTAGCACCGGCTATGCGTTATTACTCTGCAAATGTCTCAACTGACCAATCAGAATCAAGCATTCCAGAGAGCCGATGTTGTAGCGTTAGACAATAAATCACTAAACAGTGCTTACCTTATTAATAATGAATGGTGTGACAGCACAAACTGTTGTAAACAAATTGTATATCATTTTCTTTTTGAATTATATATTGTATTTTTGTTTAGTATTATAGGTCACCTTATACTAGAGTCTAAAGCAAGACAACCTGCATTTACCTAGAGTTCAGCGTGTCCCTAGTTAACAGTTTCAAGTGTGAAAAGCCCATCTCTCTTTCTTTCCGTTCTTTCTAAATGAACTGAATTGCCTGGCCTGTTCTATGTTCAGAGAACATATGTACACCTTGCCAATATTGCAAATAAAATTGCTTAAGAGGATCATGAGGTTATGCTTTACGCTGAGGTCTGCTCCTGACTCGTCATATTCAATCTGCGCTTATTCAAATCTGCAGCAGAGCTGAATGCTAATTTGAGGTTAGTGATATTCACTAGGCAGCCAGAAGGCAGCCCATCCAGTGAGAATCCCTGATGAGATTAAACGTGTCTGAGTCATTGAGAGGAGCAATTGTCAGAGGGTTCTGGTACAGGACGTGGGGTACGGGGGCAAGACATGTTTGTGTACACAGAGTTGATCCAGAATCCAGAGACACTTAAGTCCCTAATCACACATGCACCGGTTGAGCCGCTTTGATGGGTGAAATAAGGGAATAAGAGCTCAAGGTAATCTTTGTGACTGGATGTCTGAAGATCGCATGTGCCAATATCTCTCTGTGCACCTCCTACGTAAAAAGCGATAGCAGAGACCCCACTGTTTTGACAGCTGAATCACCTTCCCCAGCTAATCCACCGCTGCGTGTACGCACATAGGTTCATTGTGAATGTGTACCTGCTTACATGGGGGTGTATGTTAAATGTTAAATGAGTGCGTGTGAATACTGCGACAGCAGCTGATCTCCGCTCTGGTCGTGTGGGAGGGTTTGAGGCTTTGTTTGTTCTGTTTTGCTTTGTTTGTGGTTGTGTGTTTACTTGCTGTAGGTGGCCTCTCTAAGGAGGTGGTCACAGTGAGATTGTTCAACCTTGAAGCCAGATGCAAAACAAAGTTTAAGTTTCTGTTAATTAGCATTTTTTAATGCATTAACCAGCAAGGCAAAGCAAGTTTATGTATATAGCACATTTCATACACAGAGGTAATTCAAAGAGCTTTACATAAAAGGAAGTAGAAACAATCATAAAAGCAATGATCACAACAATAAAACAAATTGATAAAAAAAACCTCATTGATATAATTAAATTTTAATAATAATTATAATTATAATAATAATAATAATAACAATAAATTATCATTTTATAGCACTTATTAATCTAGGTTGATGTGAAGTTACATGTATATTTATTAAATTATATAAATAACTAAATAATAATGTATAGTATATATTGTATAATGTAAATATATAATTAATAATGTAAAATATATATATATATTTTTATTATTATTTAATTATTATTATATTTCATAATGTATAGAAATGTTCCTAATATACCGCCCATAAAATTAGCATATTCATAATAAAAAAAACAATATTGTGTGTGTGTGTGTGTGTGTGTGTTTGTTATTACTACTTCATATTTTTTTTAAAACATACCATATTTTAGTCACATTTTAATTTCATAAATCACATGTATGGCCACTTCACTCCTATCATTTAGGATCATAATGCAGTCTAATCGTAACTTAATATTTAAAACAAGGCGTTTCTGTAATAAGGCCTCATTAAGGGTAAAAAAAAACAAGAACGTGAAATTGTTAATAGATGCTCAAATTATGACTTACAAGCAGAAAGAAACACTACTTATGGAAACAGAAGCACTTCTATTGTTGTTAGAGTATTACTTCAGAAGCGCCTTTGATTTCACTGGCTTAAAAGACTTGTATCAGATAAAAAAAATTGTTCTTGCTGTTCAAACCATTTTGCAGTTGCCCTTTTCCCATATTTCCTCAGCAAACTCGATTCTGCTTACATTTGGGGTTTAGAGAGTGTTCCTTTTGAACCAGGTTTGTGTAGCTCTTCTGCCGTCACGTGGATGACTTAAGTTGACCCGTCTGTGTCTGTCTGTTTCTGCGCAGGGTGTGAGCGGTATGTCCGTGGATGAGAAGTCTGAAGCTCCCATGTACGTGTATGAGTCGACGGTGCACTGTACCAACATCCTGCTGGGTCTGAATGAGCAGCGGAAGCAGGGCCTGCTCTGTGATGTGACCGTGCTGGTGGAGGGGAAGGAGTTCCGCGCGCACAGGGCTGTCCTAGCAGCCTGCAGCGAGTACTTCCTACAAGGATTTGTCACCCAAAGTGACAATGAACTGGTTCTCAGCATGCCAGAGGAGGTATGGACAAACACATTAGTATCATGCACATTAATGGTGCAATAAATCACTGAGAGGTTGCCAGACACTATTGGGAATACACTACCATTCAAAAGTTTTGGGTCAGTAAAATTTTTAAGTATTATTTTAAGTATAAGTATATAATTATAATATAAGTATTCTTTTTATTTAGCAGGGATGCTTTAAATTGCTTAAAAATAGCAGAAATATATTTATAATATAAAAAATAACTTTATAATTATTAAAGAATCCATATATATATATATATATATATATCAAGGTTCCCAATTTTAACATGAATAATTACACATTTTACTATTATTTTTTCTAATTTATAAGTATAAATAAGATTAAAATAATGAAAAAAATTAACCCTAAACTTAAACCTAAATTATATTGTAAGGTGGGTCCAACAGCTTTTGAAAGTAAAAAACAATCCTCACATAGTTTTTTTTATGCATCACTTTTCCAGTATACTAATGTCATGCTGTACAGTAAAGCATGACTATAATCACCACTCATCACCTGTCTGCATACCATATGGCAGCGGCCATTGTTTTACTCATCTTTATGACTCTAACACACACTCATACAATTACATGAACAGTAGTTTGTCTTCTCTCACAGCCCAAAATGCACATTTAATGAACTAGCATCTGTTGCATTTAACCCTCCATCTCCGCTTTCTGGTTCATGGATCTAAAATTAAGATGTAAAATTTCTTGAAAGCAACGCATTAGCATAACAAATGGATGCATTTATTATGATTTCTATTACATAGCTGAGTAAGAACATAGTGTGATCTTAATGAGACGTACTTGATTCATTTCCTCCTGTTAGACTACCAAGTAGCAATTCAGTGTTTTAATGACATGTTTAAAATGTAAATCTATGAACTAAAACAAGGAAGCGATTTCAGTGAATGTAAAGTTGGCAAGCTAGCAAGCAAGTAGCTATTAGTAAACAAACAAAAAAAAAATTAAGTAATATTTAAACAAGCCTTCATGTTTTGATAATTGTCTGAAATTATAAGCATTATTACTTTTTATTTGATCACATTAATGGAAGAGGGAATTTAATATTATAGAGGGCATCAGTTGGGTTCTGGAAGTAAAAACACAAACATTAAGCTTAGGGACGTTGTTTTTACCAATAAATTAGCAGACTTACTGTGACCTATGAGGTTGTTGAAGTCGCCTGTCCACATATTTTCAATGTATTTTTTTTATTTAATCCTCTTTAGCATAGGAAATGCTGGGGAAAATACACATTTCCCATGGTTCTTCATCGAAATATCCAACAATAAGCAGTCAAATCATGCCAGAAGAACACTTTAGCTTCTGCTCACTCCCATAAAACACTGACTTTTCCTATTGTCTTTGTATGCATATTGCAATAGATGTAAATTACAGGGTGTCATTTAATAAAATTGCTACCTTCAAATCAATGATTTGAATTAATTTAGAATTTAATTAGCCTATTTTTAATATGGTTATCATTGTATTATAGTGGGCTTAAAGTTTTTAACCTGATTAAAACTGTATTTTTAAAATTTTCGAATACATTTGTCCTTTAAATTAAAGTTTGTAATGCTGTGGATGACCTTATATGCCAAGAAACAAAACCGATCAGGTTTAATATTTTGAAAACCTTACGAATGAGTACAATACTACAAAAACCCAGGCGTCTGCGCTCTTTATCTAGGTTTGATAAAGTATGATTCTGATGTGAGTTTCAGTGAAACTAAACATAGTAGTCTAAGGGCATGCTAAGGTTTTGTGGTTGCTGTACACGTTAGCACAGAAATGCACAAACACACACCCCTGCTTTCCAGGCTCTGGAGTGATTGAGTTTTCCACAGAGGTGTTAATGTGGCATAAGAACACCTCCAGTCATGTATTCACACCTCCACTCATAGATTCACTATCTATTGAGCACGCACATGCATATCTTTAGATGTGGGAGACTTGTAACGCACAGGCCGGGTGGTTTGAAGTGGGATATGACCAATGATGTCATTGATAACAATTAAACAGTTTAATTTAAATAGAGATGCAATGAAACGAATGGAAAATGAAAAAGTAAACGTATGTGAAATTAGAATTAGACATTTTGTGATGCAACTGACATAAGTTGAGGTACCAAAATTATTCAAATAGAAATTAAAATATTGTGATTAATCGCATCCATAACAAACATTTTTGTTTACATTGTATCTATATATGCATAATAAATATGCACACATATAGACATTAAGACATGCATTTATATATATATATATATATATATATATATAATATTTATGGGTATTATTACAAAAATAGAGATGCTTATATATTTTTATTATATGTAAATATATTGTATTGTAAACATAGCATATTCTTTTTAAATATATACATGAGTGTGTGTGTGTGTGTGTGTGTATTTATATATACATAATAAATATACACAGTGCGCTCATATATATTATGTAATCCAAAACATTTATTGTGGATGTGATTAATCATGCACAGCACTAATTTAAAGCTACAGTATATAAATATATATATATATATATATATATTTTTTTTTTATAATAAAAATGACAACCG
>JAUYWG010000057.1:10170464-10194895 GCA_034779775.1 Enteromius afrohamiltoni | reverse complement strand
AAAATGAATCATTACGGTACAAGATAATCTTGAATCAATATAATAAACGAGTTAAGTAAAAAGTAATCTGATTATATTAAATAATATATATATATATATATATATATATATATATATATGGGAAAAAAAAATATATATATTTGGTTCCCCAAAAGATATACAGAAAAATATCGAATATATTTGCAGTTTTTTACCTAGCTATTTTTGTATTTATTCATATCTTCACTTGTATATTCCAGAACAGCTACTTTTATATTTGAGAATTATTATTTTTCTTTATATAATACCCAGCCTTAGGCATTTAGCTCCGATGTTTTACGAGCTGATGCATTTTCCCTGAAGATTGTGCAAAGTTTTGAGCGTTTGCTGTTCTTTTCCTGCAGGGTTTTTCTTGCCGGATGAATTTGCATGCGTCCTATTTTTAACGCAATGAAACCGAAAAGTGTGTTTATGTTACTGTGCTTATTTTTATTATATTATTAGTTGATGTGATGTGGAAACACTACAGCGCTGCTTATACAGTAAAAACAGTCTTGACCCCATCTCTTTCTCCATCACAGTATATTCAGACCAGACAGCCGTGACCCGCACAAGACTTTAAAAACGCAGCGCCGTAAACAATAATGTCAGCTCTCGACCAAGTGTGACCAAAGACACGTCCACAATGTGTGAGTGTGCATTTGTGTGTGCGTGTATGTGAGTGTGTGTCATTACCAGGTCCGGTGGCGAGGGAACTTGGGTCCAGGCAGGATCTCCTTCACAGACATGATGTTGCCAGGAATGATGGGATAGAACTCACTTGGAGAGGCCCTTTCATCACTGATCAAACACAAAGATCAAAACACTCATGACTGAAACGGTTCTGAACAGCATCTACAGTCAATATACCTTCAATTACCATTTACTGTGTTTCACTGTTTAAACAAATACAGACATACAAACAAATGAAGTTACATCATGTTCAGATCATATACTGCCAAAATCGATTGGAATGATTTATTAAAGAATAAACAAATGTGAAACTCCATTTCACTTCATTGTGCCATTTAACATAATGTGATGCTCATGTTATTTCACCCCAAAATCACAAGTCATTGTGTTTTGTGTGATTCAGCGAACAGTAGGTGGCGCTGTGAGCACAAATCCAGCTCTGACAGAGTGAATAATAACTGAAGATCTAGTCTTTTCTCTATAGAATATAGGTTAAAGAGTAAATGATATGAGAGGTTACAGTATGTACACATCTTTACACTAAATGAAGCTACTGTTGAACAGGAACTGATGATGATCCTTTACTCCTCTACAAAAGCTTCCTTCAGACAGCATATTTCATGCACGATTCTTTCATTTTATGCTGCCGCAAATGTGTGAATAATAAAACTCTTCCAGCTGAAGCTGATAGAAGAGAGGAGAGAGAAGCGACAGACAGATGGAGTAAAAGAGAGAGTTTCTGACAGAAAGCTGTCATTCTGTCAGTGGCATTGAAAGCTCTGCATCTGTTACAAACATTCACAACCTCACAGAGACTTTCTACACTATTACGCTCATCTACATTTAAGTTACAGTTAAACATGACTGATACTCACACGCAAGCTTATATTTAGAAGATGCACACCTATTTTATTTTATATATAAATATATATATATATATATATATATATATATATATATATATATATTTTTTTTATAATAAAAATGACAACCGCACATAACAAAAGTACTAAATCTCTAACTTGAACAAATTTTTAAAATTATTATTACTATAGTACTGCAGTCAAATATACACTGGCTACAACCACATTATTGTTGAGAAGTATGTATTTATTACCAGTAATATGCTAGTGGAAGAGTGTTAGCATTACCTTTCTGTCATTAGCGAATGTTAAAAATAAGGAAGCGATATGTTAACAGGTTTATCTGTGCAGAATTGTGATTTAACAAGAGTTGTTGAGACTTCCAACTAAATGTAACGCTTCCTTCATTCACATCTTGCCTCCTTCATCAATTATTCATCAGTCTTTCACTCTGATAGTCAGGTGTGAGTGTGAACGAGGAGGGAATTACATCTTTCAAAGATAAAAAAAAAGAGTCTGAGGATTTGATAAAGCGCCTATCTTCACCTCAGATGTGACAGAAAATGTGTTACTGTCTCATGCTATACATAGCGGTAAATGTCACGCACATTCCAGATAAGTATCATTTAAATCTTTTTTTTTTTTTTCCAATATCATCAGAAAATTGAGTCACATTTCATATTTCAGTTACAGAGCTTTTCGTGGTGTTTCGCAATATGATGAATGATTTGTTTTGTCTTGTTGATTCAAAGTCTGCAGCTCTTGAACGACTCGGGGGGGTGTATCTGCTGTGCCTTAAGTGTGTGTAGACTTTCCGCTCTGTGTGTCGCACACATACGCAGCATCCAGTGATTTCAGCTCCGCATTCAAGGTTTGCTGAACATCGCCCCCTATTTGTCTCAAGAGGCAAGTGACGGTTGAGAAAGAACGGGAGGGGGGTTTTAAGCTGACGTGGGGGTGTGCTGGTGGGGTGCTTGATGAAAAAAATTCACTGCAGATGAAATGTGAAACAAAGAGCACCGCCACCTCCTTCTCTTCCCGCTCCGCAACACCCCCCCCCCATCCACCCCACCCCTCCCAGATGACCTTGTTATTGTTGAGTCGTGGGGACCGCATCGGGTTAGTGACATCATCTGTGTTAGCCAGGGAATGTTGAGCAGAGAGAGAGAGAGAGAGAGAGGTCCTTAATCGGCTCTTTGTTGGGAATCAGATCATGAAGAGAGACAGAAAAACAGCCTCCCCCTCAACCCCCTACGGAGATGGAAGAAACCCTGTATGAGACTACCAGGATTCCTATAGGCCTACCAAGAGATCTTTGAAAAATTTACTGTCTGCAGTGTCTTTATACAAATAGATTCTTTAAAGCTTTTTAATGCTTAGAAAATATCACTTAATGATACATAGGGGTCGGATGTTTTTTTTATGTCTAGAGTGTGATTATCAAGTTAATTTAGTTATTATGCCTGTGGTGGTTATTATCTGACTTTTATATTAGAGGTTTTGCTTTGATGATGGTCTTGGATTCCCTCCAGCCACGGTCATTAAGAGAGAAAACCGCATGTTATATCATTGCGTCCCAGCTGCTTTTGCTCCTTTATAGATTTTATATTGGATAACTAATAGCAACCAGCAGAGTACTAAATTGTTGCTGTACAAATATGAATATTTAAAATGCACTAAAATTACTAAAGAAGGCTCAACAGAATGCACATTTCGTGAGATATAGACTGGGTAATTTGCCAAACTAACACATGGAATAAAGACTGGGCCAAATATTTTCTTAGTATTAATCATACAACATAGCGGCAGATGAATCTGTACCACCATAGAATTTGATTGCATAGCTTTTGACTTCAACAGTAATAACGTAAAATAATGTGAGAAGAGTGTAACTTTATTTTTACAGGTATGGTTAACAATAGAGGAATTTAACTTCAATGTCACAGTTTTTTTTTTTTTTTTTTGCTGTCACACTATAGGACTACCAACCATATACACATTGCCTGGATTTTCGTAGCTATAGCCTGATGTTTTTACTAATGTTAAATATACTATCAAAATGTAATCTTGGACATTTTCAGAAATTTTATTTTGCACTAGTAATTTATGTTGTAAGTGATCTGCTAATCAACTGTGTGTAAAAAAAAAAAAAAAACTGCCAACGGGTGTTACCAAGCTAGCTGCCAGGACTTTGGTTGCGATTCACCAGTTGAGGTCCGCTGCTATAGATACACAGACGGGTTTGAATTAGGCTTATTAACTGTCAGCATCCAGTATGAACGGCCATCCGTCACATGATGAAACCATGTGTAAGTGTTAGGTTTTTCAGCTTAAATCTGACCTAGATCTTCGTTTTCAGTTCGCTCTTCATCTGTAGACACAGTTCAGCATAAACAATATCAAAGGTGCTCTATGTAAGTTTTTGAATGACAAAAAAAAATAATAATAATTTATCATATTAATCATTGATCTTCCAAAAATATATATGTTTGGGACTTAGCTACATAGCTGTTTCTCTGAAAAATAATGCTATAGTCAATAATTCTACTCTGAAATGTGCATTCTGGGGTGGAATACATAGGGTACTGCGCCTTTAATGGTGCATTCACACCAGATGCGAATGAAGCGTTAAACCTGAGTGATTTACATGTTAAGTCAATGCAAAGACGCGATTACACATCCTGCGGTGAGATTCACTCAAATTAAGCAAAACGCTGAAAAATCTGAAAAAAAAGTTGAAAAATCTGACGGAAATTCGTGCCGCGTTAACCAATCAGGGGCTTGCTCTAGTAGTGACGTGATTACTAGCAAGCGGAGGCAGAATTCCCACAGAGGAGGACAAAATCATCATCGCTGCATGTGGAGGAGCTGTACAACACATCTTCGTACATTAATAGAAACAGGAATAAAAAGGAAATAAATACTAGATTCATTTAACCAAAGTTTGCCTATTAGATATACAAAAAATTAATTTAACTTCATGTCTAACCACCACAGAGACTGGAACCGGCTGCAGAAGCCCCTCCCATGACGCAAATTCGCGTTAGCTCTGAAGCGAATTTCATGCACGAATGAAGCGAGTAAACTCAAAATGTTCAAGCGTCCAACTACGTGTGAAGTTGCGTCTGGTGTGAACGTAGCATTGGTGTGATTAAATTTATTAGAAAGTTTATTCACCACTCTATTTCTCTTATATTCCTTAATCATATAATTTACCATACCATTGTGATGATTCACGTGATTCTCTCTTCTGGGACAACACCCAACCAACGGCTCAAGATTTCATCCCTGTTTCTTCTTTGTCTGTTATCTTCACAGCTACTGTTGTGACTCATGCATTACTTTTTTAAAGCTGTCTTAAGGCATTCAGTGCTCTATACCATATAAATTTGTGGTTTCGATTTGTCAATTGCGCCATCCAGCTGTCTGGTATGCAGCTGTCTGAGTGCACCAGTCAAGTTCTGGAAGTAAATACCTCATTCATTTTCTCCACAGGGAAATTGATTTTTGAATGTTAACTTTTAAACTTTCAAAAACACACAGTGAGCTACAAGACTGTTAATCGATGTATGGTTTCGATGAAACCATCTACCGCCAACTTGCAGATTCCCTGTTAAAAACTACATTACCCATCATTCTGCAGAAAAATTCAGCATTTGAAGTTCTTCATGGGAGTGTAGTTCTTTACCTCATTAATACTCATTTCACAAGTTTGCGCTTCCACATAATAAATAGTAAGCGAGTTTGGCATTCTGTCCGGGGGGGGCGATGTGATTTGAACCCTAGCGAGGGCAGAGCTCAGCGTCCTGCTCGGACCCTGCATGCTCCACATGAAGGAAGGTGAGAACGGGCGGAGAAGGGGTGGAGGAGGGATGCACAAAAGACAAGATGTGGAAGGGAAGGAAATTAGTTTATTTATAGTGAGCAAACTAAAGATATGATTATGATTCACCTCATAACAGATTGGTGTAAACTGACTTTATTTTAAAATCGGCGGCTGAAAAATTTGGCTTGCAATTTCACTGTATTTCCTAATATTCACCATCATCCATTCAGCTTATCTGGGTAATTACTACCGGTGCTACTTTTAATATCTTCCATGTCGCACAAAATGCTACTTGCGCCATCTTGTCATAGATACTGTTTTAAAAATTACTTCAGAAGGCTTCTCTGTTTTAATTTTGCTGCAGTGAGGAAGCTTAAAGTACTCCACTCATCCAAAACTTTGTTGTACATTGTAATGGACTACTTTGTTCTTAGCAGGTGCTTTTAGATAACATGTTCACTAAAACAAATGCTTGAAGTGTATTAGTAAATATATTTGGCTATAGCATGTATAGCACATAAGAAAAAGTACAGTAATCAGCCCATCATTACTGCAAGAATCTTCTGCAGAGAGCTGTACAATATAACTGTACAATTTATTTTAATGCAGTACTTCAGATTTTGATTCAGCTTGACTGTTGATGTATACCAGAGCGAGAGTGTGTGTTTATGTTCATACTTGAGTCCTGCAGCTGTGCTCTGCAGCTGTGTCACTGTGATTCAGCATTGATTTAGACATCCAGCGTCAGTCTGGGTCTGTATGTTTATGTATGTCTGTCTCGGCGACTCTGATTCAGCACTAGTCTGTACAGCGACCTCAAACCACCTCCTGTTGTAAAGTTTACTGTCTTCCACACTTGTGAATAGCAACCACATGTGATTCAGCACCATTGCAACACTCTCAAAGCCCAACACACACATACATTGCAAAACTCACCCCGTACTACAGTGAATTGCAAAATATTCTAATTCCTCAAAACACGCTTGATGGGAGGGCTGCTCTGAATTTAAAGAGATTTCCTTCCCTTGAGCTCTAGTTTAGCATGTTTGATGTTCCCTCAGTGTTTTGCCTAGTACATTATGACATTTGCATTGTTACTAATAAGCAGTTGATAAACCATTGAAGGTTAGGTAATTTAGGTAACACTTTCCTATATATAGTAGGTACAGAAAGTATTCAGACCCACTTAAATTTTTCACTCTGTTATATTGCAGCCATTTGCTAAAATCATTTAGGTTAATTTTTTCCTCATTAATGTACAGAAAATGTATTTAAAAAGAAAAACTGAAATATTACATGGTCCTAAGTATTCAGACCCTTTGCTCAGAATTTAGTAGAAGCACCGTTTGGATCGAATACAGCCATGAGTCTTTTTGGGAAAGATGCAACAAGTTTTTCAAACCTGGATTTGGGGACCCTCTGCCATTCCTCCTTGCAGATCCTTTCCAGTTCTGTCAGGTTGGATGGTAAACGTTGGTGGACAGCCATTTTTAGGTCTCTGCAGAGATGCTCAATTGGGTTTAAGTCAGGGCTCTGGCTGGGCCATTCAAGAACAGTCACGGGGTTGTTGTGAAGCCACTCCTTTGTTATTTTATCTGTGTGCTTAGGGTCGTTGTCTTGTTGGAAGGTAAATCTTTGGCCCAGTCTGAGGTCCTGAGCACTCTGGAGGAGGTTTTCGTCCAGGACATCCCTGTACTTGGCCGCATTCATCTTTTCCTCAATTGCAACCAGTCGTCCTGTCCCTACAGCTGAAAAACACCCCCACAGCATGATGCTGCCACAACCATGCTTCACTGTTGGGACTGTATTGGACAGGTGATGAGCAGTGCCTGGTTTTCTCCACACTTACTGCTTAGAATTAAGGCCAAAATTTTTTATCTTGGTCTCATCAGAGAATCTTATTTCTCACCATCTTGGAGTCCTACAGGTGTTTTTTAGCAAACTGCATGCAGGCTTTCATGTGTCTTGCACTGAGGAGAGTTCTAGTCGCCCAAAACGTGTTCCATGTAAGGATTGTGAAGGCCACTCTGCTCTTCGGAACCTTAAGTGCAGCAGAATTTTTTTTGTAACCTTGGCCAGATCTGTGCCTTCCACAATTCTCTCTCTGAGCTCTTCAGGCAGTTCCTTTAACCTCATGATTCTCATTTGCTCTGACATGCATTGTGAGGTGTAAGGTCTTATATAGACAGGTGTGTGGCTTTCCTAATCAAATCCAATCAGTATAATCAAACACAGCTGGCCTGTGGACTAGTTAAATATATGAGTATCACAGCAATATTTGAAATTTCAGTTTTTCTGTTTTAATATATCTGCAAAAATATCAAAAATTCTGTGTTTTTCTCTCAATATGGGGTGCTGTGTGTACATTAATGAGGAAAATAAATTAACTTAAATGATTTTAGCAAATGACTGCAATATAAGAAAGAGCAAAAAAATGTATGGGGGTCTCAATACTTTCAGTACCCACTGTATAATGGTATAATGATGAATTAAAAAAAGAAATACACTTGTTCAAAAGTTTGCACTCAGTACCTTTTTTATTATTTCACACATCCTTGTTTATTACGAACTGTGAAAAAAACGAAACAAAAAAATGTAAAAAATATTAAGCAGAACAACTTTCATAATTAATATTAATAAGAAATGTTTCTTGAACATCAAATCAGCATATTAGAATGATTTCTGGGAGCAATGACTGCAGAAAATTCAGCTTTGCTATGCTTCATGTGTATATGAAGAAAAAAAGTGTTTTTTTTTGTAATATTCTAAAATATCGCTTTTAACGTTAGTGTACAAGTAGTTTGACAGCATTAATCTTGATAGACATGAACTATTGTATACATTTTTGTATATTGAAAGGTATTAAAATAAATTATTAAATAAAGGTATTCAATCAATTTTTAATTTTTTATTGTTATAGTTTATCATTATAAAATGAACTTTTTGTAAATTTATGTTTATATTTACATGTTTCTGCTTATTTTTTTTATAATTTAATTTAATTCAAAAATATATATTTTATTTAATTTTGTCCTTTCTCTGAATATTTAAATGTAGTGAGCACTTTTTGAAAAACCGCATTGAAGCCACATATATAGAAAATGTCTCATCTGAGGGAAAGGCTAAATGTTTAGCAGGTGTTACAGTTAATTGCGGATATATACCCAAACATGGTGAGAGGCTTTCAAGCAGGTCAGGACCTGGCTGGGGCAGTCGAGGGGTAATCCTGAGGGAAAGAGCAGGTCAGAGAAGAAATGACAGCAGACTACATGAATGCTAGCACGAGACTATCGCACATTTGCAGCCGATCATGCAGATGGAGGAAGATCTGTCTTCTGTCACAGCCAGGGGGGGGTTGGGCAGAGAGGAAGTCCGTCTGTTAAATGGAAATCTGTGTAAGAAGAGAAATTACTCGAGAAGGGAAACAAGAGTGAAAGAGTCTTAAAGGCCAAACAGCACAGTGATGTCCAGCATTTAAGGATGGCGAGGTCATGTCCTTTACTCTGTCTGGTTGTGTACAATAAACCTCACTTTGAGAGGATTAGCCTGTAGACTATCTGATTTAATCCATTGCACTAGGGAGGGCTAACTCTAAATCTGTCAAGCGTTTACCCATCTGAGTGTCCGCTTGTGACTTTGTGTGTACGTGTCTGTCACATTACACCCAGAATGAATTTGCCCACTTTAGACAGACTTGTAAATATCTGAATGCCAATTGCATTAAATACCTAAATCTAAAAAAAACAGATGTTTCAAATTAAACCTATACATTTTAACCATTTCCCAAGTTAATTTTTCCAAATGGGTATATGTATTTAAACGAGAGAAAGAAAAAAGAAATAAAGAAAGCAATAAAGAAAACTGTAAAAGGTAGTAATATCAAAAGAATTACAGGGCAATAAATTATTGAAGGGAAAATTTACATTTTAGAAAAGCTGAAATTAGTATCACTTCCTGTTTTGTGTTTTCGGCATGTTATTCATATCATACGACTGTGATTTGGTGGTCAAAAGCTTTTAAATTATTAGTAATGAAGTAATTAGCAGTGAAGCAGTTTTTTCTGAAAAGTAATAATAAAAGAAAATGCCGAATTAGGATTTTTTTCCCCTATGAAAAAAGAAAACAATATGCTTATCATAACATTTTGACATATTCACGTCAATGTATGTGTGCGTTGAAATTGTATGTATTTTCAGTAATAAATAAACTAAAAATAGCATCAAAACATTATATAAACCTTTTTAAAAAAGGGTTTAAAAAACAAATACATCAAATTATAACAACAAAAATAGTGACCAGTTTAATGTGCAGATGACAGTTCCACATAAAAAAATAACCCTTTTCACATTTTATATATGCGAAAACGCTAAAAACGTTGAACTGTCACCTTAAAACTTGATATTTGTGGCCATTTTGAAGGTGTGTATTTCAAAACCCACTGATCTGCCTTCTCCGGCTTTGTGTATGAACCGTCTTATTGCCTATGATGCTCAGAAATGCTGTCTCGGTAGGTTTTGAAGCACAGCCAATAATTGCCCTTACCGTGGCCCCACATATTCACGTTCAGCGTGAGCCGTGACTTTGTGCTGCAGCGTGGCTCATTTGTCTGTGTCTGCATTCGGAGTTTAATGTCAGGTTAGTCAGCAGATTTCATATCGCAGGTGTCCCGTCTTCAGTAGAGGTTTTGTATTTTTCAGACACCCTGTAAAGCGCTCGCTCTATTGTCATGCGGATCTTTGCCTCATTAACATTCATGACATGCAGGAATTTGCTGGAGCGAATTTACATAAATTAGCCGTTTCTGCTACTGAGAGGGGAAAGGCAGAAGATCAAAGAGAGGGGAATGAATGAACGAGAGGGCAGGTGTGAGGGCTTTATAGCATTCCGTGACCTTTTTAGGAAGGAATCGCTTGGCGCAATTCCCGAATAGTCAGGAGTTGTCAGGATGTATGATGTACAATTCACGTAATTTCCTGCTCTGTACCAATATGACCCTTTTGAGGCCCAGTGAGGGAGAATAGTCTGTAGTCGGAATTAGCATAAATGGCCCAGATCTGTCGTAGAGATAAATTTGCTCCTTTGTCTGTTTCCCACATAATAAATGTTGTTAACAGGTCCAGTGGCTCATATGTCAAAGTCTTTCCCTTAATGAGCTGCAATAGTGCTTTATTTTCCCTCTTCTGTGAGCACCTTTTGTCTTCTCTTTTGTTGTTCTTCTTGGTAGCACTACAGGTTTAAGGGATCGTTCATCCAAAAATGCCAGAATCAGTCTTTTGAGTTGGGTCTTTTCATTTAATTGGTTGAACCTTTATGAATTATTTGTTCGTAATTGAATGAACTGAATCGGTTCAGATGACTCATTGATCCTGTCACAACAGTAAAAGAGATACTTCATCTAAAAATAAAAATTCCATGATCATTTACTCACACAGACGTCATATTTTTTGTGGAAGTCGATAGGAACTGAAGCCGTAATTGCAACATTTTTCAAAATATGTGATATAGACTTCTTCTATATTCGTCTAAATTCATCTGTTCATCACACAGAGAGTAATATCTAGATTGTTATACTTTTATGCAGACATGAAGGTGAGTAAATAATAAATGAATTTATATTTTTAGGGTGTTATCCCTTTAAGCCTTTGTCTCGGATAGTATGAGCCACCCCCACCCCGTTTTAATTCTAACTTCTTCTAACATCTTTTAATTCATTCTCTTTGTTTTCACATTTTCATCACCCCATGCTCTTCCTTCCCTCACTTACTTTTCATTCCTCTTGCCGTCCTTCTTTTCTTTTGTCTCCATCAGGCTGATGAGTGCCTGTCACAGAAACACTTGTAGTAGAGTCACAGATGGCGCAGCCGATGCTGCCGCTGCAGCCCGTGTCTGCTGATGTCAGCTGAAAAACACATTTCAGCACTTTTTTTTCCCAGCAGAGAGAGCTGTTTGTCAGGCATAGCCTCTCTATACCTTCACACCTCCCGACATAACTGTCTCTCTCCACCTTTTGTCACAAAACGATATTCTCTCTATATTCTCTTCTATTATGAAATGAATACAGTATGTATCAATTCTGGTATTTGTGTTCTGCATTCGTTTTTTTTGTTTTTTTTTTAAATTAGAGCCAAGTACATTTAAAGTGTTAAATTTGAAATATTTCATTGCATATTCAGCCACATTATCTACATTTTTAACAGAACATGATAATAACATACCCGGCAAAAACTGATTCATTTAAACATGTATCACTTCAATGATCGATTATTAGATATGAATTAAATAATAATGTCATTTTTGCTACTGAAACAAAAATCATAAATGCAATTAAAATATCTTAGCAGACTTGATTGGAAAAAAATGCATTTAAATCATTGTAACAAAATCTAAATATTTTGAATGAAATCTTTCCCTCATTCTGTTTTCTGTTCCTTTCTCTCCTAAGTGGACACATCTAAGAGCCGTGATCATCCCCTTTACACACACATGCACACGCCACACACTATCCTCCCCCACGCCCGTACACTGTACACACACACATACAACACACACCCTAGCACACACCATCCCCCACAAAGATTACGAGTCAGCAGCTTCCTCTCACCAGTGACTGATTGGCGCTGTTGTGTTGCCAGCGGGCAGATGAGCCCGGACAGCCCTGGATGACTCAGAGTCAGTAGTCATCAGTTTTATTTGTGTGCATATTTGTGGATGCTATAGAATCCTTTGTTTGCGAATGATGGATGAGTGTGACATCTCTGAAGGAGATGGAAAATGAATGTCATCTATTATTCATTTAAAAACTTTTCTTAGGAAGATTTGATATGTTCTTCATTATGCACTTTGCAAGAATGGAAGTCATAGATTTGCACATTATCATACATCATTAATCATATCTGGTACACTGGCTTTTGATTGGTCAGTCACAGCATTTCACATTCGAATATTCTTGTATAATGAACACTAAAGCGTTTACTGTTGTCCCTGGCAACAAGTCTCCTGTGCTGTGCTGGGTTTCATGTTTTTGCATCATTCTGCGGTCTCTTTCTTCTCACTTATGAAAATAATGCAGAATAATTCAGAAAGATTCTAATCTCCCCGTCTAGATTTATTTTGACAACATCTGAATGAGGGAAAGATTTCATTCAAAACATAGATTTATTTTGACAACATCATTTGCATTTAAGTTTCAAAATATAACCAGAGTCCAAAGTCTGTGCATGTTCTGCTTTCCAGGCACTGGTATTTCCTTGAAATATTTTCAAATATAGTTGCTAATTAATACAGGTAACATTCAAACGACTTAACAATATCTTCACAAGTTTGTACAGGAAAAAGGGTTTGAAATTATACTAAAGAATTCTTGGAATGTGTGCTTTTGTGATTTTACTGTTATCAAAGAGACAGTTAGCTTTATCAACAGTCTTTCACTCAGTGTAAGAGTCTGTTTCTATGTAATTTGTTTTATGTTCCACACACTACAGCAATCAGCTGTGCGTTAACTCATTGTAACAGTAAAGGCTCTTCTAACCATAAGCTTGGGTTTTCCCTCCATGCCTTTGCTCTGACTGTAAATTTAATCCCCATGTTTTTTCCACTGGAAACATCTACAAAACAAATTATCTGGTTCTGCTGTTATATAGTAGAAAGGAGGTTCTCTGAACTCCCTTCTAACCAAAAAGTGTGGTGATAACATCTAGCAAGACTTACTGTTGCGATTTGTCCCTATCGACAAAACAAACAAACTCATGGTAAACAGTGTCTTGTCTCCCATTCATCGAACGTTAAGTGTTGATCTCATTCCCTCCCATCTATGAGTAAGTTCACTTGTACTGTTAAGCACTTTACATCATTGAGGGAGAAAAGAGAGTGCTTTGTGGTCTGAACAATGCTGGCCCAGATCAAAGTAGAGCCATTGTAATGTGTCTGAGAACGAAGAGCACCTACATCGACGTCTGTCCATGACGTTTTGACTCTAGCATAGCACAGGCAGAGTCTGACTCACTGGCAGAGAAAGAACAAAGTCTTTGAGACATTTTAATACTTGCTTTGACTTGAAAAGCTAATTTTAGCAAGGTAACAGCAATGCAATAATTTACTTAATATATTTATCAATCAGCATTCAATTACAATTTATCTAGTTTACAAATTAGTTATATAGAGACTGGGTTTATAGATCTCACAAGGTGGTAGTGGTGGGGTCTCAGGTTCTTTCTCAGGAGTCTAGGTTGTTATTTTCTCCCCATCTAAATGCACTTACTCACTTGCGCTAACAGCACAAAGGCCACAGTGGGCCTGCCAAGCTTTTGCAGTCTCAGGCATTTACCTAATTATCTAGCATTAGGTCAAATGGAAGGCTTCCATATTTGTCTGCGTCTGTCTCTCTCTCTCAGTAGGCTCAGGATGGCTGTAGTAGGGATAAGCCATTAGGTAGTCCTAGAGCCCATTAGGCTTTAAGGTGGCTCACCCGAGGGATAGATGTGACATTTTGTTTACAAACCCACACGCTTCTACCTGTTGCTGCAATACCATTCACAACAAACTGGGGGCGCTAGCCAAGCTTAACCTAGAGAGGGAAATGTCAGACGTCTTTGTTATATAAATCAGGTTGGTCTCTTGACCTTACCGACAGCCTCCACCATTTCACTTTTTATTTTCCTCTGGATAGAACGTTCAGTGCTGACCTGATAAAAGATTAACTGGCACTTTACAGTGTTTGTTTATGGTCATTTGAGCTGTCGAGTTCTTTCAGCACACTCCAAGTGCGCTGAACAATGGCAGTGCTGATGGTAACATTGCCAATTTCCCCTGTTCTTTCTCTGTGTGTGTCCGCAGGTCAGTGCCCGGGGATTCGCTCCTTTGTTACAGTTTGCCTATACGGCTAAGCTGCTGCTCAGCAGAGAAAACATCCAGGAGGTCATCCGCTGTGCTGAATTCCTGCGCATGCACAACCTGGAGGACTCCTGCTTTCGTTTCCTGGAGGCCCAACTGCGCAGCGAGGAGGACGGCCTGGTCCTCTGTCGCAAGATGGCATCTGAGAGCAATCACTCGGAGGACGAGAGCATGCAACCTGAGTTGCTGACGACAACACCAACTGCAGTGACCCTGTCTGACTCTCCACGCTCTCGCCGTGAACTTGCCCTGAACTCCCTGCGGCGGCCAGACCATGAACGGCTGACGCCGTCAGAGGAGTTTGCTGATGGACGGATGGACTTTGAGCGACACGGCACCTCAGACCTGCCGCGATGCCCTAAATACAGGAAGTACCAGTGGGCATGCAACAAGCACAATAACGACACCTCCTCACACACCAGTACCTCAGGTTTTCCAAGCACATTCAAGGAGATGAACAGGCCAGCTTTGATGCAAATCAAGCAGGAGCCACGCAGCGAGGAAGAGTCCATCTCGCTTTGCCTGTCAGGGGATGAGCAGGACGGTGGTGAAAAGGACAGTGTGGCAGAGATGGAGCTGGATGGTTGCATCGCAGTGGACCAACTGAAAGGCAGCAGCAAGTCACCCACCTGCCTCCGAACTCTCTTTAAGAAGGACCTGTCGAGCACATCCCAAACGCTCTTCGCTAACAGACTCGTCAATGCCCAGGATAAAGGAACCACTCAGGGAGACCATAAAAAAGACTACAGGCCTTCACTTGGCAATGAGCTTGGAGTGCCTGTGGCGTTCCCCAAAGACGCAGATGGTTTCCCGCCAGGGCTTTCGTTGAAGTCTGCTCCCTGCGATGGTGTGTGCAAGCAAGAGGTGGAAGCAGACCGCCGCAGTGTCATCTTTTCCTCAGGGCCCTGTGACCGCATGGGTACGCCCACCCACTCCCATCCCAGCGGGAACTCACTGGAGAAGGAGCTCTCAGAACACATGCCAAAGGGATTGTGGGTCGGCGCCAGCCAGTCCCTCCCCAGCTCCCAGACCTACTCCCCCAGCACCACAGCCAGCGACCCATCCCTGCTTTGCCGCCAAAGGCCCAATACCAGCTGCCCAGTGCCAATCAAGGTATGCCCGCGATCGCCCCCCTCAGAGACCCGAACTCGGACCTCTAGTTCCTGTTCGTCGTATTCTTATGCGGAGGATGGGAGCGGCGGATCCCCCTGCAGCCTGCCGCAGTTCGAGTTTTCTTCCTCGCCTTGCCCCAATGTGACACGGTGTCTCACGACTGACCCACAGGAGGCAGGCGGTGGGACGGATGCACTATTTGCACGGGTGCGGCCCACGATAAAGTGCGAGCAGTCGTATGGAACCAATTCCAGTGACGAGTCAGGGTCCTTTTCGGAGGGGGACAGTGAATCATGTCATGCTCGAGAGCAAGGCCCTGAGGTGAGTCTTTCAGATTTCTCTCTCATGTTTACCAGTTGTCCTACAGTCGTCCTTCCAGAAGCACACTACGCATCTCATACCCTGAAGTCTATTCTTGCCGAAACCAATTAGATTGCGCACTCTGCCCTCATGCTATCAGAGAATTCCCCTTTGATCCCTATTCATTGAATAGAGCTACAGACTCCTAACGGGCCAATAAACATCATAATAATTTTCTTGTCTGGGCAGACATGAACTTGAATAGCTGCAATGATATTACTCTGACCTTTTGTGTGCTGCCTGGAAAATGCTAATAGTGTGGAATAAAGCAGAGAAGAGCAAACACAATTTGACAATCAAGTTTTGTATTGGGAGAACACAGCAAGCGATGACACAAATTAAGCCTCTTGACATTTAATCTTTCCTTTGACAGAAGAGTTTGGCTGAAATTTGGAGAAAGTAATGAAGGGATAGTTCACATATCCTTAGTTATCATTTAATCACTTTTGTGCTGTTCTAAACCTGTATGATTTTCTTTGTGCATCAGAAGACAGATGTTATCATAAAAACTAAATATTCTCAGTGTTTTTGTCCATATATTGAAAGTCAATGAAGTCCTGTGCTATCTTTGAACTCCAACGAGTTTTATTATATGGACAAAGCAGATAAAACATTCTTTAAAATATATTTCATGTTCAACAGATTAAAGAAAGTCATACAGGTTTTGAATAACATGAATACAGGATGACAAAACTTTCATTTTAGGGAGAACTCTCTATTTAAAACGGATCAAATAAAAATTAAATCAAAAACTTTCTCAGCCTCAGTATTAACATGGAAATTTACAGTACAATGGAATTATGAAGTGAAGATTAAAGGTAAACAGGGTTAATATGGCATCTAAGAATAGGTTAAAAAAAAAAAATATATATATATATATATATATTGCCCTGTAGGCAAAACAGTAATGTATAATGTAGAATTTACAGCCTCATCCTCAGAAAATTTTCAAGTGAGAACAGAGCACATGTTTACAAACCAAGCCCCAGTTCTTCTTAAACTCAAGGTATATGATATTTATTATCGTCTTTCTAAAGAAACTGCCCTTAGGTGGTGAGAGACAGTGATAAAAGATTGTTTATGAGATTCAGAAAGAAAAGAAAGAATGGACAAACATGTGAAGTTGGTTAGAGCATGTTCTCTGATCTGAGTGCGAGTTGAAAGAGATTTCACTAGGGATGATGCTGTATATTTTGAAAGAGAAAAGCACTATAAAGGAGAATGAGAGATCCTCATCATTATAGACTGGAGACAAGACCTTTAAGAATGCATGTAGGGGCATTGATGGAGAAACTGGTCAGTTGCCATGGCAACACTGAGCACTCAGGAATGAATTGGCTAGTTTTCAGCAGTTTATGCTTTGTTGCTATGTTGACGTGAGACAAAAAGCTACACTAGCCTGATGCTAATTAAGAACTTCTGAGTCTTCATTTGGCTTTTCAGTGGAGCTTTGTTGTTTAACTGGTTTACTCTCTCTTTCCAGTTTTCATTCAGCAACAGACCAAAAATCACTTAAAGATGGCCAATTTCACTAAATGGATTCATTTAGTTTCAGGTACAATGGAGTAAGAGTTGTATCTCCAGATGTTCAAGATCTCTGATAGTGGCTGATGCTGAAAGCTCTCATGTCACTGTAGTGTCTGAAAAACAGTTTCATTTCAAACTGCTTCTCAGTTTCGTTCTACAACCTGACCGCTTCTTTAAAGCTAGACTGACAGAAAGGACTGAAAGTCTCGCTTCTTTCATTCAGAAACTTCATAGAGAGCAAGCAGTACCTTTCATATTCTTTTCATACTTCACATACTGTAAATCGGCTTTTTTCACTCACCTCTCAAGAAACAATTCTTATTATTATTAGCATTGTTGAAAACAGTTATATACTTAATATCTCACTTACCAAAAAACTTTTCATTAAAAGAAACAAGGTTTTTTAGACAAACGTATTCCTATCTTTCTGTCTCTCTTTTTTACTTGCTCTCTCCTCTTGTAATATGACATTATAAACTGTATATATGAAATATAATAAAGCAGACTTTTGAGGAAAGAGACAGGTTTTACAGCAAATGGCACATGAGACAAAGAGCATGACAGAGAAAGGAGGATCTGCACACAAAGAGAGAAACACAGTCTCAAAAATAGCTTCAGCCTGCTGCTCGAAACAATGAATTCAAGGGAGGAAGGAAGTTGTTAAACCATAGGCTAATCACAGTGCTAGTTTAGGCCGGTCTAGATACTGGAGTTTAACCAGGTCTTTGAACTTTTCTCTCTCCTTCATGAGTCATAGACAGTATCACTTACACTCTGCAATCAGCACCTATTCAAACAGGAAGAGCTGATGTCCAAGAGCGACTGTATTCCCATATCACTTGATCTGGCCTCACTTGAACCTGTTTCACACACAATAATATATACTTTTTGAGGTTCAATTGACACCAAGAAGATACCGAAGGAGTGAAGTCTTTTGAGGGCAACTCAATCACACTGACAGTTACCTAATGATTTCACTGTAGGTTGACAGCACAGATTTCAGGAGAGGGGGCAAAGAAAGATTCTGAAGTAAAATAAAAGAAAGGAAATAAATGCCTTACTGAGGACCGTAATCATATCTTGAGATCTTTAGAAGGATTTCTTCAACGTTTTCTTTTTTTTATGCTAGTCATTCGGTTACACTGGGTGAAGTATTGATCTTGAAGTGAGTGGGTGTGATCAGAAAAGCCCACAGACAAAAATCTCACTCTCACTTCTTCATTCTCATTCTTTAAATTAAGGTGCAAGAAGCATTAACCCTTTAGCTACGTGCACCGCAGGAAGTGAGGAGTGAAGTCAGAACCATTTCTGTTCCTCTCATTCCGTCTTTAAAGCCAAGCCGCTCTCTCAATATGAGCCGATTGTGGTCTACAAATTATTTGTCAGACTTTGCATTGGTGAACTGTAAAAACCGCATGATTGAAATAGGCTCAAGGTGAACAACTGAAATATTGCGAAAGCTCAGTTTGTTTGTACGAGTAGAATCGGATATTACAGGTTTCTGTTTAATGAATGGATGTCTAGAGTCAATCTAAAACTCGGTTAAAAGCGAAACTTGCTTTGATGTAAAAAACATAAATGAAGCGTAAATAGCTGCGGTTTATGTCGGAACAAGGATTTCTAGTAAACTTTTTTAGTAAAGTTTGCGCTCACATTGAAATTTCTGCCGTTTGATAGATTTTTTGGCAAATCCAAGTACCGTTGAGCTCTCTTCTGAAACCGAGTGATATTAATAACAATCTGTTTCTCAAGAGAAAAATTTGAGAAGCTAGAGATTTAAGTCTCTATTAGCTCTTTGTTTAAACTGATTGCCGTCTAAGAGAAAAAATGTCATTCCTACAGGATGGTGCTTTTTACTCCAGATGTGTTACATCAGGAATTTACCACTGACCTAGACAGGCATTCATACAGGCCATTTATCTTACACACACACACACAAGCAGACGCTTTGGTCCTGATGGGGAGGAAGCCCCATGGTGACCACAGACAGGCCCATCACTCCATTAGACAGAGTGAGTGTGTGCATGTGTGTCTGTCCTGTGTCTTTGAGAGGGGGGATGCATGCACGTGTGTGTGTTCATGGATAGCTTACCCCCATTACTCAGCCCCTGTGGAGAGTTCCAGTAATAGCAACAGGGCTGAAAGAAGAAAAACAAGAGAAGAAAGGAGGAAAGGGGAAAAAAAAGAGGAATATCTTAGGGGTTGTTTCAGACTGTTTTCTTATCTGTGTCACATGGCGTCTCATTACCGAGACATGTGAAACGATACATAGCAGCACAGTAACGATTCTGAGAATGTCTGAAGGACAGTAATGGTATTTAGCAAATAGATGATCTAATTACCTCTAAAGGCAATTTAATTGACCAAACAATCTTTGCTTGTTATTTCAACATTAAAATGCAGTTTCCACTCACAGCTCATCATAAAGACGGTGTGCCGAAAATATTGCTAAAATATCTATGTGTGACTTCGGGCATTTGCCCTATCTTATTTCAGTCACCTCTTTTGTTCATCGCCTTCCCACAATTCTCTTCTGCAGATGTCCATGCTAAGAGAAAGGAAGCAAGGGACAAAAAGAGTGGGGCCGCTTTGCTCCCAGTAACAGATGAGTCCTACTTTTCACTCCAGACCCATTTTAAGAATAATGACCTATAGAAAGAATAAAGGGACAAGAAGAGAGAGAGAGAGAGAGAGAGAGAGCATCGGGATCACGTTTGAATTTATAAGTGCCGCTGGTGTGTGTTCTGTCATCTCTGCCGGCTTTCTAAACTGGTTCTGGTGGTAAAACACTAAATATAGACATCACTCTTACGCTACTTCCACACACACACACACGCACACCTCAAACCAATATACCAGAGAGAGGAAGGACACACGAGAAGGTCATAGAAAGAAAGCGTCTCCTTGGACTGTGTAAAAACCCATTTCTCTCCATTTAAAAAAATCTGATCATTAAGACAACACAAAAATCACATTGATCATGTATGCGGAGCAGTCGGGTGAGCTGTGAGAGCAGAAAAAGGTCTGTCCATCATTTATTAATGATGCCGTAGAGACAGAACGGGCCGACCTGCCAGTGCTCCGGGCCCCCTGCTGCTCTGCGCCAGACTGAGCCAGATCTACACTTTCATCTTCTCTCAGTCTCAACCAGAGTGTACCACCGCGCAGAGCGGTCCACTTCACATGGAAGAGTAGCTGCACCGCTGTGGTTCAGGTTTATGGGGTCATAATCACACAAAGCCCGTGTGAGTTTTTAAGTAGGGCAGTACTATAGTCGGTATACTGGTTACACTGTGGTTGCCTCATTCATTAACAACTGTAGTTTATGTGAGACTATTTTTATGTTATGGTGAATAACCAAAAAATAGGAGATTATAAAAATAATATCCCCAAATAATAATTAGCCAATTTAAACACATTTAAGTATGAGGTTATCTATATATATATATATATTTGTTTTGAGATTACATTAAAAGTGTTTTAAACAGGAATTATTAGTTTTAATTATTAAGTCTGCATTAGTGGATGGCAAAGGTCCATTTTAAAGGCAAATATAGGGAAAATAAGCATGGACGCCAAATGAAAATCTAAAATTGGCAAATACCAGTAAATCACTTTTTTCTATTTTCTTAATTTTTTATTTTCTATATTTTTATTTTTTCCATGTGGTATTTAAAATAAATATTAAAAACTATACATTTATTCAGCAAATATGCATTAAATGCATTGTTCTTTTAAACTTCGTATTAAACACAGAATTCTAAGAAAGCCACAAAATTGATAGTATAATTTATAATAAGAAGAAATGACTCTTGAGCACCAAATCAGCATGTTAAAATGATTTCTGAAGGATCACGTGACACTGAAGACTGAAGTAATGACTGCTACAAAATTAAGCTTCGCCAAAACAAGAAATCACATTTAAGTAGAGAACAGTTATTTTAGATGTCATGTCTGTTTTACTTGCAGACTTGTTCATTTTTTTAAATAGTAAAACCCCCAAAACTTGCAATCATACAGACAGAAGTCACCTAGTGTTAAGCAGGTACAACACAAGACAACAGCACTCTCTCTCTCAACACCCTGACAGATTTTGTATATCATCAGATTTATCTATTTCTCGCTCCCTATCACTTTAACTTAACCTGAATTTTCCTCTCTCCGTGACTCATTCCTTCACTTATCCCTTGTGATAGCTCACTCTGACAACAGCAGGGTGTCGAAATATGACATGCCCTCAGAAAGCCCTCCAGACCATGATGGAGAGAAGTCAAATGGTGCTTTATACTGTCAAGCGCTCATCGTACTTGAAGGAGTTCCTACTCTGCTGAGTGTGTGTATGTAAGCGACGATATGTTCAGAATCCACTGACAGCTTAGCTCGTTAACACTTGTTATTTGCATACTCATGCCCTCTGGTAATCACCTGACAGGACTTAGAAACAGGAAAACTTTTATCTCATCTCTCTGACAGAGCGATGCTTTCTTGTCCCTGTATTTCTCACTCTTCGTTCTCTGTCTTTGTTCCTGTATGTCTTTCTTGCTCTTTTGACCTCTTTGTTAATAAGTGATGCTGGTAGACATTGTAAGCTTGTGATGTTAGAACTCAGGAGTAATGTTTTTTTTATACATCATGTGAAGAACTGTGTTCTGCCTCCATCTAGTGGTGATGAAACACATTGCAAGTTCGGTTACATTTTAATTTAATCAGAATTTGGAGTTGTTGTTTTTTTTTTTAGAAGAAATGGCATGGTAAAACACTTTGTGTGATGCTGATTGCGTCGAGTTCTCTTGTTCTGCCATCAGCTGTGAGTCAGTTTGACGTAGAAATGCCTTCAGGAAGAAGAATAAAAAGGTCACAGTATAACGCTTTGCTCATGTATGCCTTTACAGGTCAAGCTTCCGTTTCCAGTTGATCAAATCACAAATCTTCCACGCAACGACTTCCAAATGATGGTGAAAATGCACAAGCTGACCTCAGAGCAGCTGGAATTCATCCACGACGTGCGGAGACGCAGTAAAAACCGAATCGCGGCCCAGCGCTGCCGCAAGAGAAAACTTGACTGCATCCTGAACCTTGAGTGTGAAATACGCAAACTGGTAAGCACACAAACAAACCGCCTTCAGGTTGTTATCAATCACTACAAGCCGCAGGGCTATCCCGTTGCCATGACAGCACCGCTACCTGTCAATCACAGAGCCGGTCTCATGCTGTTTCCATGATGGAGGCGGAGCCGAGCGACTTTGATGTGTGATGCGGCGTTTGGGCATGAAGCCTGACAGCCTGCGCTTTGATGCCACATGCGCATCCTCTTCATAATCTCGCAGATAGCAGCAGGGGAGATGCCTCTGCTTCTCTTCTTTTCCTCCTCCTGCTCTTCCATCCTCTTATCGTCAGGGTTTGACAGCTATATTAAAGCGCAACTGAAATGAAGTTGTAGCATGAATGAATTTATGAAGACTGGAGGTCTGTGTAGATCTCCATGGAGATTGAGAGTGGGAAGACAGTGTATGTAGGGTGACCTATATACTGTAACTCAGCCGGTCCCTATAGATCACTGTACATTCATAACAAAGTGTGTATGCATGCGTGTGGAGCAGGTTTTGACTATGTTGTGGGGATCAAAAATGTTCCTGCAAGAATAGTAAACCATGAAATCGTCTCATTGTGGGCATCAGGCATAAAAGATAGTAAAAAATGTTGAATGGAAACCTATATAATATGATTGTGCTCAGTAAGTGTTAACCTTACTGTACAGGAGCCCTACAATTAAAAAAAAAAAAAACTACTGTAAATATGCAAATATCAGGGAATGCAAAGTCATTGCAAGCTTGGAAAAGTCATTTAAGTAAAATCATCATGAACATATATTTCAGTGCATTTTACATAAAAGAGTACAACATTATTAATGTACAGTTTAAAAGTTTGTGGTCAAGATTTATATATGTGTGTGTATTTATTATGTATATAAATACACACTCCAACAGTATATATTTCAAATATATTTGTGTATTTACATATATATATTTATATCATTATATGTAAAGGTTAAACATATATAAACATATATCATTATTTTTGTCATATTTTCTTATATACATGCATGAGTGTATTTATTTATATATATATATATATATATATATATACAGGACACATACATATAATATGTGACTTGCAACAATTAATCAATCATTTAGCAGCACTATATATACAGTATATATCATATGTATATACATATAGGATTATATTCAGTATCAAAATATTTATATGAAGTTTAGTTATTTTTTTTATGATGCACTGACAGATTGATATATTAGGTGAAAACACTTATTAGAGTAATCCAATCTAATTATCTAATCTAATAATCATTCACTTGACATACACATTTGTAAGTACTGTGCCCAGCAGTCTCTGGAAAGGGATGTCTAAAAATGTTTCTCCGTAGTAATTAAAAAGGCAGAAGTTCATGCAAGATGGTTGTTATTGATTAGTCAAAACGTTTTTGAACTATGCTGCACACAGGGTTTAAATGTGTGTGTGTTTCCTGTGTGTCTACCCCACAGGTGTGTGAGAAGGAGAAGCTCTTAACAGAGCGCAACCAGTTGAAGGCGTGCATGGGAGAGTTATGGGAGAATTTCTCCTGTCTATCTGAAGAGGTGTGTCGAGACGTGCAGCTGAGCCCAGAACAAGTCCATCACTACTGCCCCATTCTGCGCCCCGGCAACCAGGCCCTGCCCACCGGCAGCATCGACCTCACCACTTGCTCCACCCCCGAACAGAGCTTCCACAAATCGGCCGCCGGAAAAGACGGTCAACCGCGTCCGGCCAAGTGGAAGACCGGAAACGGGTCCGAAGACGCAAGCAACGACAGGGAGGAGCAAGAACCTGGCTCCGCCTACCTGGAGGCGGGGCTGTCCCTGGAACAGTCCAATCAGACGGTGACAGTAGACTTCTGTCAGGAGATGACAGATAAATGTACAACCGACGAACAGCCCAACAGAAAAGACTGTACCTAATGACGGTGGTCGGTGATTTGTTTTACGATGTTTTTTTTTATTATTTAATTTAGTTACGTCTTCTGACAAACCCTCAAAAATCGAGGACTGTTGAGATGGCCAGCCTCTGCCAGTGTTTTAGATTTT
>JAUYWG010000057.1:10147939-10162269 GCA_034779775.1 Enteromius afrohamiltoni | reverse complement strand
AAATCAGGTGTCCCCAACTAAGCAAGCCAGAGGCGACAGCGGCAAGGAACCAAAACACCATCCTTGAGAGAATGGGGGAAAAAAACCTTGGGAGAACCAGGCTTAGCTGGGTCCAGTTCTCCTCTTGCCGGACACCTAGCACCTAATTTCCAGTTCAATTTTAAACACGTTGGACTGTGTAAGGACTTATAGTGTGTGTGTGTGCATCTGGATCCGGCGATAGCTGAAAACTACCTTTAGGAATGTGAGCTAGCTGTTAATCACTTATATCACAGATATATATATATATATATGATATATGTATTTAATTCAACAAGTGGATACTGTTCAGCTTCATGTAAACAAATCACACTTCACTGGGCACAATGCTGAGATTTCATTACAGCCAGCCAGCTGAAGCTCATTTACTTACAGTAGGCCTAAATTTGTATGTCTGATCACCCTTTATCAAGTTTTTAAAAAATGTGTTGTATTCAGCAGTAATTTGAGTCTAGATGTTATCACATGTAAATTCGGAAATAAAAACTAAATTAACTTTTATACATTCAAAACTTTTATATTAGCTCCCTCAACACTCAGTTTCAGAGGTGAAGTAAGGTTAACCACTGCCAGACTGTGACCTAAATATCCAACTTGTGCTTGGACATAGTATTGTCGATCAGCTGTGAATTGTTCAGTGACTGCATTTATACCCCTTGTGTTGCATATGTTATTTAGAGATTTCAAGCACCCACTACTAAAACTTTCAGCTACCTGTTGGCTAATTAATATTAACTGAATATATTAAAACAAGTATCATTAAATAAATAAATCTGTATAATTTTATAAACTTCCCAATACTGTTTGGTTTTACAAAGTACACTCTATTTAATCTTGTGATATAAAAAAAAGTTTACTATAAACTATATTATTTATTTGATACAAAATAATACAAAATAAGAGCTGCAAATCATTAAAGATTATGCATTTAAGAATTTCATTTAGAAACAGAAATATTCTTCTGTGAAGAAACATGACATTTAAATAAATAGGCTTTATTTCAAAAGTTTGAGACGTCTGTCAGAAGTTACAAATATTTACAAAATGTATTTCCAAACAACATGTGTATTTTTCCCATATCTACGTTTCTTTCTTTGAGAAAAATAAAATGGTTTAAAAGAGTTTACACATAAAAATCTTTCAGTTCAATTAAACTTTACAAATATATACACAAGGGAACAATCCCCTTACTAACTACCTATAAAACAACAAAGACATGTTACGCTTAATATGAAAATATCAAGTTGCAGCTATAAGGCTGACTAATAAAATGATTTTAAACTCAAATTCTGACAATTGTGAACCAAAACCAATGAACAGGCAATTAGTCTTTCCAGCTCCATATTTAGAGCCATGATACACCAACACCAACCTCACACACATAAACAAAAAAATTGAAGTGATTAAAACATGAGGCCTACTGGCAGATACGTATTTAAGTCAGATATTTAAGTTTGTAGTCTTCAGAGGTAGGTTTCAAAGGCATTGCTAATGCTGCAAAAGTCAACTTGTAATACAAGTTGGTGATAACCTTCAAACACTTTTGTTCATTTCATTGCATAATAATCTCTCAGCCTCAACAACAGAGTAACTGCACTTTTGCAATCATCATCTTGGCATCGCACAGGACTTTATGCACTGAAAATACTATGAACCGCCATTTATACATTTTGCTGTGTCTGTTGATATCCTTGACAGGGACTAAGGTCAATATCAGAAAATACATCTCTAGGTAATATAAATGTAGCCTAGTTGTTGTCTGCTCCGATTATGAATTTTGGTAATCTGGTAACACTGAATGTTAACAACAATAAAATCCTCTAAAACGGATACCATTTTAAGTGCTTTTGTCAAACAGATGAACAGAAATACTACGCTGATGTTCTAAGTCAACACATTATATTTCTGCCTTTGGAGTCTATGGAGATATATTCGTCTACATCCTTTGTCAAGTCAGTTCAATCTTTTTGTCGTTCAGTCAGTTCTCCATTTTCTCTTTCTTCTTGAAAAGCTTCATCAGTTGAGAGAATCGCTCCTCAATCTGTCAAAAACCAGCAATCATTGATTTATAACGAAGCTGTTAACATCTCATATTTATAAGAACATGATAGTGAAGCATACCTGCTCTGTGGACTTCTTTAGCCTTTTTGAAAGATCAGCAAATGTCTTGGGTGAAGGGCCCTTCATTTTAAGCTCAATGAGTATGTCCCGATCTTCATCCCTTTAAAGACATTAGCTAATTAATTGGCTGCTTTGAGTTAATGTGCGTTTTTGTACTTAGTTATGCACACTGAGTTTCTACATCTCTTGGTATTAATTCCATCAACTCACCTGGTCCACGTCACCACAACCTCCCCTTTCTTCCTGATTACATTCTTAGCAGACAAACTGCTAGGGGACACCTGGGGTACTGCAATTTTGGGGTCTTTTTCTTTTGAGGATTTTGATCTTTTCTTATGCCTAGACTTAGAATGTTTATCTTGAGATTTCTCGACTTTCCGGCGCTTTGCCTTTATCGCTGATCCATGATCCTTGCGTTTTCTTGACACCCTCTCAGGTGATTCAGACTCTGGTGCACTTGAGCTCTGTATGGAGTTCTTTACTTTTCCTGAAACCATCTCTATTGTTTCAGACTCAGTTGTACTACTTTCCTCAATAACACATGCTTTGGAATCCTGCTTAGCATTGTTGCGGAACATGTTTTCTTCAAAAACACCTTCAGATGAGGATTTTTGGCTTGATGGTTCAGCTTCTATTGCTTTATCTGAAATGTGACACAAATCATTTACCTTAGTTGGGGTTTTGTTTGACATCACTCCAAGTGCAGAACCCACGTCTTGAGTGAGGGTCAAAGTGAGATTTGGCTTAAGGGTCGGCTCTGAGCATTCAACTACTTCTGGTGCCGCTTTCTCTTCATTTTGATTGCTTTCAATGGGGCCAGATGATGTTCGTCTTATTCGCACAATGAAATGATCATTTGACCTCTCCATTACCACAGCCTGCATTTGTAAATTGGGTTTGAATTGGAAACAGGGCGGTTCAGAGCCCTCCCATGTCCTGCTGGGACTCGATGCACAACTGGAGTTGTCTGTGTCCAGAGAAAGGTGAATGTCTTGCTCTGTAGCATCTTCTCCATCAAGAAGAGCATCTTCACTGTAATGGGCACTCAGGACACTGTTTGGGGCAGACAGTGGCTGTCCAGTTCCAGGGTGCAAGAAACTCAAGTGACTATCTGACTTTAGCGGTGAGGGAATGGTAAGGGACACAGCTAGATCTTCCGCCAAGATGGAGTAAGATTTCTGTGCGATTACAGTTGAGTGAAGAGGAAGCTGGCATGGTTCAGAATTTGAAGGAATTTCTAACAAGCAGCTCTCATCAAGAATTGCTGGGTCTACCAGCATTTTGCTACTTGAAGCAAACTTATAGGGGGAAATGGAAGGCCAGGATGTGAGGAATTTAGATGGGGTTGTCTTATTAGGGGTCACAATCCCAATCAAACTCTCCCCTGGAAGTCCTTCCTTTCGAGGTGTGCTGATTGGCCAACTTGTATTGTCGCCCATGGGAACACTGGATTCAAGCAAATCAGACCCTTGCAGAAGACATTTGAATATCTCTCCCATTTGAGAGTCAGAGACCAGGTTGAAGGTTAAGCTTGTTGTTTGCTGCTCGGTGAGAATGTCAAAGTCTGACTTATCCTGAATCGATCCATTATGGGATAGTCGTCTGACATATGAAGAGATTCTAGTCTCAGATCCAGAGGTACCTTCGTGGACAGACCTTTCAGAGGATGTAGGAGGAAGATGATGTAATGTTGCACTTGCCACCTTTGCAGGCTGATCATCTTCATTCATGACAGCTTTTATGTTTTTACCCCTGCTCCCAAGGCCCCTGTGAGGGAGAATATTTGGAGGGGTTTCTCTGATAAAACTTGCCGTGTCAGCTTTTGACATCTTGGTTTGGTGAAGATGCCCAGATATACTGAAAGGTTCTTTTTCCACCACCTCACTTTCAATCTGTTTTCTTTTAAGAGTTGCGTTTTTATTATCCAATGACGCATTCTTAGATGGCTCAGATCCACTTTTTAGAGTCGTCTTCAGTTCCTTGAATAAGAAGTCAAACTGCCCATCCACAAATGTCCACAACTTTTGCTTGAGGTCTCCAGCTCTCTGCTCAAATATACGATTGACGATGCCATTCTTGGTGAGCTTGCTCATAATAGATGAAATAATTTTCTTAAGTCTAACTTTGATTTCATTACCCTGGCAGCACAATTTATCCAAGTCAACAGCATTAATGAATTCTATAAAAGAAGCCTGAGACATATCCACTATACAGCAGAAAGCAGTTTTAGTGACATTTTTCTGAAGCTTCATGTACTTTTTCCTCAATTCAGCTCGAATTGATCCTAACATTTCCATAAATGTGTCTATAGTATAGACTGCTGATTTCAATGGTGGGCTGACAGTTTTAAACCGTCTTTTACTTGAGGTTGGACTGTCATTAGAAGACGATGACTTTGAACTTTTGCTTCGCTCTGAATATTTAGCAGGGATGCAAGATTTCTTTTTGGACTCTCTTTTGCCAACTGCAGATAGCTTTGGACCTGAATCAGTCCCTGAGGTCGACTTGTCCTTTTCTCTCGGAGGAGTCTGGATAAACAGAGGTCCCTCTTCCTCACTCTCACTTACTATCTCGCCATCCTCTAGCTCATCTTCCTCAGTTTCACTAGCCAATAGGGTGTCTTTTGTGCCTGTGACAGAAGAGTCGGGTGACTTATTCTCCTTGTTCATGTCCATATTCACTTTATCCTTATTGCATCCAGTGGTTACAGTTGACAGATCTTGGGAAAAAAAGAAAAGAAAAAAAATAAATTAACATAAGAAAGGTGCCCACTTATAAACCTGTAGGGTCAAGTCATGCAAACATGCATTTCATTGTGAGAATTTGTTCAACTTGGTCCATATGAAAATTAATGCAATTCTGTATAGTAGGAGGCTTACAATAAACACTTACCTTTGTTAAGACTTTTGACATGTGGTTGTTTCTCAGCACGCTGGGGCTGTACTTTCTTCACCTGACGGACTGGGCTTGTAAGAGGGCTAAGAGGCTCTGGGATAACTCTAATGTTCCTCAGAGTAAGCATCATGGAGTCTTCATCAGGGCAAAACACAACAGGGTTTGATAATAATGTGTTCTCTTCCTCTTTCTCTGTGGAATCTGGCTCTGAGAAACCAGGCTGTAAAGATGACATTGTCTCCTCTCTGACAGTGGTGCTATCATTCGGAGCCTCATTGTTCTCACCCCACAATGGACTCTGATGGGATTTTTCAGACATTTTCAGATTTTCAGATGAGTGCGTTGTCTCAATCATTATTAAATTATCAGTACCTTCCCCTGCTCCCTTACAGTCCAGTATTGAAGCATCCACTTGTTCAAAATCACAAACAACTCTTCGTGGCTCATCAAGATCTGCACTAACTGTGCTAGAGGACACTTCCATGTTGACAGAACTATCAGAAATCCTAGAAGAATTAATCTCAGGAATACTCTGTGCCTTGTCTGAGGATGACACATCATCTTGACATATCCCATTTGATGCTGGTGATAAATCCTGAAACTTGGTCTGAGGACTCATTTGGATTTTCATTGGAGAAGTGTCCTCAGATACATCAATAATAGGATCTTGTTGCTGATAACCTTCAACAATTGAATCAGAAATATTATCTGAAACCACCACTTCTGAAGTTTTAGTTAAAGTGTTAGAGACAACAGAATTATTCATACTTAACGGAGGGTCTTGGGTGCTGTTATGACATACAAGATTTGGAGATTCTCTTGTAAGGGTTAATTTTAATAATGCATCTTTGTCTAACTTGCTGGAATCTGAAATCTTGTTCTTTTTCTCCTCTGAGTTTTTAACAGCAGCTGACATTTTGTCCGCAGCCTCTTGACTTTCTGTGGCATTCTCTTCTTGTACATCCATATCTGTTTGTTCACCTGAGAGCTTCTCTAAGACTATAGGTAAAGGAAGATCAACAACTTGTCCAGACTCCTTGCAAGAACTAGTCAGTTCGTCTTTTTTACCTGCAGTTGTGGGCACAGGGTCCTCATCCACTTCCTGAGTACTGTTCTGGCTGTTCTTTAATTCATCAATGACAAAGAATTCCTCCGTAGCATCAGATAATCTGCTGTTATGGGGCGAGGCATCTTCAGATGTTTCTCCACTGGCTTCTTTGGGATCAGAAGACTGCTTTTGCTTTTTAAGAGGCGATAGGGTAAGATTCAGTGTTTCCATGAAACTCAGTTTTCTGTCTGGACTATTATCCTCCGTTGTTTTGCAGGGACTGCTGCTGACTGCTACCACTGATGAAGACTCGGATTGAAGGTTTTTCTCTTGCTCATTCTCACCATCTTGACCTTTTCTAACAACATTGAGTTTTTTAGGAGATTTCTTTCTGTCATCTTTGGTAAGAGCACTTTTTGATTCTCTGTGCTTATGTACCCCATGATCCAAATGTCCACCTCTTTTTCTTTCTCTGTTCTTGTCTTTATCCTTGTCTCCAAAACTATCCAAATTTCCATTTTTGACCAGGCATTTCAGATCCTCCATCTTTCTAGCTTTATCATGGCTGTGAGACCTTTTGCTTTTTGATGATGGTTCATTGATTCTGCTTGATTTCTCTTTATGAGCATCCTTTCTTTGAGAATCCCTTTTGGAAGAAGCAAAATCTTGCCCACAGCCATCAACTTGTTTCTTAGATCTTTTATCTTCAGATGTATTATCCATTTCCCGTTTACTCCTTCGCTCATAGTCTTTGCTACGGTCTGATCTGTTACTTCTTTCTTTACTGCTGCTGTTACACACATCTCTTTTACTCCTGTCACTCTCCTTCTGCCTCTTTAGCTCATGGTCTCTGCTTCTTTCAGTTCTGCTGATCCTCCTTTCTGCACTGGAACTTTTCTCCTCTTTCCTTTCATGGCCACTTGCATCTCTTTTCTTCCCTTTGTGGTTTTGGGAATGGCTTGCTTCATCCACCACAGTACAAATTGTGCTGCTCAACCCAGATTGTTTTGCTTCTCTGCTAGTTCTGTCTGGATTTTGATGAGGAACGTGTCCTCGACTCTGTGTCTCTACACCTTCTGCTGTCTTAACTGAATTTTTGGAAGACTGGGAAGAGACCGATGGTGAGGCTTTGTGTGACTGCAAGGAAGGGCTTTTTGATTTTTCTGAACTTTTAAGATCGACTGGAATCTCAGGCAGCTGATTCCCGTTATCCCTGGACACAGAGTTGTCTCTTACAAGCTCTCTTTCAGTTCTTCCTAATTTGCTGTCCACGCTTCTCTGAGCCTTTTGAGACACATTCTTAGCCTTAGAGTTACACTCTTTGTCCCGGCTTGTATGTTTGTGTGTCTTTTCTAGCTTGTCTGCCTGTCTTGATGAACTATTCTTATTGTCTTTCAAGGTACTTAATTGAGAATCAGTAGTTGTATCAAAAACCTCCAGTGCAGAGTCACACGTTTTGGGAGCATGAGAGATATCTTCCACTGTGGATGTTCTGTTAGGATGAACAGGTCCGGACTCCTGCTGTGGTTGAACAGTGAGGGTCTTGCTGTCAGATTTAGCAGCAGATTTATTCTGACACTGCAGAGGACTTTCAAGATTAGTTCTAGGGCATCTCTGTAGCACCTCAAATGGTTGTGGTGCTGTAGTTGATGATGTTGATGGATATGCACAAGGATCCGACATAGAGTTTCTACCTTTGTGCTGAATTGCTTCACTCATAACATCTTGTCTAGCAACTTTTGATTCCAAAACAGAACTTTTGTTTAAACTGTGCCTTGTGTATGCCGGACCACTTTCCATTTGTGATCTATGAAAGTTTTGACCATAACTTCCTCGACCAGACCTGTGATGACGACACACAAAAACAGTGAAGTGAGTTTTATATAAAACTATTACATCCTGACACAAGCTAGGCTTAGTAGCAAGCGTTATGTTTGGTGCTTTGCTACAATCTGTATTGTTAAAAGCGCTATATAAATAAATAAAAGTGACTAGCAAACATCCTAGTACCAGAGCAGGAGTTTTTATATTACCTATTGCTGAGTCTGCTAATTTCCTCATCCTTCCGCACAATCTCCATTCTAGCCGTCTTGATGAGCGAACAAATGTTCTTCTTCAGGAGTGCGTTTTCACTGTTCAAACTTGAATTCTTAAAATATAAAAAGTGCAAAACAAATTTATCCAAGATTTGAACTTATTTCTGGTAAGTATTTATTCAGCATCAATAAAATACAGAACAACCATTACAAGGAAACACACCTTTGTCTGCAGTAGCTGTAACTGTGAGATTAGTTCCTTAACTTGCTTCTGTGCTTCGTCAAATTTTTGTTTTAACTGTAATAAAAGATAAGTGCAATGAGAAAACAAATTTCCTGTCCATTTCTTTTAAATGCAAATCTAAAACAATAGCATGCCATGCAACCATACTCAAAGCTCAAGTCACATACCTCATTATAAGTTGCCTCCTTTTCTTCTTGTTCTTCCCTAATAATGTCCTCATATATATCCATCGATTCCATTGTACGTGGGGAAAGGAAAGGGGTGGTTTTACCTAATTTTACAAACGGACATTGCAATAATTATTGAAATCTAAAAAGTTTATCCTGCTATTTCTGAGATACACATACATCAATAAAAGCTATAAATGTGATGAACTCAATTCAGACATTAAGTCAATTCATTAATGACACCCACCTCTGTGCCCATCAATCTTAGGGCTGTTTTCCAGGCCAGAGTAGATATCCACAGAGTCCTCATTGTGATGCAGAGTACCTGTAACAAACACTTATAAATGCAACAGCAACTCTAGCATATGCGCTTAACCAATGCATGCAATTTATATTTTTAGAGCTTTGAAAGCCTTCAACCTGTTTAGACAATAAATTAGGAAATAGATCAAGAGATAAATGAAACAACATAATCTGGATTAAATTACAGATGGATCAAATATCAGTGAGCTTCATGTATGCAATCATTCCCAACCTCAATTTCAAATGCAGTTGTTGTGATGCTCGTGCATTTAATGTATTTAGCTACATTTGGCGGATTTTGCACAACTTGCCTTTGATCTTGTGAAACTGTTGAGGAATTCTTGTTTAATTACTGATGTGTCATTTTTAAAATCGATTCAATCAATTGTGAATTACGGAGAATTAAAATAGAAATACAGTATAAAAATAGTGACTGTGTAAATGCTAGACAATGGGTACAACACAGTAGTACTCTACATGAGTTATGTAGGTAAAAATAAAGAAATGTTTGTTGCATGGGAGAGACAGTCTGTCTTACCAAAAGGCTTGTCACCAAGATCTCCATAGATTTCATCTATTAAATCCATTTTAGTCAGCTATTGAGACAAAAACATAACAGCACATTGTGTTCCTGAAAATGGTGACAATATCAGCAACAGTGGGCATGTGTCAGTTCAACTACACCACTTCCTGTCATGTAGTGAAGGAGGACTAAAACAGTCATTTATATGTGATACTAAAAGAACAACTTAATATTAAGCTGAAAAGTAATAACAAACCCAACAATTTCACTCTAACGTTAATTCTTACACAAAACAACACTCGTGCAGCCATGGATTTACACAAACTCCGACGAATTAAAGCCAACAAAATATAGTGTTACTATATTACTAGTATTATGTTCACGAAGTGAAATCAAATGAAAGTATATGAACAATACCTGTATCCCTGGTGGTGAGCTAACGACAACAGGCGGATATAAATCTTTAGGATAAGCAAAACACTACAGAGCGACCTTCACGATCTGACACCATGCTAATGTGCGCGTATTTTGCATTTGCAGTTAATTATCAATTTCCAATGTTCTTACAGGCAGCGATTTAAAAATTTCTTGTAGCATACTTCCACCAGCTCCGCGCCAACCTTACACATTCGCCAAACAGGAAGTGACATCATTTTCCCGCGGTCTCTCTTTTTCTAAAAAAGAACGTCATTAACATTTAAGTTAGAATATTAAAAACAGTCAAGTTATTAAATATATAGCTTTTGTTTCCTTAAATAAATCCTGACTTACGTGAAACATGAATATGTTGATTTTTGTATGGATATGTTAATTATGTTAATAATTTTCAGCTGTTAACGTCATATTGTATTTTTTTATGTATGTGTATCTCGTTTCTTCTGGGGTATTAAAATGAAACGTATAAAGAGAAACTAGTGTCTAGTAATGTATATTATTCAGAAAAACGGTGCAGCAGAAAATATTTCGAACAATAATGGAAAGCATCCTTTTTATGTTTTTTGCTGGCCAGATATATTAAAGCTTAAATCAATTTTAAAGCTTAAATCTGACTACTGTTGAAAAAACCACTCGTCGGAGCTTGTGTTAATGCCTATATTTCAAACATTACACTCACTACACGCAGAGAGCTGGACGTAGTTGACCAAATACGAGGAAATATACACGTTTTGAGGAGCAATGGGAATTAAACACAGCTGTGACACTCGCACTAAACAGTGCAATCCGAAATAACAAACTAACATTTGTTACATTTATTTAAGTGTTTCGTACTAAACCTTTAACAAAAACATCACTACAGTATGCTTGCTGCACAGGGAACATGAGCTCCGCGACACGGTCGCATGACCCGGAAGTGCTTTTCATTTACTCACATGTGGACTGGGATTTTAATACTGACGGGAACGTGCTCGCTGTGTTGTGATACAACCTAGACAGCCAAGCGAGGGATGAGTCTTATGGTTCCCATCACGTAGAATACTTGAAATATTAAAGCCTTTACCAGTCGCGGAGGCATCGTCGGAAATCTCTATATTCACGACAAATGATAGAATGGAAAACCTGGAGTTGAGCCTGACATCTCTAGGTGCAATCTCAAGACATATCGATAAAAGTCACAACGAACTCAGCAAATATCTCGCAAAACAGGTAAGACAGCACTTTATAAGACCGTTATAAGAGGCTTTCATCTGTTTAGCATGTGCGGAGTACAACGTGTGTGTCACACCATACTGCCCCACGTTTCTGTAGTACACATGCGGCTCTTTGGTTGTTTATACAGAAGTAATGATTTCATTTCACTCGTTTCCATTATAACCGTAATTTTAGTGTTCTGCATGTTTGTCAATATGGGAAACCGGTCTTGTTTTGAGGATGATGGATTATGGTGGTCTTGTTGCAGTATAGTTTCAGTAGTTTGGGTTGTTGTAACATGCTACCACACTGCCACAGTTTATTATTATAATTATTATAAGTTACACAATGTACAACATAAAAGAAACGCGTATTTATTTTGCAGACATGATCAATATTCAAAGGTGTGAATATAAACCAGCACATAAAACAATATCTGTCATACTTCGGAACCAATCCAAGTTATTCATGTGAGAATTTTCAAATAGGATTCCAACATAAATGTGACCCTGGATCACAAAACGAGCCGTTATTGCAAATTTTTTAATTAAGCTTTCCATTGATGCATGGTTAGGATAGGACAACATTTGGCTGAGAACTATTTGAAAATAAATCTGAGGTTGCAAAAAAATTTAAATACTGAGAAAAGTTGTCACAAATTAAGTTCTTAGTGCATATTACTATCAAAATTAAGTTTTAATATATTTATGGTAGGAAATGTACAACATGTTATCATGGAACAAGATCTTTATTTAATATCCCAATGATTTTTGACTTCAAATTAATATTTTGACCCTGTCAGTGTATTTTTGGCTATTGCTACAAATATACCCCTGCAACTTAAGACTGGTTTTGTGGTCCAGTGTCACAAATGGGATTTTGTGGCATGTGGTTCCAGCAGAGTTATAATTATTAAATGTTTGAAGATAGTAATATTATTACTAGTCATTATTACAATAAGAAATATCGAGAACTAATATGCAAACTCTAAGAATTAATAATTTTATTATTATCATTATTGTAATTATGAGGCTATATTATTTATTTGTTGTTTTGACCTGCATAATTTTTTCCTTGTAGATATGGAGTCAGCAGGACAGGCAGTGTATACTAGAATGTCTTGCACAGCTGCTTTTAGAGAAGGAATACACTCTCCTAATTGCTCGTCACTTGCGACCACTGATTCTGGACCTGCTGGAGAGGAATGCTGAGAGGATCAAAGGAGACGTTAGGCTGAGTCATGACCTCCACGAGCGCTTGTGTGTGGCACTAAGCAAACTTCTTAACATCAGTCCAGATGCTCAAGCGTAAGTAACCATGCAGGATCACATGTAAATTAGATTCAAAGGAGGAAAGTATTGGAAAATTCTGGACGTATCAAAAAATGGAAATTATACAGTTGGAAAAGTTATGGAAGCTACTGTAGTGGTTTTTAAAATGTATTTTTTTTTTTATTGGCTGGACATTGCACTTGTTTGAATCTATCAGTTTGTGAGCACGAGTCTGTTTTTAACCCAATAAATCTGTCAAATCAGTTTAATTTGAATGAACAAATCAGTTTATTCAGAACTAATATCCAGTATATCATCACAATCAGATATGTTTTCTCACAGGTTTGCAGCGAGGTATTTTAGCAGCTCTCCCCCAGTATTTCAGAGGCTGTTCTTCACCAGTGAAGAAGCTGCTTCCATCCAGTATGGGCCCAGACGGATGAAATTACGGGACCTGATGGGAGCCACTCTCCGCTTCCTCCAAAGCGACTGTGAGAAGTTCCGTGTCCTGTGGGACTGGAGTGCCTGTGTTTCACAGCTTCTCACCAGTGACGTCATGGTCAGAAGGTATTGCCAATTTGTAGATCGGACAAAGCCTCTCAAAAGGTCCTGACATTTTTTCTTTTAACATCTGCTCAATTTCATTTTGTGTGTGTTTTTTAAAGCTACACTGCCCAGTGCCTTGCCCTGGTGTCCCACATGACAGATAACCAGAAAACAATATTTTTGAGGAAGGTGCTTTCGAGTGAAGAGATTCTGCATCTGAAAATGAAGTAAGTTTGAATATCTTTTGTTTCACGGTGAGTTTTATCACCTTGTTCTAATTGCTTCAGGTCACAAACAAAATGATGATATCATATCTTTGTAGGTCCCTTGAGGAGACACAGCAGCTGGAGGTAGAAAAAGCACTGGTTTTGGCCAATCAGGGCTCAGCGGTGTGGCGGAAAGAGAGGTTTAATAAGGTCACCCGTGGTCAGGTGGTGACAGAAGACCTGACACGTAGTGTTACTGTGGTGTGTGGGGTGATTCTACCTAGACGGAACGCTCGACAAGATGAACAGGTAAGACGGACATCCAAAAACAGAACATTAAGCTTATTAAGATTTATTAATATAACTATAAACATAAAGCCAGTTGTATTTTTTTCGAATTCCTCTATTAGTGTATTATGGGAGAATGTCCATGTATTGTAACATGACAAAATCTGTAATTCTCAGACGAGTTTAAGCAGTTTAGTGCTGGTGGAGTCAACCTGTCAAAATCTTCGGCGACTCGCCATGGCTGTGGCCTCCCAGAAGCCCATTCTATTGGAAGGGCCAATTGGATGTGGGAAAACTGCTCTTGTTGAATATCTTGCTGCTGTCACTGGGCACGTCAAAGCCCCTGACATCCTTAAAGTTCAGCTTGGAGATCAGACCGACAGTAAGGTGAGATTTGCTTAAATTTTTAAAGATTCTAGTTTTTTTTTTTCTCCACCGTTTTAATTTTGCCTCAAATTTTTTTTTACACTTTTTTTGTTTTTCTTCTGTGAAGCACGCAAACATTTTGCATCATGCCTTTGTTTTCTGTAGATGTTGCTGGGTATGTACCGCTGCACAGATATTCCTGGAAAGTTTGTGTGGCAGCCGGGGTCCCTGACCCAGGCGGTCTCTAAAGGTTACTGGATTCTGCTGGAGGACATTGATCACGCTCCTTTGGATGTGGTGGGTGGTGAATGCACAAAAACTTAGTCTTTTTAGAAATGACTATTAAATTCTACAAAGCAAGGGTAAATGCTTTTTTTATTACTGAGTTGTTGCAGATTTGCATTAATTAGGGCTGTGTGTGCATTCACAGGACATTTGATGCTATTTAAAAAGTATACATATGTTGTTTTGCTTCTTCATGTGAGGAAAAACCAAAACAGTGCTTTTTTATTTATTTAGACTGTAAAAATCACGATTAATCACATCCAAAATAAGTTTTTGTTTACATAAAATGAGTGCGTACAATGTATATGTATTAAATACATGTAAATATTTATGTATACAATTAAGAAAAAATTGTTTATATAT
>JAUYWG010000057.1:10128368-10139976 GCA_034779775.1 Enteromius afrohamiltoni | reverse complement strand
AAGTATAAAGGTACAATTATATACCTGAAATTGAAGCACCGGCTTCATCATGCTTTTTTTTTTTTTTTTTTCTTTCTCTGCGCCGGGTTGCGCTGATGTCTTTTGCCTGATATAGCGTAGTTGTCCATCAATTATGATTATTTATATTCAGTCACAAACATAGGTGAGAGCGAGCGTGTGCGCCGGCGCAGATGTGGGAACGCGTATCACGTGTGGTTACACTGCTCTGTGTTCATCTTTTTTTTTTTTTTTTTTTTTTTTAGCCTATATATAATTTTTAAGGGTGGCAGGTCGCTACAAATTAATAAATGTATGTGAAACAGATCCCACAGCACAATAACCTGAGAGTTCAACTTCATTACTCTTCATTAGCTGCGTTTGTAACCAGACCGATAAACAAACACAACAGACTAGTTAACTTCGGTCCAGGCGCATGCGCCCGATGAAACTGTCCATACACAGTTTGCGCGATCACAAAGTGAAAGTAAAAAAACAAGCGTGAATTCAAACACGATTTCAATACTTAACCTAATTGACAGTCGCTCCACGATGCCCGAAAATTACATAACTACCCAAACATATTTGTGAAAGAATGCAAATCCTTTAAATATATTTTTCCTCCCTATATGGTAGCCCGACTAGAAGACACAATAGCCGCGGGACGTCGGGCTAGCGATTTTGCGAGCCCTGATGTATGTGTAATTTGTATATTTGTGTATATATTAATACACATGCATGAAAAATGTTATGTTTATATATTAAATATATATTATATAATTTATATTAATATGAATATAAGCATAAAAACATTCTAAATATACGCTGTATGTTCGTATGACTTTATATATACATAATAAGTATACACATCACACACACACACATACATATATATATATATATATATACAAAAACTTTATTTTGGATGCGATTAATCACTGTTAATCATTTGACAGCACTAGTTTTAAGCCAGTCGATGTGATAAAATGAAGTTTGGTTTTGTTGACATAAATAGTAGTCATTTAAATACAGAAGAGTGCTGTGTGTGTGCATTGTGCAAAGAAAATAAAAACACCAAGTAAAGTATATTTACATACAGGATTCTATGGTATCCTCTGCAGGGTTTCTGTCTGAGTTTTCTTACTCAGCTGGATCGCAGCTCTCACCCTGTTGTTCAGAAACTAGTATGTCAATATATACTGGGAGGAAATGTGAAGTGTCTAAAACAGGTAATCATTTCAGAGCTACAGATTCTTTTATACATGGTAAAGTTTGTTTCAATTGATAGACTATAGATGTGCTTTGAGTGAAAATGGTCCTGTCCTCTCTCTTCAGCCAATCCCACAGCCAAAGGACCGTGTATGCTTGCATATAGAGGAGTACTGGCTGAGTCAGGGGGACATGGAGCCGACTGTAGACACCAGTTACATCCTCACACCCTCCGTCAAGCTCAACCTGAAAGACCTGGCACGGGTAGTGTCTGCCGGGTAGGAAAACCCACCCCAGAAATGTCCCCTGTGACGTTCCGTAGATCAATCCCACTGTCGATACATAATACATATGCAGCATTTCTCTTTTCATCTGTGGGAGGGTTCATAACTTTTTGGATTTTGATTCTGTTTAGATAGTAATCACATTAACGACTGAGTATTTGTTTTTCTCTTTTAGTGTCGTTTGTCTGGGACAGTTCAGACCTAGTGATCAATTGATTTTGGTGTATATATACATAGAGAGAGCTGACTTGTAGACTTTTTGGGCAACACCATTTTCTCATTAGATTTTATGATTTCCATTCCTTTTTTTTCTGTACCTTTGTGTGCAAAATCACAGAAACCCTACACTTTTATACCTCTATATTGCTCAGAATGCTTTATCTATGTACATGTAGATACAAGTATATGCATACTTTATGTTCATTACACACTAAGAATCTGTGTGTTGTTTTGGTGCTTAGCATCCATCCAGTGCTTATTCAGGGGGAAACTTCTGTAGGAAAGACAAGTCTGATAAGATGGCTCTCAGCTGCTACAGGAAACCAGTGTGTGCGGATCAATAACCATGAGCACACAGATATCCAGGAGTACATTGGGTGCTACTCCTCTGATGAGCATGGAAAACTTGTCTTCAAAGAAGGTACGTAACCTTTGCAGCACATATTTAGATGGAAATGTACAAGCAGGGTGTGATTCCCAGGTGGGGATAAAAACATCCCAGTCTAACTCAAATGATTTGCGTTACGCACTTTGAAGTCCTGTTCTGAATGGAATGATTGCCAATAAGCGATCTAATTGAAATGCTTTTGAATCAAGAGTTCAACTGATTCAGTTTCAAAAAACCTCTGTTGATACGTTGTTCTTTGTTGCTTTCTTTTTTTATCTCGTTCATTGCTTGAATAACAGCGGAAATGAAAACATTACAATCAATAGGTCTAGCAATGCTTGTAATAGATTGTGATCACGTTAAATACAGTTCCTGTCATATTCAAACATTTCATGACAGGACGCTCATTCTATGGTACACTAACATTTGTATACTTTCCCTTACCTTCCACCTATGGAGGGTGCTTTTTTCACCCTTTGATGTATGTCAGTAGGCCACAATGCAGTGTTGTTTTTGTATGTTTTCATGTTAAACATGTTTTTTTCTCCCTGAAGGCGTTCTGATCGATGCCATGCGGAAAGGTTATTGGATCATTTTAGATGAATTGAACCTTGCCCCTACTGATGTCCTCGAGGCCCTAAACAGATTGCTGGATGACAACCGAGAGCTCTTCATCGCAGAGACACAGGAAGTGGTCAAAGCCCACCCCAGATTCATGCTCTTTGCCACACAGAATCCTCCTGGGCTTTATGGGGGCAGAAAGGTCTCTTCAATACATTTTTAAAAAGACCAGTTTGTCAAGCAGCCTCTAAACTGAATTTGAATGCACTAAATTGTTGTATCTTCTTTCGAGGTCTGACCCATGTGTCTTTTATTTTTGTGTAGGTTCTGTCCCGAGCGTTTAGGAACCGTTTTGTAGAGCTTCATTTTGATGAGCTGCCCAGTGTAGAGCTTGAGAACATTCTCCATCAGCGCTGCAGTTTGCCACCATCCTATTGCTCCAAACTCATCAAAGTCATGCAGAACTTGCAGGTGTGCACCTCATTTTGTAGCATGAGTTTATAAGACAAGTTTATGATTCAATTTTTTTATATGGTGGTATTTTTATTTTTATCAGTCCTTGCGTAGAGGATCCAGTGTGTTTGCTGGGAAACATGGGTACATTACCCTAAGAGACCTCTTCCGCTGGGCTGAACGTTATAGGCTGGAAGAGCAGAATGACACCTCACGTGATTGGCTGCAACATTTGGCTGATGACGGTAAAATTAATGACATTTTTGAACCCTTTTGGAGTATTACAATTAAAAATAACTTAAAAAAGTAATTTATTCCTGTGATGGCAAAGCTGAATTTTCAGCAGCAATCAATCCAGTCTTCAGTGTCACATGATCCTCAGAAATCTAATTAATATGCACATTTATTACACAAACAGTTATCAATTAAGGTGCTTGTTTTCCGGAAACAATAATAATTTTTTTTTTAGGATTCACTTCTGAAGTAGAAATGTTTGGTCACAATGTAAAAGACTCAATCAAATCAAATTTCAATGAATCAGTGATGTAATATTTGTACATTTTAAACTGTAATAATCATTGAGTTCAATCTTTCAGGCTACATGCTGTTGGCCGGCCGTGTGAGGAAACCAGAGGAAGCACTAACCATCCAGAGCATTTTGGAGAAACACTTTAAAAGGACTGTGAACCCAGATGCTCTTTTCTCTGAAGCTCAGGTCACCTCTCAGTTCAGTGAGTTTTTAAGCACAAACACAGTTTGACCACAGAGGCAGACCGAATTCTGACATCAGGTCGATGACTTTCAATTACTAATGTTGTTCTCGCTGCTTGTTCCATTGCATTATCACATAAACAAAAACCAGTAGGACAGCACAGTTTAATGACAGTCCCTTAATAAGGCATCTTATCAACACTAACTACCAGCGTGTTCTTATGTAATGCAGTTATTGAGTGTGAGTTTATCGATTGTATCTTGTGATGTTTATTTCCATCTATGCAAATGATTTGAGGTGGCAGAATAGTTTCCATGAAATGTTAAGTTCTTGATAACCTAAAGATCCGTTTGATTAGCTCACTTCATAACTAATGGCCAGATTGAGTGTTTTGGCTAGCTCAGATTGGTATATTGATGCTTGTTGATGGCTTGGCAGGCCCTTTTGTGGACAGCATCGCGGGTGTCCCTGAAGAGTTCGGTCATGTGGTGTGGACCCAGGGCATGAGGAGACTGGCTGTGCTAGTGGGACGAGCCCTTCATTTTGGAGAGTCTGTTCTACTTGTCGGGGACACGGGGTAAGCTGTGATACAGTCCCTAGTTGAACCTCAGTGAGAGGGTTTGAAAATCTGACTCTTAAAGTTAACAAAATGTAACTTTTCTATATAATATGTAAGTTTTTGTTTTAATTTCTGCTCCTGCCATCTACAGTAGCAATAACAAAAAGAAACACCTGTTTAATCAAAAACATGTCAGCACAGGAAAGAAAATTTGCTTCATTTATTAGATAAAAAAAGTTCCTCCCCTTTACTGCAGCTGTGGTAAAACCACCATCTGCCAGCTGTTTGCTGCATTAGCTTGTCAGAAGTTCTTCTGTGTGAACTGCCACTTGCATATGGAGACGTCTGACTTTCTTGGTGGCCTCCGACCTGTCCGTCACACAGGAACCCAACAGGTAATATATGTATTTCTTCAAATGATTGAGTTAAAAAAAACTCTTAATTACAGTTCTGAAAACAGCTAATAGTTTTTTTTTCATTCATAAATAGCGTTTTCTTTTTAATGAATGTATTATGTTTCAGGCTGATGCAGAGGATGGCCGTCTGTTTGAATGGCATGATGGACCACTGGTTCTGGCGATGAAACAGGACGGTGTGTTTCTAATGGATGAGATCTCGCTGGCAGATGACTCTGTGCTGGAGAGACTCAACAGGTGTGAATTTACACTCTCTGTCCTCACATAGGCAGCTTAATAACATTGTTTAAATTTCACTTTAAAAAGTTTTAATTTCAGTTTTGTTTGGAAAATTAAAGAAACAGACCTGAAAGTATTTGTTTGCTTTGTTTCTAGGTAAAATTAATTGAAATTGTGCCCCAAATGTGCAACTTCTATGTTACATCAGGACAATGCAAATTAATCAATCTTCAGTGATTTTAGCTAATCAGATGGCTAAAGTGATTATGTGCCTGTCTGTGTTTCTTGTACAGCGTGTTGGAGACTGAAAAATCTTTGGTGCTGGCGGAGAAAGGCAGCGGGGATGATAAAGATGTTGAACTGATCATTGCTGGTAGGAAGTTCCGGCTTGTTGCCACCATGAACCCTGGAGGTGATTTTGGAAAGAAAGAGGTCAGTACATGGAGAATAATTATGGCTGAGGAACATTATGTTGGGTTGTGTTTGCATGGATTAAACGAGCAATCAGTGACCCTGATGTGTTTGCATTTCAGTTGTCTCCAGCACTCAGGAACAGGTTCACAGAGATTTGGTGCCCCCAGAGCAATGGCCGTAATGATCTAATGCAGATCATCCAACACAATCTGAGGCCTGGACTTTCTCTGGACCAGCATGATCACCAAGGTAAGTCACTTTGCACACAGCAATCAATTATAAAAAACCTGATTTCACAGCCTTTGAAGTACTTGAATCTAGTTGGCTGATAACTCGATTTTCAGTCAGTAGCTTTGTATAATTGCCACTAAACTACATAGATGTTTGTGATCCCTGGCAATCAATCTCCTACACTGTTCTAAACTCATCTTTTCTCTTCCTCTTTTCCAATCTCAGGTAAAGACATAGCAGAGCTCATGCTGGACTTCATCGACTGGCTGACCAATCAGGAGTTTGGCCGACGTTGTATTCTAAGCGTACGAGACATTCTGTCTTGGGTGAACTTCATGAACACTGTATGTGAGCGGGACGAGGATGGCTTTATGACCATGGGGGAGCTAGAGGAGGAGGAGCCAGAATGGGACCTGAGATTGGACACTGTAACAGCCTTTATTCATGCTGCATGCCTTGTGTATGTGGACGGAATCGGCTCAGGTGGGAGAAACTGCATTTTTCATGTTTTGTTACTCATTTACCTCTGAAAGGATACAATAAAACCACAGTAAAACCATAATACAGTAAAACCAGTCATTGCAAAACTGAATATCAACAGCTGTAACTGGTCATTCAGAGGCTGATTTGGTGCTAAAAAAAACCCATTTGTTTCAGCAATGTTGAGCTGCTTAATAGTTTTGTGGAGACTATTATACTTTTTTTTAAAATGTTTTTATGTATTCTTTTATAAATAGAAAGTATGAATAGAAAACTTTTGAAACATTAAAAATGTCTTAATTGTCAAATTATAAATGTTTGGTCAATTGAATGCATGCTTGTTGAATAGAAGTATTTTAGAAGTAAATCCTACTTACTCAAACCTTTGAACAGTAGCTTATGTATTTTATTTTCCCTTAACCATAATTCATGAATATATATATATATATAAATCCTCCTTGATGGAATTTTTTCTTCATGGTACCAGGAACCACAGTGTCGGCAGCAGAGAATGCCCTGGTGGCACGTAAATTGAGTATGGAATACCTGGAGAAGAGACTAAGCAGAATTACAGAGCTAGATGAGGAGATGCAAGATGCGCTCAAAGTCTACGACACTAGTGTCCCACGAGAGCCACAGTGGGGTGAAGACTTTTTTGGCATTGACCCCTTTTACATCGCTGCAGGTAAGGAATCTACCAACATATAAAAGTACATATATTAAACTGGGCTTTTTTTATTATTGTTATAAAATAATTTATCAGATAGGACTCAGTTTCTGCTTGCTACATAAAGTCTGATCCACCCACAGGTCCTGAGACTGAGGGAAGGAGTCTGTCGGATTACGCTTTGAGCGCAGGCACCACTGCAGTGAATGCTCAGAGGATATTACGTGCATTGAAGCTTCAGAGACCCATACTTCTCGAGGGCTCACCTGGAGTGGGCAAAACCAGCCTGGTCGCTGCCCTTGCCAAGGCCTCTGGGAACCATCTTGTCAGGATCAACCTGTCTGAACAAACTGTATGTCAGTTTTGCTGTAGCATTGCTTTGTAGAACACAATCTAAATGATATTTGATAACTCTACCAATGCAATTGCAACTTTTAATGACGGGTAGAAAAAAAGCATCCAATGTTACTGTATATAAATCTCCAGGGGATAGTATATTATGTGTGTTATGAGTGTTTTTAATTCATTGTGCTGTTTTGTCCTTTGTGCACAGGATGTTACGGATCTGTTTGGGACAGACCTGCCAGTGGAAGGTGGGAAAGGAGGAGAGTTTGCGTGGCGTGATGGTCCTCTTCTTGCTGGGTTGAAGGCTGGACATTGGATTGTATTAGATGAGGTAGAGAGGACTGAAATGTGTTTCAGTGTTTCTTTTTATACAGAATTAAAAAATATCTTTCTTTATGTTAGTTGAGTAGCTTTACTGTTGTTTTTCTTCCTCTTACCTCAACAGCTGAATCTGGCTTCTCAGTCAGTGCTGGAAGGTCTGAACGCTTGCTTTGACCATCGTGCTGAGATCTACATCCCTGAGCTGGGCATGCGCTTCCACGTTCAGCAGGAGAAGACCAAGATTTTTGGCTGCCAAAACCCTTTCACACAAGGAGGAGGACGCAAAGGCCTTCCCAGGTCCTTCCTTAACAGATTCACGCAGGTAAGATTGAATAGTTTTCAAATTTCTGTATGTTTTCTCTACATACAATTTGATTGAGGATATGGATCTGCGTTTTGTATGTTCCTCATTCAGGTTTATGTGGATGCGCTAACAAATGAAGACATGCAGTTCATTGGTGACTCCATCTTTCCTAACATTGACAATGTGATCATTTCAAAAATGGTGCAGTTTAGTAACCGGGTAAGCAGACGATGGTGAACTTCATTGGTTTTATTCTGTTGCTCTTTTAATTGACCTTTGGAGATCTTGACTCCATTTATCTTGATTTATTTAAGCTCGTCCAAGAAGTGACGGTTGAAAGGAAATGGGGGCAGAGAGGAGGACCTTGGGAGTTTAATCTCCGTGACCTGTTCCGTTGGTGCCAGCTGATGCAGACAGACCAATCACCAGGCTTCTTCAACCCTGGCCAGCATGTAGGACTTGTGTATGCAGACCGCATGAGGACTGAGGCAGACAAGGCTAAGGTAGCAATGCTGTTTTAAAAAACATTTATCACTCTTGACCTGGAGATTTTAAGACACAGATGTTGACCACATGTTCTATCCTCAGGTGTTGGCAGTGTTTAGAAAGGTGTTTGGAGAAGACTTTGAACCTTACATGGGCTCCAGACAGTTCCATATAACTCCTTTGAACCTGCAGGTTGGTCAGAGAATGTTATTATAACTTAACTTTAGTTTTGATTGATTTTTAATATCTTTTTATTTAATTAACTTATTTTAATTTTCATATTGACAAACATACAGAATATATTTAGAAAATATTTGCATGTATGTATTTTTATAAAATGTATATATTATATATAGTTAATATATAAACAGCATATCTTAAATGTATGTAAATGCATGTGTGTGTGTTCATATAGCCATAGTAAAATACACACACACACATACATATATTATGTACACACAAAACTTTTGTGGATGCAATTAATAATTCTCAGCACTAAATATTATATAATATAATGTAATGATATTATATTTTAATGGTTTTCATCATTAGTGTTTGAAAAAAAAAAAAAAAAAAGTTTTCTCTGTTTCACACACATACAGTTGGGTTACTCAGTCCTGCAGCGTAGTGGAGGGGCACCCATTTCTCTGGATCCTCCTTTGTCAATTACCCATCATTCCTTGCGCCCTCTGGAAGCCCTGATGAAGTGTGTGGAGATGGGATGGATGGTGATACTGGTGGGTCCCACTGCAAGTGGAAAGAGCAGTCTGGTGCATCTCCTTGCACTGTTAACAGGACACAGACTGAGGGTGATGGCCATGAACAGTGCCATGGACACAACAGAGCTGTTGGGTGGCTTTGAGCAGGTCAGTCTGAAATGACGGGCAAGTTGCATATTTCTTGGTGGGGTTATTAACCTTGTGATTTTTATTTATTTTATTTTTCTTAGGTGGATATCATACGGCCATGGCAGCAGGTCTTGGAGAGCATGGACTATGTGGTTGCCATGGTGACCAGACGAGGCCTGATGTCATTGGACGGGGCGGTGCAGGACACTGAGTTTCTGTTGAGCACGTGGAGCACTTTCCGCCGCTGGCTGAGAGAGGAGGGTCTGGATACCACAGAGGGCATGGTCACATTTGAGGCTTTAAACAAACTGGAAGTCATTATTGTTCTGCTGCACAAACTCAACACTAAACTTAAAGTGTTAACAGGTAAGACGCTACACTACAGCAGAAAGTATGTTTTCTATTTGCCTTTTAATTTGGACATTTGGTATTCTGAGACATTTGGATTAGAATTTGAGTAAGAACGAGCTGGGAGAATGAGAATGAGTTTAAATTTACTTTGAATATATTTTATTTTTAGTATTAAATAATACATTTTTAAATATTTTTTAAGTAAATATAAAATATTTAATTGTTACTAGAAATTAGAAATGTACAACTACAACTTTTATGAAAATATAAAATAAATGTAAATGAAAAAAAAATATTCTTTATATATAAATATAATCCATTTAAAAGAGTTTCATAAAATCTCTGACTGTCTACTGCAGACATGTCAAAGCTGCAGATGGACTTCACTCTGCTGAAGGAGCGGTTGGCCCAGATGCAGGACGGCTGGACTCATGGTGGCTTTGAGTGGCTGGATGGGACATTAGTTCAGGCGCTGCAGGCTGGAGACTGGTTGCTCATGGACAATGTCAACTTCTGCAGGTCAGATAGTTGTAAACACGTTTTTTTTTGTATTGCTTAAGATGCTTTTTGAAGACTCTTAGTAGATTTGTAGGGATGCACAAAAATGACTTGTGGCCAAGTCTGTCAATCTTATCAACACTCATTACTGAAAAATAAAACATGGGTGATGTATTAGTTTTGTGTTTAATTATTTTAGAATTTTGGAGCACAGTGTAAATAATGTATTCCTGGTAGACGTGTAATAAAATAGCTGTACTGTTAATTCACAGCCCTTCAGTGTTGGATCGACTAAACGCCCTTCTAGAGCCTGGCGGGTCATTAACCATTAATGAACGAGGGATCATTGATGGAACCACACCCACCATTACCCCCCACCCTAACTTCAGGTACACTCGCACCTTAAAGCAACGTCGTTTAAAATTTGAAAATACAGTTCTGTGAAACTCACTGCTTTTGTTCAATTTCAGATTGTTCCTCACCATGGATCCCACACATGGCGAAATCTCTCGAGCCATGAGAAACCGCGGTGTCGAGATCTACATCCCTGGCGAGCATGAGGTAGTGTGCTGGGACACCCTGGATCTAAAGATGGTGTTACAAACCCTGGGTGTGACGGGAGACTGCGTGTGTGACCTGCTGATATCCATTCATTCAGAAATTAAGAACACAATATGGGGTGAGTCTGTGAATGGATCAAAACTCCTTGTTGTTAGTTTTTCATTGTTTTTATTTGCTTTTGATGTTGTTGTTTTATTTACATTAGGGGTTAAAGCAGTGTTATTAAGTTATCATTGAGATACTGTTATAGTTATTTTATTATTTTAAAAATGTTTTTATTAGCCATTTTTTGTGTCTGTATTCCATTTTAATTTTAGCGTAAGTTAAGCAAAATAAAAAATAATACTGTTTTTAGTGAACAATTTATTTCAAATAAGGAATTTTTATTTTTTTTATTTTTTATTTTTAAATATGCTATAGATTTTTAGATATGATTTAATGGATGTGCGCTCTTTAATGTCTTCTAGACTCACCTGCATCATCCATGTCGTCTCTGCTCCATACTGCTTCCCTGTTGTCTGGTCAGCTTCAGAGAGGAGTCGATCTGCCTAGTGCCCTTTTACAGGCCTGTGGAGAGGCCTATGCTTTCTGTCAACGCACTACTGCTAACCAGCAGGTACATGAATGTTTATCCATAAACCACAACTATATAAAATATATGATGCCTTAAGGTTATGACACGTTCCTCTCACATCCTGTCTCAGCTGGCTCAGGAAGTCATTGAGAGGCAGTTGGCGGTGCTGGACTCTGAGGACTGGGGCAGTGGGCTGCTGTGTGCGGGTGTGTGGCCAGACCGCATCCCCTCAGCCCTGCTGTGCACTGAGGACTCCTGTTTCTCCAGTGTCCAGAGGGACGGACAGGTCCTCCTGTACTGCCTCAACACTCTCAGTCTTTACGGAAAAAGGTCAGAACTAAACTATGCACACAAATCATTTTGTATTTCATTATTAAATGTCAAGACATTGGTGGTTAATGAGATTCTAACATGTGCTGTACACATTTAGAGGCAGTTTCCCGAACAGGGTTTAAGACTAGTCCTAGATTAAAATAAATGTTAAGAGCTGTCTAAACTGGAAAACGCTTGC
>JAUYWG010000057.1:10089414-10123152 GCA_034779775.1 Enteromius afrohamiltoni | reverse complement strand
TATTGGTATATATTCATATAATTTATAGTATGTGTGTGTGTATATATATATATATATATATATATATATATATAAATTAGTGCTGACAAATGTATAATTAATTGTGATTAATCACATCCAAAATAAAAGTTTTTATTTATGTAATAAATATATATACATATATAATATATCATGTATACACACACGTATATATTTCAGAAAAAATTGTCCATTATTTATATATTAATATAAATTATATGAATATAAATAACATTTAAATTGATGTAAATATTTTCAAAATATATACTATATCGACATAATAAATACACACATTATGTAAACTTATTTTTCATGCGATTAAATCACAGTTAATCATTTGACAACACTAATATAAATATATTTCATATATAAACATAACTATGTTTTTCTTTAGTATATTAAATATATCGATACATGTGTATTCATATATACATAATAAATGTACAATGTACACACACACATATTATGTACATAAAAACTTTTATTTTGGATGCAATTGATTGCAATTAAATGTTGCCCAGCACTAATACTGATATTAAATTGTTTATCATTAAATTTCATTCTGTACATCAGGGATATTCAACGTTTTGTTGTTTGTGTGTGTTTGTAGGTACTTGTGGATTCGTATGCAGCAGGTGAAGGAGCAGATTTGTGAACTGAGTCGTAAACAAGCCTGCCGCCCCCCTGACCCTCAGTATGGTCGCCTGTATCAGGAACTTCAGCATTACCTGTGCAGCATCGGCCAACCAGCAGCAGTGGGTGACCTGCTCTCCCACCTCCTGAAAGCCTTACAGGCCCCAAAATCAAGACTGGGGATTCAGGGTTTGTTGAAGGAGGAGGCTGTCTGGCAGGCTTCACAGCACCGCTTTGCCCAGCGGCTCGTCGAGGAGTACCCTCTCTATCCTGACGTGGTTGTACCCCTACGGGCAGCAATTTTGCAAGTGCAGCATGGCATGCGACTCCTGGCGTCTCAGGTGGCCTCTTCGGTGACTGCCCAACCGGGTCTGTCACGTCTTGTGTCCACTATGCTAGCTTTTCCAGGTCCAGCGGCGTCCTCTGATCTGGCCTGTGCAGACTACCTGTGTTCAAGGGAATGCTTGCACATGCTAAAGAGCCTGGGAAAGCAGCTGCCAGCAACAGAGGTCAGCCGTGTGATCCCAGATCATGCCGTTTTATTGTTGAATTCGCTGCTGTACATACAGAGTCACATACTGAGTGCTGGGCATCTCAGTGCAGAGACACAAAAACTCTTCAGACATGTTTGCCAGGTGAGATACAGAGTGCAAATATCCCAAATAATATTTGCAATGAGATTTTGAATCTGAGATTTTTAATGTGATGTTCTCTAACTTTTTCTAATAAAAACAATTTAAATAATTAAATGAATAAATAATAAAAAATGTATTCTTAAAAATAAATAAATACATAATATGGATATACAAAAGGTTAATTTTATATTATTTATGTACTATTTTTGTTTTGTAATATCATTTATTTTTATGTTTTCAGTTTTTCAGGGGTTTTTTTTTCTGTGTAGCTTTACTTTATATTTATTTCAAATTGTATTATTTATTGCTATTCATAAGTTTCAAGTTAAGTGTTTAGGTCATCCAAGTTTATTTATGATCTATTTATGTCATGACATTTTTTTTAGTTAATTTATTTAGTTTATACATTCTGTTTGAGAAAAAAAATGAATACTTAAAAAATAACGGTTATATTTGAAAAATGAGTAATTATTAGTTTTGTATAATAATTCTGGTCTTGTAACAGACTGTGATGATTTTTTTTCAGGCTATAGTGAATGAATGGGATGAGCAGGAGAAGAGAGCAAGAGAAAAAGAGCAGATGGAAGCCAGTCTGTACCGCAGTCGCTCTCGTCTACATGGGACAGGCCTTACAGAGGACCAGCAGGAAGAGAGAGAGTTCAGACGCTCTTTCCCCTCTTACCACAAGGTAAACATGGATTAAAAAGGTTGCATGCAAGTTTTTACATAGAATTCATTTTAATTACCCACATTTGCATGTTTTTTGCCCTTTCCATTGTTGTCAGATTGGTAAGAGTTTGTCTTTGGATCAATAATGTGTTTTTTTCCACAGGATTTTGCTGATATCACTTCAGAACCTAGTCTTGATCAGCCAATAATCATAGAGGATGATGATGATGCAGATATGGAGGAGTCGTCTAGTGAGACCAGCAGCTTCCTCTTGGCCAGCAGCATGAACACAGTGGTTCAGGTCCATCAGAGACTCTGTTTGTCTTATGCTCAGTCACTGTGGTACCAACCCAATCCATCAACCAATCACAGCAAAGATCACATCAGTGCCCTGGTTTCGTCATATCAAATCACAGCTCCACTGATAGCCCGCTTCTACCATCTAATGGGTATGAAGGCATGATTTTATACAAAACGGGAAACCTCAGCACTCGCATATCTCACTATCTGATCTTTCCCTCTTTTTTCCCTTTCTCTGTCAGACTGTGAAGTGGACCCTAAGTTGATGGGCTCTCAGCTTCTCCTCAGCACTCTACTCCAGAACACTGTGAGTGGTTCTGGAGGTCCAGCTGGACTGGTTCTGCAGAGCGATGGGCCGTATGACTTCTACAGGGACCCCAGTATGAGTCAGGCTCGGATCAGCCTGCCAGCATTAGAACAGCTGAATAAGGCTGTGAGACAGCGCCTGAGCGACTGGCCTGACCACCCTGCACTGGTTCAGGTGAGAGAGGCTTCAACTGCCATTGTCATTGCAATGTTGTATTTCAAGTTTGTAAAATCTGTAGCTGTTTGTATATTTTAAGGAACAGATAAATCTTGCTATAATCATATATGGTTTAATATATTGGTATAATCATAATTTGGGCTCTAATATTTGGCAAGTAGTTTAATTAACATTTGAGAATTCTTTGAAACTCAGTTTGCTATGAAGTGTGTTAAAACTTTTGGCTATAATATCTCTCAAATGCCCTCTTTTGATTCATGTATTGTAGATCACCATGGTAATAGAGAGGGTGTTGGCGTTCAGTCTTTCCAGCCCTCTAGCAAAGTTCCTAAATGGTCTGGAGATCCTGCTTAGCAAAGCACAGGTAGGGGAATCGGCTCATACGCTAGTCAGTAGTTAACTGACCATTTGTGCACAGCTTAGGTCATCGGTTTCAGATACCAGTTCTTCTTATTTTTCCTCAAAGGACTGGGAAAACAATGCTAGCCGGGCAGTGTCTCTTAGAAATGAGCTGGAAGCTATCACACAACTCATCATTCAGTGGAGAAAACTTGAGCTGAAGTAAGTAATGTAACAGTCTTAAACTGAAACTTGTTAAATTGCCTTAATCTGCTGTATAGTGGTCTAACTGCTTTTTAACTACTGTATCTCCGCAGCTGCTGGTCGAGCAGCCTAGATAATGCACAGAAGCGCCATGCTGAGAATTCAACCAAGCACTGGTTGTCAATTTACCAACTCGTAGAGAGATACCTGCAGGAGCAGAGGACCGACTCCAGACACGGTGAAAGAAGTGTACTATAAAATATGAATCACATTTTATCTGTTTGCATTGAATGACACTTTTCTTGTCCAATAGATGATGGTGTGGAGACCCTTTCCCTCTCGTCCGTCTCATCCACCCTGCAGGCCTTCATTGAAGGCTCCACTTTAGGAGAGTTTTCTGTTCGCTTGTCCATGCTGCTTGGTTTTCACTGCCACGTCCTGCTGGCTCCCAAACAGGAAGGATGTGGTAAGAGAAATCTGGATTACAGCATATCCATAGGGATAGAACAATACACATATGATGTATATAGAGTACACTTTGTTTTATTTTGACTTCTATGGTACTTTGTGTATTAGCGCTGCTGCTCGACACAATAATCACTATGCAATGCTGCGTTTCCTAAAAGCATTGTAAGCCTAAATTGATCAAATCTCCATTAGTTTCAATGGGTCTATAATGTACTTAAGCTTACAATGCTTTGGGGTAATGCTGCCCAGGCCAAATTAAATGAACAATTTCTTCCTTTTATCCTCAGACTCACTTTGCAGTTTGCTGTGGAATCTCTATAAATATTACACACAGTTCTCAGAGAGCATCCAGGCCAAGATCACCCAGCTGAGGTCTCCTATAGAGAAAGAGCTTAAAGTAGGTTGAACCAAAGGAAGCAAGAGTACTGTCAGATGTAATTTTGTCTCCTTTTATTGAGCTTATGTAATGTTTATTTTGATGCCTATAGGACTTTGTCAAAATCTCCAAGTGGAATGATGTCAGTTTCTGGTCCATCAAGCAATCAGTGGAGAAGACACACAGGTGAAGCCGATTGACTGAAGCATTACCATTCAGTTTGGACTCATACAATTTAAATTTACTCAAATAAAAAGCCGTAAATAAAACTGTAATAATGCTTTCTTTACATGTGATTATACGGAGAATATGTAAGAAATTGCTAAAACAGTGGGCATCAAACTGGCTGTAATGGTTTAAAAATAAAGTTATGGCATTGTGTCTGTGATCAGGACCCTCTTTAAGTTTGTGAAGAAGTTTGAGACGGTGCTGAAGGAGCCGTGTGCACCGTGTCTAGTGGAGCAGGGCAGTAGCAGCAGCATGGATGATGTGGATTCACAGCCTGAGGAGACTCCTCTTCACAGGGTTCATCGAGCACTGAGAGCTGCCCTGCCTGGAAAGGACAGAGATCTGCAGGTGACATAACCTTTCCAAATTCTAGAGCATTTATTATTATTAAAGAACTCTATTATTATCATGCTTATGTTGTTTCTTTTTGTAACAAGTTGTACTTCAAACACTTTTCGTGCACAGGCTGATGGTCCAGAGGAACTCTCATCTGATCAAGAGCCGTCGTCTCTCCAAGCCCGTCTGCCTGTCCTCACGAAGAAGATGAAAAAGTTGTGTGTTCAACTTGTGAAGAAGACCACTCTGCCTGAGCTCTCAGAAGACCTGGATCAGTTCACAAGTAACACTTTATTTTATTCTGTCTGACCCTGGGCTGCAAAACCAGTCAAGTAGCATAGGTGTAAAAAATATTGTAAAATATCTTGTGATTAGAATCATTAGAATATTATGTAACTTCATTTGGACAACATTTCTCAATATTTAGATTTTTTTTGCACCCATATTACCCATATATATATTTTTGGTTCCAGATTTTGAAATAGTTGCATCTCAACCAAATATTGTCCAAACAAAACATGCATCAATGGAAAGTGTATATTTGCCATCCTCAGGCTGGCTTGCACCGCATGTCATGTTTGCATGTGTGCATGTTGAAAATCTCCCATGAATGAAAAACGCATCACTTTTTCTCCAATTTGTTATTATTCCAGCTGAGATAATTACCAACGTTCAGGCCCTGCAGACCCTGACGGTGGACCGCAGCATGGAGCAAGAGAAGCAAAAGGCAGAGGCGAAACAGATCCTTCTGCAGAAACAGAGAGCACTAGCTGATCTCTTCAAGATGCTTGCACAGATCGGTCAGTCCGAGTCATTTCATGTGGTTGTGAAAAATTCATTTGTAAATGAAGGTTCTTTTATTTTACATGTTGAAGTGACAGCAGATTGATTGTGTTTTGTTTCCGTCCAGGTCTGTCGTACCGCAAGGGTCTGACTTGGGGCCATACAGCGAACCCAGATGAGATGCTGTGTCTGCAGCCCTTGGAGCTGAAGATAGCCCTGTCTGCAGTCAAGACACAGGACAACACGGCGCACGCGTATGTAACCAGCATCTACAGACTAGTCCTTCTCATAGAGTTAAGAGTCAGATTTTGACAGTAATAGTATTCACAGGTTATTTGCGGAGATGATGGATGCATGGGAAGGCTGTGAGAAGTACTTCTATCGATCCTGGGCCAGGCGCAATGCCTTGCTGACGGCATTACAAAGCGCTGTTAAAGTAAGTGCCTCAAACAGATATAATGAGCAAAATGAAATGTCCTCTTTAGATTTAAAGTTTTATTGTGATCCTCTGAGTGCTCTAATTAGGGATTATTTTTCATCCTTCTAGGAGCTTGGGCTGGGAAATATACAAAGATGCAAAGGTTTCTCTTCTCACCTGTTTAAACTGTTGTTAAGGCAAAGAGGAAGACTAGCCCGACTCACAGAGCACTGGGTCCAGCTCAGGTACTGTCCTTTCAAGATTAATTAGATAGACTCCCATTCTGCCGTTTTCAACATTGATGATTAAGAAATGTTTCTTAAGCACCAAAGCAGCATATTAGAATGATTTCTAATATTTTTAATGAGAATAAGACACCTTTATAAACCGGAAAAAAACCTACCGACTTTACTGATTCTTTTCCGTTTAAAAAACAGGAAGTTGGTTGACTGTATCCAGAGCATCAAGTCCGACACGCATTGCTCTGAAGATGATGTCAGCAGCCTCCCTCCTCAAAAGCCTCTCCAGCACTGGATCAGCAGGGCTCAGTCTTCAGTGCTGCACTGCTCTGTTGTTCTCCAGCAGCTCTCTTGGATCCTCCAGTGCTGTCCTGAAGGCTCTTCTGCAGCCCCTGCTGAGGCCAGGGAGGGAGAGGTCATGCAGGGTCAAGCCACACTGAGTCACCCATCTCCCTTGCCCCCACACATCCAGCCACAGGCTTGTTTGCTGCGGAGAGGGGAGCAGTCTTGGAAGGAGGTGCAGCAGAAGGTGGAGAACCTAATGAAGGAAGTGAAAGACCTGAAAGAGAAGTTGGCTGGATTGGCCCAAGAATCCACAGAGAGAGTTGTCTGTAGCTGGTAAGTTTGAGAAACACATACCATTTGAATTAATTAAACAGTTTTGGAAGTGTGAAAATGAAGGGAATTTGTTATGATTTATATTTGTCTTATTTATTTGGTTTTTAGACCTAGAAAAATACTGGAAATATTTTTGCAGTAAATTTAGTTTTACTTTATTTTATTTTTATTTTTATATATATATTTTTTTTATTTATTGTTAGGGAAATTTAGTTTTTTTTTTTTTGTTTTTTTTAATCATTAGTAAAAATTGGTTTTGTCTAAAAATAAATAAATAAATAAATAAAAAGGCTTTATTCAAAATGTTGGCAAATTTGTGAATTTGAGAAAGTGATTATTTTATTATTATTGTTATTTGTTCATTTTTTTATTTTTTTCTAAATTTAATACATTTTCTGTAGTTTTATTTTATTTTATTTTACTTGAAGTCTTCAGTAGCAGTGGAAAGGTTTATATTTAGTCTCAACTTTATCCTTTCACCCTTGATATTTAAATTATACATAACCTTTATCTCCTTTCCCCTTCTTATAGGGATCACTTCACACTTTGCTGTTCCTCTCTGGACCGGCTAGGCATCGTTGTGGGTCAGATGCCAGCTCTAGAACAACTCTTTATTCCTGATGGTGTTCCGGTCCTCCATTCCCAGCCTGCCCTCATCTGCGGTCTCCAGGCCGTAAGGACGGAGGTGGAGACCTGCCTCACAGAGTTCACCACCTGGAAGACTCACCTGCTTTCTATCAGACAATCAGAGAAACGTAAGAGCACAGAGTGCTGTTCAGACCTTTGACATGCGCTGGTCTAAATTCCTCTTTTAGTAGGAAATACAGCGATACCAGTGTTGTTGTTGACTAAAGCTGTTAAAAATATTGTTGAATAAAGCTGAAATTAAAATAAAAATATACATATTGGCTGGAAAAACTAAAAATTAAAATTGAACACTAAATTTAATAAAACTCAAACTGAAGCTAAATAGAAACATAAAAAATAAAAATGCCATAATAAAATAAAATGACTAAAATCACATATTGCTTATGTTTGCAAGTGTAGTCTATCAATCTAAATGTAACTCGTTTACTTTCCTTGCATGCATGCAGAACGTTCCCATCCATTTTCTGCTGAGTTCTCCAAGCACCTGGAGAAAACAATAAACATGGTTCTGTGTGCGGTTCAGACGCTTGTTAAGAGGAAGGAGAAGGAAAAACCAGAGGATCAGCAGTCAGAAAGCAAGAAAGGTGGGAGTTCACCCAGGATTTACCCAGGGAACGTTCGAGTGGATCTATTTGTGTGTGCTGATTTTATGTGTGCTCCTCTAGAGAGTGACTCAGAGGTGGCAGAGGAGCTCTTGAAACAAGGACACTTGAGCAGGTTACTGGAAGAAGACCTGAGCGCAGATGTGTCCAGTCTCTCATTAACAGAGGTCAATGGAGTCGTGACGGAGCTGCTGGAGAGACTTCGATCACACAGGGACAACTGTCAGTCCCACCAACTACAGGTCAGTCACACACATACATAAACCGTTTTAACTTCAAACAGATTACGTCTGGAAGTAACAGTGGATATGTGTGTATTGAAGGAACTGAAAGAGGCTTGTAGGGGTGTAGTGCGTTTGGAGCCGATGCTGTGTCTGTACTCGGAGTTGGTGAGGTATTATCTGGCTATAATGATGGGAGCTCACCGTACCACAGGAAAGCTGCTGTCCGTCCTCGCTAACGTCTTCACTGAACTCGCACAGAAGGTATATTGCCACTCTTCACTGGAGCCTTTCTGAAACTAAATTGCTGAATCTAAAAAGCTACTGTTTGCAACATTATTATTTATTTTGATTTTAAAACCACTTTCCCCCAAAAGCATTTAATCGTCCATTCTCATTCTTTTTTTTTGTCTCTTTCTTTGCCTCTCACTCTTTTGCTCTACAGGGTTTCTGTCTGCCCCAGGAGCTGATGGGAGGAGGAGACGGTGAGGGGGCCACAGAGTTCCATGATTATGAGGGTGGAGGAATAGGAGAAGGTGAAGGAGTAAAAGACGTCAGTGACAAAATCGAGAACGAAGATCAGGTACATTAGTATGAGTAAACCACTGCTAAAAAAACATTTGTAGTCTGGAATGAAACTGAATTGGTGTTGAGCTTACATTTTACGTTATACTGAATTCTAAAATTCAGATAAAACCAGCACCTGGAAGCTGAGTGAATACACTTTGCATTGATGGATGGGGTTGTTAGGATAGGACACTATTTGGCCAAAAGACAAAAATTCTGGATTCTATTTGAAACTTGATTGAAATTACAAACTGGAGTGGTGTCAAAATGAATTTCTGAACTGGAATCTAGATGAATTTCTAAACCTTTGCCTTTTTACAGGTTGAAGACACCTTCCAGGAGGGTCAGGACAAGAATGAGGAGGAGCAAAACAAACAAGACATTAAAGAGGAGGACAATGCAATTGAGATGTCTGAAGACTTTGATGGAAAGATGCATGATGGCACAGACCATGAGCCAGGTAATTGCACTTACTGTTACACAATTAGATGATATGTAGGTGATGAAATATATATCTTGTCTCAATCAAAGATTAGAAAAATAAAAATGACATTAATATCTCGTTTCCTGTTCAGGGGAGGATGAAGAGGACTCTGATAAGGAAGATGATGAGGAGCTGGATAAGAAGATGGGGGATCTGGGTGATGGTCAGACAGATGCTCTTGATGAGAGAATGTGGGGAGATGATGAGGATGATGAGGATGATGTTGACAGTGATAAAGAGGAAGAGTCTGGTCCAGGAATGGATCAGGGGGAGTCAGAGCTGGTGGCAAAGGATGACAACACAGATGCTGGAGAGTCAAACAAAGATAAGAACCAGGACAAAGATCACCCAAAAGATGAGGAAGAAAAGGAGAAAATCCATGAACAGCTGGATGAGGTCAGACCTTTACCGCTTCTTTCTCTCAATATCAAAGCTGTGGAAGCCAAGGGAGAAGCATATAATAATAGGTATATTTAACTGTGTGTGTAGCGTGAATTTGATGAAAATGAAGTAGACCCATACCACGGGAAGCAGGAGAAGGCATCAGAAACAGAAGCCATGGACCTGCCAGATGGTCTCAACCTGGATGAAGATGGCAAGGATGAAGAGGGAGGAGAAGGAGACGGTATGTTTAATTTAATTTATTATTACAATTTAAAATGCATGTTTTTAAATGTAACTTATTCCTGTGATTGAAAAACAGATTGTTTTAGCATCATTACTCCTCTCTAGTGTCACATGATCCTTCAGAAATAATCTTTTGCTGCTCAAGAATTAGTGGTGCTCCTTAATACTTTTGTATTTTGCCTAAATACTTTTTTTGTGGTGCATTTTGTTATTCATTCTTTGATTAATAAAAAGTTCAAAAGAGCAGCATTCGTTTGAAATAGAAATCTGTTCTCACATTATGAATGCCTTAACTATTTTATTTCTAAAGAATATTTTAAAATGATATGTAATAAATATTAATTCTAGACGTTCAAGCGGTAGTGTACATATACTGTAAAATGGGTCTAACTATAATTATTCTTCTGTTGTGCTTTGTTTTTTCCTTTTGTTTCAGAGGAGAATCCATTTGATATAGATGACAAAATTATGGAGGTGGATGAGAACAAGGAAGAAGAGAAAGATGGATCAGAGGAAGGAGGAGGTGAAATGACAGATGAGCAACAAGAAGGACAGACAGAGGAACAGGGAGAAGACAACAAATCAGAAGAGAAGGAAGAAGCAGAAAAATCAGAGAATCAAGAGTCTGAAACAGATGAAAGAGGAGATAATGAAGAAGAGGAGAAAGAGGAGGAAGAGAAGAATAAAGGACAGGAAGAAGGACAAGATGAGAACAAGTCTATACCAGCTGATCAAGGGCAAGCACCAAAGGTGTGTTGTGCAAGTCATTTGTTATTGAAGTGTGTAGTTATACAAGCATGCAGAGGAAAAGGACCTGCCTAGTAACTGAATTCTGACATGTTACAGGAAGAAGAGAATGAGGGGGAGGATGATGAAGCACAACTGGAATCTGCCGAGAGGAAGGAACATGCGTCAGATGGACAGACAGGAGAGGAGAACGTTCAGAGTGAGACCGCAGTAGAGCTGGCTGGAGCTGCGTCAGAGAGAGACCAGGCGAAGGAGGTGTGTAAGCGGCGACCTTACAAAAAAGGCTTTTTAAAAATAGATTTTTTCGTGTGCTCTTGTAATCTTTAATCCAAAACATTATACCCATTAATAATGTGACAGTAATCGCTTCTTTGCAGTTTCCTGTCAATCACAAGAGATTACAGCAATTACCAAACAACAATAATCCAATCATGTAATCAGATCCCAATAGATAGAAAGTCTCCTTTTACTCCTTTAAAGTCTTGGATATTTAATACAAATGTTCTATAGTTAGTATAAAAAAATTTGGAGCTCATTTAAGTGAATTAGTTATGTAAATAATCCACAGGAGGATGGCAGCGGGGCTGCAGATGCCAGTCAGTCTGAGGGGCACGACTCCAAGCTGATGGCCAGGATGAGTTCACACAAACAGAGGCAGAAAAACACGCAGGTCAGTGTGTGTGCAATAACATACAATAGTCACTTGACTATTCTTTGCTCATATATTTAATAGTGGTGTTTTGTGTTGCTGAAAACCGTGTAAACAGTGTAAAATATAAAAAAGCTGATGTCCTTTCTTTGCTGCTTTTTTTTTTTACCAGAGCTTCAAACGCAAACCTGGGCAGGCAGATAATGAACGCTCAATGGGTGATTATAATGAGCGTGTAAATAAACGTTTACGTACGGTTGACAACAGAGAGGAAAAAACGCAAGATCAGTCCCAGCCCAACACACAACAGGAGTCTGACCTGTACGAGCACATAAAACATGGAGAGGAGAGATACGACGCCCAGACATATGGTGAGGATTTGTTTAGTGTTACGTGTATTCTTTAAAGTGCACACCAAATTGTGTAATTCAGAAATTCTGAGCTGTGTGCTCACATGAGTGAGACCGGTTTGAATCTGCCCTGCAATCCATGTAAACATTGTCTGATTATTTCTTCGTAGATGCTGCCAGTGCAGAACAGCAGAAGCCAGCTGGAGTGAAACAGGAAGAGGAGGAAAATGAAGAAGACATTGCAATGGATGTAGAGGAAGAAAAGGACCTGCAAGCAGTTGAAGCCCAGGAGCTTAAACCTGAGAAGCTAAACGACAATAAAGCTTCTCAGAAAGGTGAAATATCAGCATCCTTTAACTGTGTGTGCACGTATGTGTAACCTGTGAGTCCATGTTTAATGTTCATCCATTCTCTATCAGGTTTGGAGTATGGGGACATGGAGGCACAGAAACAGGCTGATGCAGAAAAAAAGGAGAAGCTAGAGACAGATAGGAGCAGTAATGAAGAAGAAATGAAAGAGAGGAGTGACGAGTCCACCGTCCACACTGTGCCCGAATTACTGATGGACATGCAAAAGGTATGTTGATTTATGATTGCTCAAGAATCATAACCTAACCCTTCTGAATGAAATTAATACTTTAATTCAAGGATGCAGAAAACTAAGCAAAAGTGGCAGTAAAGATCAACATCTATAATGTTGCAAAATTTTGAACTTTCTAATCATTGTATTAGACTGATTTCTGAATCATGTGACAGTGAAGACATCCAGCATATAGATTGTAGAGCAATTTGTGTTCGGTCAGGTACCATTGAAGAACCCAGAAGAGCTGAGAAGAGAGATGGAGCTGCAGTTGGAGGCCTGGCAGAGACAGACTTTAGGATCCCAGGAAGAGGTGAATTTTCATTATACCAGTCACATGATAACTGAGCTCCGCCTCTTTACCTCACATACCGAAATTCCAAAAATTAATCAAAACTGTCTCTCAGGAGAGTGTGGCAGCAGCGCTGTGGCATCAGTACCAGACCCTGACGTCCCCTCTGTCCCAGCAGCTCTGTGAGCAGCTCCGGCTTGTCTTGGAGCCCACACAGGCAGCCAAACTCAGGTCAGTCCTTCTACCTTCCCATCCAACCACAAACAAAGCATTTATACTAAATGAATGATGACTTATAGGAGTAGTTCACCCAAAAATGAAAAGTCTGTCATCTTTTACTCTAGGGTGAGTAAGAGTGAGAATTTACTTGTTTTTTTTTCTCTTAAAGGAGCATCTTCTCTGATGCTGTTTTTACTCATTACTTCAGACCCTCAGCATTTGGGTTTTTTCTTTCAGTTCAGCTAACACTGTTTAATGATCCAAAACAGGGGGGACTTCCGCACAGGCAAACGGCTGAACATGCGCAAGGTCATTCCTTACATCGCTAGTCAGTTCCGCAAGGATAAGATCTGGCTGAGGAGAACAAAACCCAGTAAAAGAAACTACCAGATCTGCCTGGCTGTGGATGACTCCTCCAGTATGGTGGACAACCACTCCAAACAGGTACAGTATCCCAATATCTCTTCAGATATTAAATATCAGCTACTGAATTCAACTTAACTAGGGCTGTCACAATATTACATGTGTAGTATTTTTAACATATTACAGTTTTTTTTTACAGTTATTACTCAATAGTGGTAATAGTGACATCTCTAATTTGACCCTGTTAAAACAAAGATGTGCTGTTCTATTCTATTTTAATAAACCTTGTATTTGATATTGTGTGTGTCTCTGTAGCTGGCATTTGAGTCGGTTTCTGTCATAGTGAACGCTCTCACACTTTTGGAAGTGGGTCAGGTGGCTGTGTGCAGGTGAGTTCAGTGGAGTTTAAAATATTTTTTTTTTACTCTTGTGGCTGATAATACTGGTACAAAGATTCTTCTTTTGCTTTAATAAATGCATTCATGCATGCATTCACAAACTCATTCATGCATCTTTTAATTCACTTGCTATAGTTTTGGAGAGAGTGTCCAGCTGCTCCATCCCTTCCACCAGCAGTTCAATGACCAAACAGGAGCAAAAATACTGCGGCTCTGTCAGTTCCAGCAGAAAAAGACCAGAATAGCTCAAGTAAATATCTCTCTATTTTTTAACTGTATTACCTTGTTATATGTTCAAACTGATGACTGTCATATTCTATTCCACTGCAAATTAAAAGCATTTGAAATATTTTCGTCTTTCAGTTTTTAGAGACTTCAACAAATTTGTTCATGGCATCTAAACAGCAGATCCCTGGCTCAACGAATACTGGTAAAATAATTGATCACGTTGATGTAAACAAAGCTGCCCTTAGTTGAGAGTCTTGCTCACTTACTGATCTAAAGTATTTCTTTGATTTGTTTCCTCTTAACAGAAACGTCTCAGTTACTGCTAATAGTATCTGATGGCCGTGGTTTGTTCTTGGAGGGGAAAGAGAGAGTCGCAGCTGCTGTTCAGGCTGCTCGCAGCGCAAACATCTTTGTCATATTTGTAGTGCTGGATAACCCAAACTCTAGGGTAAGGAATCTGATTGGTTCAAAAGGATTTTGCGTTAACAATCCAGGTTTAGCTAAACTAAAACCAAATTGATTTGTTATGTGTTTTGACATTATAAATTAGTCAAATAAAATGTACTTTAAAGATGCTTTTTATTTATATAAATGAATCTCTCCATGTTAGGATTCCATATTGGATATCAAAGTACCCATATTTAAAGGGCCAGGAGAGCTGCCGGAGATCCGATCCTACATGGAGGAATTCCCCTTCCCTTTCTACATGATCTTGCGGAATGTGAACGCCCTCCCAGAGACACTCAGTGATGCTTTGAGACAGTGGTTCGAACTTGTCACAGCCACAGACCAGTAATGGACCAATTAAGAGTGGCCAGAAGACACAACTGTAAAACTGAAGTTCCACTGCTGCTAGTCGTCCCAAACATCAGTGCACACAGTACACATACACAAAGACATTAGAAAGGCTGCTGTACATGTGCCTTTTTTATTTTTTGGGAATTTGTAGTTTGATTGAAGCGGTTTCTCCTTTTCATCACCACAGTAACCAGGAATTGTTTTCCCATTGTTACCTTCAATCAACTTTGCACAACTTTTATTTGATTTTTTTCTTTAACTGCAAGAAAATGTGATGCCCGTGTGGGGAAAAACTTCAACCGAATGTTGACTGAAGAGACTTCCAACCCAAGGAGTATTTCCCACCCTTTTTCTTATCCTGTATGCATCCAGTTTGTAAATGTGAATGCGACATTTAGTGTGAATTACACTGCCAATGTTTGATGATATCATATGCAAAAAAAAAAAGTCCAACTGCATGTCAGTAATCAGACCTTATTATGGTTTATGGTATCCAAAACAAACGATGTGCCTTTATAAAAACCCATGTTCCCATCTAGACGGTTCTCAATGAAGACTTTGGTACTAACTCATCACTCACACTGTATATCTGAAAGGATTCTAACTACTGAATCACTGGCTATTTCTTCTTTTACAACCAGAAGCACAATTTCTGCTAGTGAAGGAAACTTTTTGAAAGCTTTGTCTGTTATTTCGATCACTGTTCTATATCCTACAGATCTTCTATATTTAACCTCATAGACAGTAGCTGCATCTCTTATTAGACATATCTAGTTTTAAACATTTCATTTTGAAGTATTTTGAATCCGTTACATTTTTCCTCTCGGACTGTGCATTTTGTGTCATAGACAGCAGCATCAAAAAAACAAACTCTTTCATCTTGAACACATTGTCCAAATGCCACAGTAACCTGGTGTACTACTTCTGTCATCTTCCTCATCTTGGTTCATGAAATCGCAGATTACCGTGGAAATAACAATAAAACATTTTTGACATGTTTTCATTATGATCTGAATTGAAAGTTGACTGGATATGTTAAACTTGACCAACCTGATTACTGATATCATAAATGTACCTCTATAGATATAATTTATGTAAGAGTAAAAGTAAATCACCCCAAACATGAATTTTAGGTTTAGGTTCTGCATTAGGAATACATTTATCAGGCATGTGCATTCATATTTATGCAGTTGAAGTAGTTCTTATTGAGCAAATTGTTAGTAATTTGGAGTTGTGACATATACATATATAATATATATATTTTTTTTATATTTATTTTTATTTTTATTTTTATTTTTTTTTACTATCTTTTTACTTTATATATATTTTACTCCAAAAACTGCTTTTATAAAAAAAAAAATTTCCGAATGGAACCCATATTTGCAGTTTTATGACTACGAAGCGGCTATAAAAAAAGTTATCTGCATCACATAGACTTAAACCAAGAAAACATAAAATGCAACATTGTTAACAACAATGTATAAACATTATTTTGGCAGTGTTGTTTAAATTATTTTCCTTTGATTTTTTTTTCTTTTAGTTACATATTTTAGTTTATATTTATTGTATTGAGTTAATTTAAACAATTGAATTATTTTTTCACTTTTATTTTGAAAAAAGATATTCTCGCGCTATTGACCTTTATGTTGACGAGCAGCTACGCGAGGGATTTTTTACTATTGCTTCCGCCTTCACAGGTTTAAGTGCCCTTCCCAAACAAGTGGACGTATGAGTTTGTGTGGATATTAAATTATTTCAAATATAACCTTCGTCCAAAGCAGCATGAGATTTGATCCGTAATAACGGTTTAATGCTGAGACTTTCCTTTACGAACATCTTTCGGGAAAGTTTTTCACACTTCTGAGACTGAGCACTTCACAGGTTTGTAACAGTTCAACTTCATAACTACACACACTGCTATAATATACAGTTGAAATATTTGGCGTAAGCTCATATTTAATGCTTGTCATAGTTTCCTGGTAATATCCGAATCAGTTTATGGATACTGTTTGTATTAATGTCACACATATAAGTTCACAGATGATGTTTGCATTTTTTAAACATAAACATTTTTCCATCATTCTCTTATATATATGAACTTTTGCAGAATGAGTTTGGCGGAGATCAATGAGAATGTGAAGCTGGCCAGAGAATACGCCCTGCTGGGGAACTACAGCTCTGCAGTGGTCTGTTATCAGGGCGTCCTGGAACAGATCGGAAAATACCTCTATTCAGTTAAAGACTCCTCTCTACAGCAGAAATGGCAGCAGGTTAGTGTTCCTCCCTGGGCATTGCTCGTCTGATAGTATGATTCGGCTATTTAATGTATTAAACTATTTGCTTTGGGCTTTTGTGTGTTCGTATCGTTTCATCCAGGTTTGGCAGGAGATAAATAAGGAAACTAAGCAGGTTCGGGAGATCGTGTCGACGCTTGAGAGCTTCCAGCTGGAGTCGACCCCATCCAAACCCAGCAGCTTTAGCCAGGAGAATGACATTATGCCTGTTCATATAGAGCACAGGTACATGCCCATGTCTGTTTTCATTATAAACCCTCCAGGCAGTCACACAAACTCTTTTTACTAGTGCAATAGGACATCTGAAGTAAGAATTCTGCCTTTCAACATATGCATGTTTTAGAGACTACAATATGGTGTTTTGTATTGAGAGTTATAAGACTTTTCAGACTACAGCTTTAATATATGTGTATAGACATCTATTTATAAATCTCTCTCTCTCTCTCTCTCTCTCTCTCTCTCTCTCTATATATATATATATATATATATACAGAGAGTGAGATATGCACCTATTTCGACATTTACTTAATTTACCATGGTCATAGAAACCTTTAAAAATATTGTGGAAATCTTTCGAAACCTTAATGTGTTACAGTTTTGATTCTAGGCATGAAAAAACGGATTGGACATTTAAAAAAAATACATTTAATTATAATACGTTTTTTAAAATATAATTGCACTTTAAATATAATTTTTAAAAAAAGTAAAGTTATTTATTTAAATATGTAGATTTAAATTGTCCAATTTCTTACTATTTTCACTTTCATTAAAATATGCCCTTTCAAAACAAGATTTAAGAATCCTTAGCCAGTATTTCAAACAGTTGGATGTTCAGTGTGTGGGAATCCTGTCTTTAGTAGTTGTTGAGTTTAAAGCCCCAGTCAGCACTCCTGTCATGTGAATTAGATTATGACCTAAATGGTGTCCCTTTGTTTCTCAGCCCCTCATTTTCTTTCATGCCTCTCTTGAGGCTAATAAAGGGCTTTTGAGCCAGTTATATAAACCATAATCTGATTATGAAGTACCATTTGAATGAGCGATTGCCCGCCTTGTACTTAAGGACCGTTCATTCCGTGTAACAAAATTAAAATAAAATTGTTAAAGGGCGCCTTCCGAGTCAGCACAGTATGTCCTGACACTACATGTGTTGGTAAACAGGCCGTCACCGTGTGTAGTGCGGAAATCCTCCGGTCCTCATAAAGAAAGCAAAGGCCAAGGGAACCGGTTGAGCGCCGGCCCCCGCAACCAACCACGACCCTCGCCGCGTGTTGCCAACGGTGACAAGGGAAAACCTCAGAAAGGCAAGGAAAAGAAAGAAAACCCATCCAAGCCCAAGGAAGATAAGGTAAAAACATGTAGATCCTTTTCCTATTTCTGTCTTCTGTTTGAACAAGGTCTATTGTGTCATCAAATGTTTGCCGTCACAATATTTACTCAAAGGATCAGATGTCTTTCTCTGTATTAATGTTATAAACCTGTGATACCAGTTAAAGAAAAACATGCAAATGTTTCTTTTGTGCTCTTCTACTTTGGTTTTTGTCCAAAAACTACAAAACAGAACTTGCAAATCACTTTTTTTAATCTGATGTTACGGTTTTCTCCAATTTAGTGGAAAAGAACCTTTTGCCAAAGAAATAATTTTAAAAACGATTTGATTTGATGAAACTCTCTGGCCTCTGTAGAACAAAGCAGAGGGTGTGGAGACGGAGGTCAAGAGGTTTGACAGAGGAGGAGAGGACAAAGATCTGATTGAAACTCTGGAGAGAGACATCATCTCCCAAAACCCCAACGTCACATGGTACTTTCATCTCACTTTTCTCCAGAAGGGCTTCCATTTCTCATTTTATTTCTCAAATATCCTTAGATTTTTTAGGAAAATAAGCAGTCATAGGTAATTTTTTTTTATTTTTTAATATAGGGATGACATTGCTGACCTGGAGGAGGCCAAGAAGCTTTTGAAGGAAGCCGTGGTTCTGCCCATGTGGATGCCTGAGTTCTTTAAAGGAATAAGACGGCCGTGGAAGGTACGAATACACAACTCACATTTGCTTTCATGCATTTCCAAAATCCCCACTCTAATCTTTCAGATATCAGTGGTGACACAGTGCTGTGTTCACCAAAGCTTCTTTTATGTAATCATAATAATATTGTGTTGAAATATTAGTCGCAGTATTCTATTTTAATATATCTTAAAATATAATTTGTTTCTGTATGTAAAAACTTCTGGAGTAGTCTTTACTGCATTATATGTTACGTATATATATTATATTATATTCGGCAACCATATGTGATTATAATCATATGATTTTAGGGAGTGTTAATGGTGGGTCCACCAGGCACTGGAAAGACATTGCTTGCCAAAGCTGTTGCCACTGAGTGCCGAACCACCTTCTTTAACGTTTCCTCCTCCACCCTCACCTCCAAATACAGAGGAGAGTCTGAGAAACTCGTACGGCTGCTGTTTGAGATGGTAAAATCACTTCATGCATTACTCCTCCAATAGTGATAGCCAAACTACCTATTTGTTTTATCACCATACATAAATTTGTATGTTTGCATGTTCCTACAGGCACGCTTTTATGCCCCCACCACCATCTTCATTGATGAGATAGACTCCATATGTAGCCGTAGAGGAAACTCAGAGGAACATGAGGCCAGCAGACGCGTCAAAGCTGAACTACTCGTCCAGATGGATGGTATAGCTTTATACAAACTGCATACAAAAGTTATTAATATTCAGTAATATTGCAATTTAACTGCATAGACAAAATTGGAAGATAAGGAAGTTTTAATTTAGCTGGATAATAAAACTAACTTTGCTATATTATTGAACTGAATTAAATCAAAGTGATATAAGCTGAATAAATACTATTTCTGCTTTTTTGAATTCATAATTGAGCTGTATAATGTCACATGTTTTGTACAATCGTTTTATTGCTGAAGAAGTTTTCAGCATTCTTGTTTATTAATATAAAGCTGCTCTAAAAAATAAAATCAATAAATGTTTCCAGGTGTTGGCGGGACGTCTGAAAATGACCCTTCGAAAATGGTCATGGTTCTGGCAGCCACCAACTTCCCATGGGACATCGATGAAGCTCTGAGACGCAGACTAGAGAAGAGAATTTATATCCCTTTGCCTTCAGGTATTCAGAATTACCTATCATACCCTATTAAATGAAATAGGCTTAATATGTCTCAGCTCTATATGCATAAATATAACAGAAGCTTTTAAAACTATCATTTGTGTTACTGTAGCTAAAGGAAGAGTGGAGTTACTCAAGATCAACCTGAAGGAGCTGGAGCTGGCCAATGACGTTAACATGGACAAGATCGCTGAGCAGATGGAGGGATACTCTGGCGCTGACATCACCAATGTTTGCAGGTGTAGTATTTTGAGTGCATTCTGAAATGATTTTCAGTGTGAAATTGCCGTAGTTCTAGAAGTGATTCATTGTTTTTGAATAATTGCAGAGATGCTTCCCTGATGGCAATGAGAAGGCGCATTGAAGGCTTGACCCCAGAGGAGATACGGAACTTGTCAAAAGATGAGATGCACATGCCCACAACCATGGAAGACTTTGAGACGGCACTCAAGAAAGTGTCCAAGTCTGTATCTGCTGCTGACCTAGAAAAATATGAAAAGTGGATAGCGGAGTTTGGCTCCTGCTGATGATGCCAAAGAACCTTGATCGTTCCTCCATACAGTTGCCGTTAGTACTTTGAAAGACTGAGGGCCAGTTTCACTAAATCTCAGAGCACTTCCACCCTGGACCAGATTGAAATCAAAGGGTCTTGCCTTGCATGAGGTCTGTATGAGTGTACAGATTCATAGTAATAGTTTAATAATTAATAGTAGAATTGGTTTTACATCTACAGGACCTTTCAGAGCTAATTAGCTTGATACAGGATAAGCTTTCTCTGACGTTCACTCACATAAATTTGTAAGGAAGAAAGCTGAACTAATTATCCAGTAAATCCAGAGTGCCCTTATAACAAACAGCCTCGTGATGTTGCATTACTGTAGTGTGTGTACAGACAATAATGCTGAAGTGGAGACAGAATTGAGCTGCTCATTTTGTCTTTACTTGTAAAATCACTGCCAATGACCAAAGACAAGCAAACCCTGTTCTCTGATGTCTCCGAATGCTAAAAAACTATGCAAGCTAAAAGGTTTACTGCTCCTGTGGTTGATTTAAAGGCCAAAGTTTCCAGCGTTGGACAACTGTCTTAATATTGATGAGACCAGCATGTCTTAAAGGTGTGTACAGCACTTGACTTTTATAAACACTATGGAACCGGTTCCTGGTTTCTTTTCAATACTGACATTCCATTGTCATGATCAAGGAGTAAAGTTGTTTTGTTAAATAAATATTTTTTAAAATCTGCACACATGACTGTCTCACATACTTTGACTTGAGTCTTTTATTCTTGTACCAAACTGAAGAAAAACATAACATGCATCAGAATGACAGAAAATGACTGATGAACAGCCAATGAAAATGCTAAAATGAGAAGCATCCTGTTGAAATGTACTTTAACATTCAAAACTTGAAATGCAATATAATGGGGAATACTTTAATGACAAACTGCTCAGGCTCAAGTGTGCAAGTCTCCATTTCATTCATCTAATGCAGGTCTGAGTTTATGTATTGCTGCTGTGCATGCTTAATGTAACAAGCAATATCTGAAGCTACATGAATATTAACAATAAGCAACAGAGTTTTATACAAGCCATTTAAAAACAGAGAAATAAGAAATAATCCATTTAATACGGGCGGCTGAAAACCAGCTGTTAGAGATATATGATGGATTTTTAACTTTTAAAAGTCACGCTGTGCCTTTTAATGGTCAGTATTGACGGAATGTCATGTCCACACAACAGGCAAAGCAATCCCTAGTATTACCATGAACCAACCACTTCAGTGGGAAAAAGGCAAGGATATTTTATGAACTGTGCTTATTTAAATGTATGCACCTGTTCCACCTCGCAATGTAGAGAAAAATACAAAACGTAATTTGCTGATTATGCTGTAAAACAGACACAGATGTGAAAATAGAAATCTCTTTCATTAGGAAATGTCGGGAATATTTCTCTTTTAAAGTGCTACATCGAAATCATTGGTATTGTCAACCAAATAAAGCCACATAACCAAACTAACGAGAACACATCCATCACTTTTCTATCAAAATGCATTTTTCTGTTGATTCTCCCTCCACGTTGTCTATAAGCCTCTGTTTTTCATCATCTGGCATCAGAGTCTCTGGATTTAAATGAAAGAATCCCCTAAGAAAGACAAGAGTAACATGTATTATTGATCTAATCCAGCTGTGTTTAGGTCTACAGTACTACATGAAACGGCCATGTATTTGACACAGGGTTTGTTAACAGCCCAGTAACAGATGGGTGCAGGTTGTACCTGTGTTCACATGAGGGGAACAAAAAATCCAGGATCTTAATGATGACAGCTGAACCTGCAACACCAATCACCACCACCCACATGATCAAGAAGAAGAGTGGGATAGAATCAGACCAGAAGCGCTTCAGTTTATCTCTCAGCCCCTCGACCCACTGACACGCCACCTGCCACACACAATAACAATATATGAGGAAAATTACACTATTGAGAAACAGAACATTTAAAGAAATTAGGAGAATAAGGTCATCCAGAGTTAATAGTTTTGGAAATGTATTAATTATATTTTTATTCTTAATTATATTTACATGAAGGTTTGGGGACAGTGCGATTTTTTTTTTTTTACGTTAAGGTCTCAAATGCTTATTTAAAATACCTTTTAATATGATCCAAGAGTTAACAGTACAGAGTTACTTACACTATAGGAGGACATAGACCCAATCAGCAATGAATCTGAAGTCCTTTCCTCTACCTCTCTGGACTCATACAGAGTTTCGGGATCCATCCGCAAGGGTGTTTCGGGAAGTTTCCCCGGAGCGGCGATCTCCTCCTGAGTGGTCTCTGCATTTTTGAATAGATAGTGGCTGGTGGTGTTAAGCACTTGGTCTTCCACTGTAAAGACAGAAAACCATTCATAAAAACCCTAACACAAGTTTTTTTTGTAATTTGTGTTTTACTCCACAAATCTACCTGCATTATGTACGGATGCATTAGTCACCGAGACGTCACTCTCTCGTGGGATGGCAGAGAGCTTGCTTCTTGATGAAGGGTAAATATTGGTCACCTGTGTGATCTCATCAGAGCTCTGGTTCCACAGAATCTCCACCTCGCACGCATCAGGCTGCTGGACCTACAAAACATATGACATCAAGCATTTATATCCACAGCCTCACTCTAGAGTTCAGATCCGTTTCAAAGCATTAAAGCTGCCATTCCATGTTTAAGACTAAATTACTCTAGAAAAGACATAACAGATATGAAGAACAATTCAGTTGTCAGTCATCATTTATAAGGTAATGCTAAAAACCTTATCATCTGCCAGCTGGATTATCTCGTGATTCAGGACGAGTAACAGCAGCTGCTCTCCAGCATCACTCTGAACATACGACTGATTCACCATCAGCCTCAGCTCACTGCTGACCAACCCATTCGCCAGATTACTAGAGCTCACGTTAGAACCATCCACTGTAAACGCAAAGAAAACAGCACATTCATGTTATCACTGGAATAGTTCACTAACAATATTACAACTCATTCAGAAGCCATCCCACATATGGAGTTTATTGAAATAGCAGAAAGATATTATTGCATCATCTGTTTACTGATAGATCCTCTGCATTGAATGGATGCCGTCAGAGTTCAAACAGTTGATAAAAAAATTAATCACAATAATCCACACAACTTCAGTCCATCAAGAACAGAAAGCAGCATAATGGATACAGGACTCATGTTTTAGCTGGAAGTTTGAATTCAAATATTTTGGTTTGAAGTAAAAAAAAAAAATCTGGTCATGATGAAGTACTGGAGTCGTGTATTTTTGTGATATTTGTATCAGTTTTTTTCGACGGCACCCATTCATTTAATGTTAGTGTATTAACATTTACTAACAAAGACCTATAAATTGCATTATTCAGTAACCTTTGTTAACATTAATTCATAAAAATACTACCGTTAACTAATTATTTGTTCATCTTAGGGGTTATTTTCTTTCAACTTTTCATTGTTAATTAGAAGAAGTGTCATTAATTATATGTTTAAAATAAATACATACACAATAGAGCGGGACATGTCATCCTTGTGACTCCTGAAGACTTGAGAGGAGCTCCATTAATAAACGTTTCATTGTCCAAAAGACCTAGATTTAAATTGATCTGAGAGAAAAGAGAAATCATTTTAAACAATCACGCCTCCACAAACCTAATACGGATGTGATGCACCACTCTCCGTGACGATCTTACCTGTACACTGTACTTAGTCTGGTTAGTTTCACTAACCGCTGTCACGTTTAACACAACCGTTTCCTGCGAAACAGACCACATCACGCAACGACAAACGTTACTTTACTTGATGTGCTGAAGTGTACAATGCTGAAAGACACTGCTCTGAATAAACTAACCGGGGATTTCTATACATGTGTCAGACAAACTATGGTATAAAAACCAAGTAAATTCCATCTAACTTGACAGATATCAAGGCTAGCTGACAAACCTGCTAACGTACACGTGAATGTATCAGAGAGACCGTAAACTACCTTATATAGAAATGTCACCTACCGTGGTTATTTGTTTCGACTCTGCATTGGCTAGGACAAACAAGACGCTTAAATAAACAACCGTTAGATGCATTTTCCATATAGACGCCATTTTTATCAAGCTGGATATAAACAATACGTGAATCAAAATGCGCGCATGACGCTTTGCGCGTGATGTCGTAATTTTCGTCATTCCCAAGTTGGCTTGACGTAGCATTGTTTTGAAAACTCTTATGCCCTCTATTGGATGTTATGTACTACAGCTTCACGCAATCACATTTTCTGAACTTTTTTGGGCAGATGGAGGTCTATTGAGCTGTTATTTAATTAGATTGACCAGTTAACCTTGAACCTTGAAGAATTGCTAATAATGCCTGTCCAACAGTGCCCTGAGAGCACGAGTACATCTTGGTGACGTCTATGTTGATGTGTGCATTTACATCTGCAAGACGTATTATTTAGGTTGTTTGCTCATCTGCAATATGTCTATTAGACGTCTCTTTTTAGATGTCAAATAGACGTCTTTAAGATAAGTTAAGATGATTTTCAATGTATGTAAAACTGACATCTGTAAGACGTCTGCCAGACGTTTGCAGACTTTCCAGATCAAGAGATCTTTAACAGACATCTTGCATGGACTGTGCCTGTGCTATCTGGGTAAATATAACCAAGCAGCAAACATTTCACTTTATTAGGACTGTCTTGTTTTATTGTTCAGATGAGATTCTTCTCAATTCTTATAGTTAAGGTCAACGGAAAGAAGGAAAAAAACTTCTTTAAAGGGATAAAACTTACAGTTCAAAGGGAAGAAAACAGGCTACACTAAATGTTTTATTGTACTAGCACAAACTATTTTAACTTTCAAAATATAATAATTCCTGTCAAATATGTGATAACATTGTGTATGTTAATGTATATAAGTAATGCTGCTTTTAGATAAAGGGATCACAACGCTGGTTTATGGGTCACACAATTTGACTGAGGATAACACAGGGGTTTTTGACCCAGAGTTGTCAAGATCTCCAGAACCTGATGCACTGAACCAAAACCCAGGATACAGAGGTTGAGTGAATGTGGTCTGGACACGATGTAAGAGGGTCACTGTATCAGAGACACTGTAGAAAGACAGACTTCCTGCTTGGTAGTCCACAAACACACCCACCCTAGAGGACAGAGGGCTTGGGATCTCAGTTTTAACACTCTTATGCCAGAAAACAGGTTTGGGAAAACACTGCAGACTCCAAGATGTGCTGTTGTTACCAAACATCCCGACGAATCCCTTTCCTCTGCCATTCGTTTCTTTATATGAGACTGATATATGCACACATCTCCCGGTCCACTCCACCTCCCAATAGCAGCGTGCAAACACACTCTCCTTACAAAACACCTTGCAGGGGAACCTATAAATCCCTAAATGCTCAGGGTATGTCATCTGTCTGTTGTTTTCAGAGAGGACGAGGTGCTCAAGCGCTGTGTTGAGATCAAGAGTAAAGCTGCAAAAATCTAAGGAAAAATGGTTATAAATGATGTGCTTGTTATTGTCAGTTATGCTCGACAAGTGATAAAAAAGTTGATTTTGTAAATTTATCATTTTAAAAATGCAGCACATATACTAACTGTACACTATATGTCACAAATGGCAATAGTTTTTTTTTTACTCACATTGCTTAAAGTGATTTCTGGTTAATGGTAAAATCTGAATTTTTGCCACTATAAAAGAAAAGAGATCAAGTGCCATTGAAGGTTAAATTTAATACTGTAAATTAAATGCTACACAATATATGTAGTGCAAAATAAAATATGAAACATGAAAATAAAAATGATTTAAAGCTGGATGGAGTCTCTTACCAACAGAGATGATATTACTGATCTCCTCCTGACAAAAATCTTCAAAATGTTGTTTTAAATCAGAGAGAGATTTCCTCAGTCCATCAAATAGAATATGATTAACAGTCATACTGGATGACTCCTCAGATTCAGAAGAAGCAGCGAGATTCTGAAAAGTTCATATTGAGAAAAAACATAAATAAAAAATGCTTTGCACTGAAGCAGAGAAAATGCCTCAAGGTTTTACCTTGAAAGAGAAATCTTCGTCTGTGTGTGGATGCTGATCCAGCTTTGGGTCTGTCCTCTGGAGATCGGCGATCTCCTGTTCCAGCTGCTCCAGGAGACCTTCGGCTCGATTCACTTCAGTCCTCTCCTGACCTCTGATCAGCTGTGTCACCTCATGCTGTCTTTTCTTAATAGAGAGGATGAGCTCAGTGAAGATCTTCTCATTGTGCTCCACTGCTGTCTGAGCAGAGTGCTGGGAGGACACACAGAAAAACAGTCCAGTTTAAACAGGATCAGACAAACTAAGCTGACTTTAGAACTGCTTCTATAGAACTTTTATGATGATTTTGTGTCATCGTTCATGATAATTGCAAATAAAAAGGGCAACAAGCACATCATACAAAATATATGTTGCACAGAAGAAAGTCATACAGGTTTGGAATGACACAAGTAAGGAATACAGAGTTAATTTTTATTTGTTTATTTATGAGATTTTAATTCCCCAACAAACACTGACTAGACACGAAATACACCACTTTGGAGTTTGTTTTATGTTCACCAAGTCTGTGTTTATTTGATTAAAAATACATTTCAATATGCTTAAAAATGTAAACCACCACAGGTCTGCCATATATATACCCCCAAATAAAAGCTGCAAAAAAAAAAATCACAAATTTTGTACATATATACTACTATAATTTTAAATTCTTCCAGTAATCTTCACGCTATGGGACAGTAAACACCTTTACGGTACTGGTATCTTTAATATTTAAATAATTAAATAGTTAAGTAGGCTATTTGAGTATAATACAAATTCACAAAATAAACAATAATGGTGTTTAAAAATTAAAATGTAATTATTTAAAAATAAAACGGCAGGGCATATTTCTAACTAGATTTATTATTAATTTGTACTTTTTCGCTGTTGTAAAAAGTGTTTACGTATACACTCGTGGCGCGCGCAGGCATTAAGACAGGTAAAATACCTCTTCATGCGAGCTTGCGTTATTAAGCTCCTATTACCGATTAAACTACTTTTTCATGCTCCTGCTTGTCTCTTTGGCTCATCGCTCACAGAGAAAGCCTGTTCCTGATAACGCTGCGGTGTACATTTCGTAGTAGTCGACGATGAGGCACAAAATGTGTGAGCTACTTTTCCCTGAGCTTTTCACCACCGCAGTTTCGCTTTTGATCTGTCCATTTTGAGGTGGAAGAAAGGTGAAGCGATAAATAAACAGGCGGAACACTCAGTATATATTTGTGATAATCTGTGTAGATATATAAGTGTTCTTCAGAAATCTTTCTTGGTGCTTTGTGCTCATTATCATGTGAAAACAGTGTATTTTCGTGAAAACATGCATTTTCAGGATTTTTTTTTTTATTTAAATAGAACGTGTAAAGAATGCATACGTATGTAACAAATCTTGCTGACCAAAAACTATAGTTCACTTAAATGACTGCAAAAATACTCATCTCTCACCTTTAATGTGTTCACAACATGTTTCAGCTCCTCTATTGTTTTCTGTTTCTCCTGAATTTTCTGCGTGGCTGTTCTTTGCATCTTCTCGACCTGGTTTTGAGGATTTAATACATATATTCCTTTACAATTACAGGGACAGAGTGAACATTATAGAAACTAGTAGGCCTACTGCGATCTATGTGTGATGGTCAAATAAAAAGCGAAAGTTTAGTCGTGGTTGAATAGCCGGCTTGAGGTTTCCTAGGTACGGTAACCAATTCAGTGTTGTATGGTAACCCTTTCAAATGAGTTTCATAAAAGAACTTCAACACGGTAAACAAGCACGATGAAAAATCTCACTAATAACCAATTATTTAATAATACAAATAAAATAGCTAACACAATAAAAACATGATAAAAGTAAAAAAAAACAAAAAACATTTTTTTTTCTCTTCATATAGGCCTGGCATATGTTCACACACTTTGGACATTTCTGGTTGTTACACAATTTTACTAACATGACTGATGCCCATAGTCAATGTGTGTTCATTGTGTTGTAATTATGAATAAATAAAAGTGATATATGAAAAATGCATCACTATCCAATGTCATATTTATTTTGTTATAATATAACTAAACAAATAATACTATAAAATATAACTAAACATGTGCAGTAGGCTTTTCATTGATTAATACAGCCTATGACTTTTTTTCTCGTTTTATTTTTTATTTTTGCTGATTGCCATCAGTGTATGAAGAAATGTCTCCATCTACTGGGTCAACAATACAAAGGTAGTTACACATGGCTTACACAAGATTTTACACACACACACACACACACACACACACACACACACACACAATTCCAGAACTATAAAACTTAAAACCTCCTGATTCTACACATACCGTGCAGTATTTTTCTACAGGATTCTTCAAACATGAAAGCTAAATTAAAATAAATTAAATAAAAAGTACCTGCATATTTATAAATGATATTAAAAACTGTTTTATTATTTATCCCCATAAATATTAATATTATGTCGCTACATAATATATAAGAAAATAATGTTTTTTGTTTTGTTTAAATGATACCAGGCAAAGTGTACATATTTCATGCCAGACATTTCACAACAGAAATCTTTCATTAGTATGTAGTGCTTATTTTTACTTCCTGATTAAAAGTAAAGTTACGTAGATATTTAATAAACAACAAAAGCGTCACATACTTTTCTTATTCACAGGTCACACAGCGTTATTGAGGAAGACATACTGAACCAAAATCCAGGACGAAGAGGCTGAGTAAATGTGGTCTGGATTCTGTGCAGGAGGGTCATCTTGTCAGAAATGTCATAAAAGGAAAGAGTTCCTGCTTTGTAGTCAACATACACCCCTATTTTAGCAGATAAAGGACCTGAGATCTCAGTTTTTTTGTTGTCATGCCAGACACAAGGTGCTGGAGAACATTCCAGACTCCAGGACCCACTGTTGTGTCCAAACCAGTGCGCACGATTATTTCCTTTTCTTCCCACCTCTTCATATGAAACAGCAATATAGACCCCCCATATTCCTTTTTCCCATTCAACCTCCCAGTAACAGCGTCCAGTTATACTTTCTTTGCATAGCACCTGGGGCCAAAAGTCAAATCTGTTTGGATGCTGAATATACGGTCGGATTGTCTCACGACACATTGCTGCTCTGTTGTTACCAGAAACTCTGAGTTCATCATGTGCAGTGGTGGTGTCCAGTGTAAACCTCTGATAATCTGGAGATAATAGCAGACACAAAATGTGAACATTAAAAGGTAACAGTTTAGTGACATTTTAAAATAATTTAATCACAGATTTGCAACATTTGAGTATATGTACTGTGAACTATGTGTCACTTACATCGTAAAAAAACATAGGGGAGTCTCTGAAAATTTTTAACTGTGAACACAGAGATAAAATAGTGCATTATTATTGTAAAAGTCTCAGTTACGTATATTAATGTAAAAAAAATTCTCTCACCATTTGAAATAATTCTGTACTCCTCCTTGTCAAATTTCTGCAATTCCAATTTAAGATCAGAAAGCAATTTCTTCACAAGATCAGGTTTAATATGCTGGCTGACAGTGATGCTGGGTGAGTCCACAGATGCAGACAGTGAAGAGAGAGACTGGAAATGCTGTAGAACAGGCTGATACATTTACACTTGACTATCATACAAATAAATTGGATTTTTCTACATGTAAAAAAAGGTGTAAAGTAATTACAGAGTAACATACAATATATTGAAAATAGCAACTATTACCTGAAGGAATGAAATATTATTTTCCGTGTTTAAAAGCTTCTGAAGCTCATTGTCTCTCTTGTGGAGCTCAGCGAGCTCCTGCTCCAGCTGCTCATAAAGCTGTGAAACATGATTATATTCCTTCTTTTCTTGAGCTCTGATCAGCTCTGCTATCTCAGAGCATGTTTTCTCAACAGTGTGGATGAGCTGAGTGAAGAGCCTCTCGTTTTCCTCCAATGCAGCCTGTGCAGAGCACTATTAGAAAGCAGAGTGAGCTGCAAACCAGTTTTTCACAATAAAAGCCATAAGAACCACTTCTCCAACGTTTCAGTGAACTGTTCTCCAAATAACTATTATTTCACGAGTTCGCGCTTGAAGGCATCAAATAAGCGAAGCTGGTTTGGCGTGCTGCTAAGGGATGAGACTCAAGATTAGGAGGGCTGTCGAGCCCTAGGGTGAGAGAGGGAGGAGGCGGACAGCCGGTTCCCAATCCTGAGTGCCCCCCCGAAGGAGGAGAAAGGGAAAGGAGGGGGATACTGCGATCAAGGTGAGGAGAGGAAGGAACTATGGGTATTTATAGGGTGATTAGAGCTTCTTATAGGATAACTGCCTTCGACCCCTCCTCCCAAAATGCGTTTGAAAACAATATTTTATGAATGTAAATAACATGTTAATAATCTAAAAAACTTGTTTCTATTATAAAGAACCTAACTTAATGTCAAAGGCTCTTCATGATACCAGTTAAAAAGCTTAATTTCTATTCCTCTCATTTAACCTCTTCAGCTAAATCCATATGAAGTAGCAGTTGATTTTTTGAATTTCTGTATTTATTTATTTTTTACTTATCCATCAGTTTTTACGCTATAATAAAAACCATTGCATGCTAATTCATATCTTATTGAATGACATATAATTATTTTTTAGGTACAGTGTTATACCAAGAACAAGTTGCTTTTAGAGTTACCATGTTGCATGTAGCTCTTTATTTTACTTATTTTTTAGCTTGATGATAGTATTTTAATCAACAGGTTGCATAAACGTAGTCAGAACTGTTCTGAACAGATTATTTTCTAATGTGTGTTTATCTTTCATATCCATTCATACTCATGTTTGCTCCTGAAATGTTCTTCTTACCTTTAGTGTATCTAAAGACTCTTTCAGCTCATCCAGTTCTTTCTGTTTTTCCTTGATTCTTTGCTGTACCTCTCTTTGCCTTTCTGGAATCTCAATCTTTGGGGTAGAAAAACAAATGTAGCTCATCAAGGAAATATAAAAGTTCCTTGACTGGTCTAACAAGTTACTGCTATGATCATGTGCAGCTTTCTTTTTACAGCATTTTGCAGTTATTCTACCTTAGATGTATACATGAAAAAACTCCTTTGACATGAATTTTTACCTGTTTTCCCATTCTTTCGGTTTCCACTTCAACCGTGTCATGTTCTTTGTGTTCATTCAACGCACATGAAGCACAAATACATTTTTGGTCTGTACGGCAATAGAATTCGTTGAGTCTGTCATGTAGGGAGCAGAAGTTTTCCTTCAGGTCTGGGGAGGCTTCGATCAGCTTGTGTCTCTTCAGAAAGGGTGCACTGGTGTGAGGTATTAGGTGACTTTCACAGAAGGAAGCCCCACACGTTAAACAAGACTTGATGGCTTTGTGTTTTCGTCCAGTGCATTCATCACACAGTACGTCTCCAGGTCCAGCATAGCTTGGATCCGAAGGATGGTTGGAAGAAGATAGCTCAACTTTTTTCATTCTCTCCAACAGATCATCGCCCTTGATGGATGTGCGTGAAACAGGCTTCGGAGTGAACATCTCTCTGCACTGAGGACAGCAGTGGGATCCCTCTGGACTGTCCTGCTTCAGACTGTGAACACACGCCGAACAGAAACTCTGACCACAGTTACAAGTCACTGGATTTTTCAGTAGATCTCGACAGACCGGACAGCTGGCCTCACTTTTTCCTGATGTTCTAATACTGGCATCTGCCGCATCAGTGAGTATATGAAGTGTACTTATTGGGCTCCTTTCTGAGAATATGTTTGTTTGTTTGTTTTTCTTTTCTTCATTCCATCTGCATACTTTCACTTCTGCCAATGCAAACATGCCACTTCAAGACTATTTTGCGTATCTCTTCCTTGAGACACTGTGAAAGGTAGCTTCAATTGCAGTCCACTAATATTCCCATGTTCACACACTCACATTTCCAACACAGTATGATATAAAATTATTGTGAACCTGTTGCCCATAAACATTTTAAATCTCAAATGTCTAAGTGTCATTCATAGTGAAAGTGCCACTAAAAATGAATACACTCATTTAAATGTGGTGCACTGAAAACTGATGGTAGTAATGATCAGTCAGAGAGGATTTGATACAAACACTGCCTAAATAGGAGAAAGGAAAAACGTTATGTTACGAAAAGAAAGGAAACAGGGAGTTTCAGTTCCTAAGACAGCTAGGAGAATTAAGAGAATTAAGACCGTTGACACGCTGAGTAAGAACCAACCATGAGGAATTATTTTTTTCTCCTCATGCTTCATTTCAGTACAGGTGAGTTTAGATATTGGGTTATTTAAGGGGACAGTGTATCAGTGAGCAATAAATATAGATCTGGTTTAAAACAGTAAAAATGTATAATAATTGTAATATTATTAAGAATAATAATTGATGCTTGATTTCAGGAGAGAATGATTAAAATTATGATTTTCTACAAACTACAGACATACTGCATAGTTTTCATTTATTAGACAGTTTGAGAGACATTTAAAATAGAACGGATCTCTGATCTGAAGGGCATGTTAGATGTTTTGTGATTAGTCAAAAGGGTGGATCTTTGTTTAAAACAGGGAAGTAGCGCAAACTGCAAACATTAAAATAGTATGTGTGCATTATTATTATTATTATTATAATAAACATTTGAGAATCTGATTAGATTTGATTAGCATGGTCCTGTTTATTAAAAACTATTAATGTTTAAATTATGCTTGAACCCCTAAATGTACTATATACCTGTATGATATATCTACAATAAAAAAAAAATTGCATCGATTTGCCTGTGATTTCAGGCATTTTTTGTCGATTTCTCAAACCCTGTTCGGGGGCTAAAATTGTGCAGTCTGAACTCGGCTTTATTATATTTTCATCCTGATCTTACCTCGTGTTAAATCATCTCAGTTATAGTATCAAGATCTTAAATGTAACATAACATAGGTATGGAAGGCAAAATGCACATTTGTCTCCATATGCATGTGTAAAGATGGCATTATCTGCTGTAGCTAATATGTAAATTTATTTTGGTTATTTGTTGTGATGTGTTTGTTAAATGTCTGTTTTTTTACAATATAACACAATTCATAACATTTTCAAAAACACAGAATAGATATGCAAACAGATTACAGAAATCAGACTTAATCTGACTCCACTGTTGCATGACGTCGTCCACATATGTGGACAGTTGGTTTTTGGTAAATAAAAC
>JAUYWG010000057.1:10056635-10083753 GCA_034779775.1 Enteromius afrohamiltoni | reverse complement strand
TAAAGACAGCATGAAATGATTATTGATTTTATAGAAAACAATGCATCATGTTTTTTCCTCCTTTTTTCATATTTAAAAGGTGTTCTTGTATTTTTTTTTCTTCAGATGAAAAATATTAAGGCTTTTGCAGAAAATATTCCAGAATATTTCTGCATATAGTGGACTTCAATGACGGCTAATTTCAATATCAATTTCAATGCAGCCTTAAAGAGCTCTCCCAGCCGAGGAATAACAATCTTGTTTAACTAAATAATTGCTAATTTTCTACACACACACAAAATAAAAAATATAAAAAATACCACAAACACAAAATTTGGACCTTGGCTGCCATTAAAGTCCACTATATGGAGAAAAAACCTGGAATGTTTTCCTTAAAAAAACGTTTTTTTCGACTGAAAAAAGACAGAGACAAAAATATTTCATGACACTGGGATGAGTAAATTATTGGGTTGAGTATATTATAAATTAATAAGTTTTTATAGGAAAAAAAGACAATCAAAAACATGTTTATGACATTTGTCACTTTTACAACACATCTATATATTATAAAAAGGTTTAATCGAATACAGGTCAATATACCTTTTTTAGTTTTATCTCCTAATTATACCAAAACTATTTACAAAAGAAAGTGGACGTATACAAAATATTTCTACATTAAACCAATTCTATAACAAAAACATGTGGTTCGATAGGAGTTATATACTCAATCCATTTGGACCAAAAGTCAAAGTTTTTGGTTATTCATACAGAAAGTAATTAACACATAGCCTGGGCCCGCCCATATTTCCTGTGACGCTACATTTTATTTCGCGACTCTATTTCGACTCTATTTCTGTTGCAGCTGTTTTGAGAAATTTTCATGACAGGTTTTCTCTGAAAACGGAGCAGAAGTAATTAAAGTAATTACCTACTGCTTTAATGAAGCTAGCTATAATTGGTTACGGTGGCTTCAGGTTCCGTCGCTACACATACGTAATCGGATTGAGTGGTCTGATTGGTTGTAGATTCGTCCAGCACTATACAGAGGCATCTGATGGACGCAGGTTAAGCCCGCCTCCCAGAAGGTGGGTAGGAAGGTAGCTTTGCCAGACTAAGCTCCTATGAGCTTTATAGTCGCGGAAGCCAGGCTAACATCAATTCAGTCCTGTATTTGTGGTGGATTAGGTTTGTACCAGCATCAAGTAATAGCTTTTTTGAATAATTCCCAGGAAACAAACGACTGTGCCTCAAAACTGAAATAAATTTTAAAATCATTTCTAATACATTATGCATAGCTTTCCAAAAACTTTTCATCAGCAAATATTTATTCTGAAAGAGAACTAATTCTTTAATAAAAACATCTTCAATCATTTGTCCACATAAACTCAAGATCTGCCTCCATCCAATCAGCAACAACTAATGGATGGAACGTTTCTTTTTCTATGTTTGGTCATTTATTTTTACTTCGGATGTATGTCGCAATGCTTACAGGAAAGAGAGAGGGAAAAAAAAAGAAAGATCTGTTACCGCTTATGCTTAATCAAGGCTCTGAGTACAAACAGGAAATAAAGACTAAACTTTTAACAATGTACGATTTTCTTTTGTTATTTTTGTTTAAATAGCACAATTCTTAAAATAAGAATGAAAAAGTACTTTTTCTGCTTTCTGCCTTTCAATAAAGAGTACAAACGAGCATGCTCAAGAATTCATTATGAATCATTTCAGAAGATAAATATGAAAGACTGACCAAGTAATAATAAGGAACTAGACAGATGGTGCATGACCGATAAAAATAGATTCATTGTTGTAAGACAGCATGTGAGATCATATCTGTGGAAAATTAGAGGTTTTAAATGTGAGATCAGGTAAAGATGAGCAATAACGATAGTAAGTGCTTGTACTGCTGTTTCTTTTTTATATGCAGCTTCTAAGCATCACAACATGCACTCAAACCACAACAGTACTCCAAAACACCTTTTATAAATGTTATTACTTTATTTTATACCCCTCACATCTAACACACACTCATCAAGTTTAAATGAAATGTTAAGTGTAACTAATACGCCATTTACTGAAATCTTGACTGAAATCAAACCGTGAAATCATTCTTGTGTAGGCGTTTACTCTAGTGTCGACTCAGTAATGTAGGCTTCCGGTGGTGGAGATGCAAACCAGTGATGACTCCAATAAAACCTCTAATTTCTCTGATACAACAAACAAAGGCCATCCTGTTAGTTGTAAAGGTATCAAGACAACAAAAGAGGGGGAAAATCAATGTTTTAACGGGGCATAAATCATATTTATCAATGAAAAAAACCTATTAAAGACCACTTTGTGCTTTCAAAATAATAATAATAATAATAATAATACTAACAACATTTCATCTACTGTATGAAGCATAGAAATATACAAACACCATTTTCAAGTATACAATACATGAAATATCACATAAAATACTAAAATACAGCAGACAACATCATAAACCCGACTTAAAGAGAAGCAAAAACCAGTTTGTGAATTTGTGGTTAGACACTGTTCTTAAAGGACATTTTGCAAGAAGTTTGTAAAGTTATGGTAGGTAAAGGCTGCTGTTCAGAATTGTAATCATCAGGAAAGATGATGTGTCAATGTATGGGCCGGAAATTAAGGGAACAAACGTGCGCACAAGCATGATGGCACTATCACTGTAAGATTTCGAGGTGTTTGTGCTTTCACGATGAGTGATTGTTTCTGTTCTACTACCAAAACAACTAAAAATAACGTTATTGCAAAGAAATATTAGTAATATTTGATCAAAATGTCTGAGTGTAATCTTATTTTTTATTTTTTTAAATAACAATATGCTATCCTTCATTCCCTCGCTCAGTGTAGCTACAGCAAAGCTTTCCATCAGAACGTGAGACTACAGGCCTGAAGTATCCTCTCTCACATCCTACGACTCAAAGAGCCAGTTACATGCAAGCTCAAGTAGACATGGATGGTCAAACCAACCTTCCCGAGTTCATTCGGCTCTTCATCTGGTTTTCATTTTGTTTTATTTCAAGCAAAGACCATCAGTGACATAATTCAGGCTCTACAGGCATTGACCAATCAGCTCACATAACAAAGCATCCCTAGAAAAACTCCATTCCTACGAAACAAAAATAAGTTAAATGTTGAAGAAAATTCATATTGTTCTTGTCATGACTCGGATCAGCTTCGCTCTGCTTATATACAGTAAAGTGAGACAGTACAAGGCACACATTAATCTTCTTCGAAATGTTACAGATGCATAAATTAACGAACCCTATCACGACTTCATCTACTGTGCTAAAAATAGGGGGCCTTGTGAGAACGGCTAAAATTTTCTTGCTTCCGTGTGCTTTAGGAGAAGTATTTGATCTACTGCTGAAGCACTAGGACCGGTCTAGCTGGTTTCGAGATTTTCATAAGACTGTGGTCGAACCCATGCAACTGATGACCCTCACAGTCCAGAGCAGCCCAGTCCTACCCTGCTCATCACTCTGAACTATTAAGGCTGAAGTTCAGTGCTGTGTTTTCAGTGATGGAGAATTTGATATCTAAATATTATGTTCATGTGCGTTAGATACTGTCAACAAAGCTGCCAGGAAACAGCCCGGTTCGGCCGTTTCTCTGAAGTGTTCCTTTAAACCAGCCGTCCTCTCGTTTTCTGTGCACAAATACGATGTCTCCCTCCTTGAGTTCCAGCTCTGCTTCGCTTTGGGGAGGGTAGGACACCACCACACGGTACCTGGAGGAATGGCAAAATGTGATGATTACAAGTCATGTTTATTTCTGCATGTTAAAGTGATAGTTCACCCAAAAATAAAACTTTTATGATATTGCTGGAATAACTTTCAGAACAATTTACCAGATGATGAATCATTGACAGTCAAGCAGAATCCATTTTGCTTTAAAAATCTCAAGCAATGATTGTTTCTTATTTGATTTAATAAGGATGATTAATAGTTAATTGTAGATGAAGTACCATTCATAAAAAATTTAAATAATATTAATAATAAAATATTAATATTATTACTCTGAGAAGTACATTTTAATATAAACAATAATAAATTCTGCTATTATTTTTCAAGTTCAACTAACTTTGTTGTAATGTTCTTTCAGTTGCACAGTTTATTTGATGGTAGTTTCTCTGGAATGACATTGTAAAAATAGTGAAGTGACTGTCAGAGCTATCTCTATTCTATCCAGAACTTATCGTTTTTGAAATAAATTTGATTGCAATCTTGATATATTGTTTATTACCCAGCCCTAGTGTCATTATTGTTGCCATTCTTGGTGTTTTATTTAATGTCTTTAATCAAGCTTTTATTGTACCTTTCACACACGATTGGCCGGCCGTCATGCTGCATGGAGAGGAGGGAGGAGCATGGCTGTCGTGGAGGCGGGGCGATTGGGGCAGTGTTGTCCTGGGTGCTGCTTCTGTGTGACACTGCGTCTGTGTTTGATGAAGACAGCTCAGAATCCATCGGACAGACTCCAGCACGGCCGTTGTGTCCTACTACCACCGCTGCTGAGCCGGGTGCAGCTATTTCATGTCCGACTGCCCCCTGGGGCATTTCCATGGCAACAGACTGCTCCGCCTCCAGTGTAGGGGAGGATGGGGGAGATGGGCGGAGCTTCTTTTTATTAGACAGCAGTTTCAGCAGGCCTTTCTTTTCTCTCTGAAATGACACGTTTGATTTCGGTTTAAATGAAGAAGTTGAGTGTACAGCTTTTACATAACACATGAAATTATCAGCACATGATCTGTGATGATTTTCACACTGTGAAGTGTTGCACATCCTGACATATTTTGCTGACCCTGTAACATTTCAATCCAAATTTTTAGTTTTGACTATATCTCTACATCTAAACCTAACCTTACCCATGAGTAATGCCTAAAATTATATTTAATGATAGATGGCTGACACTGATAGCAGACACGTCAAACTCAGCATGAAGGGTCATCAACGGAAGTGATCTGAGGGTGAGCAAATGATGACAGAATTTTTATTTTTGGGTGAACTCTTCCTTTAAGCAACGGATTTAACACTAAAGCTATTTTAACAGTAAAAGAAAAAAAAAACATACAAAACCACAAGAAAGTGGAAACTAACATTATTAACTAGCTAGCATCTAGCAACTAACTAGAATTATACATTAAAAAGCAAAACACATTTAGTTCCACTTACATAAGAATCAGGATATCAGATATCAATCTAGTTGATAAAAAATAAACTCGCTCAAACACTCAGTGTTATTCTGACTGCAGAGTGTCATGTGACATGGAATGTGAGAGTAGCCAATCATCTGAATGAGATATTCAGCTATCCAAAACAAAAAGAAAACACATGAAGAGATCTGGTTAAAAAAAAACAAGAGGTGTATAAAAGTGAACTCTGAAGATCTCTGAGTCTGCTACAGCTGGGGTGATCAAGCCTGATCCTGGAGGCCCGTGTCCTGCACAGTTTAGCTCCAACTTGCCGCAAAACCTGCCATTAAGTTTTTAAAGTACACCTATTACGACCTTGATTAACTGCTTCAGGTGAGTTAGATTAAGGTTGGAGCTAAACTCTGCAGGGACTGAACTTTATGACCCCTGAGCAGCAGTGTCCATGTAAGAGTACGAAGAAATCTCCCAGTACTTTGAGTAAAAGCGAACAACACTCAGGATTGTGTCCGCTGGGTTTGCAGAACATTCCGAATCATAAAAACTGATGATTTCAGCTGTATATCAGTAGGCTTAACTACCCCGCTCAGCAAATGAGGTGAAACTCTGAGAATGTCTAGCTGCCAAATGCCTTACTGCAGCACATTAAAATAACACTGATGGGAGGGAATAGCAAAAGAGACCATTAAAAAAGTTGTAGATGTTGTACAATGATTTAGTTCAAGTCTCACCTTGCAGTCTTTATCCAGTCTACAAGCAACACTATGATTCGAGGCTGAACCGAGAGATTTTGTGCCGCCGTGGTTCACAGGAAGTGCTACAACAGAGACCGGTCTTATGGCATCACTGTCTAAAGAAGCAGCGCTAACATTAGGAGGGGTCAAGGAGGCGGCGGCACAGCTCATGGCCACACTGACTCTGGCTGAGGAGGATCCCGGGCTGGAGCCAAGGACAGGTGACGCCTGAAGAACCACAGCTGTGCTAGGAAGGTAGGACACAGGATTGTGGGATTGGATGGGAGTCACTGCTGCTGTAGGCCGGTCCTGACTGTGACTCACAGCTGGTGGGGAAAAAAAGGTGAATGACAGAAATATGATTTATTTTTATGACAAATTTGAGTGCCCATAATAAAGAAATCATTTTTAGATATACATTTTTGTATTCATGTTGGTTTCAAATGAATTTGAAAAAAAGAAAATCCATGAATACTATGAATTTAATGCAACTTAGTTCATATTTATTAATTTTTAAGTAGTGCATGCCAAGAAGAAATAATATAAACAAGAAAGGAAACAATAAAAAAACTATATAAAACTGCTATTATATCATAATGACACATGGCTGTTTTTGAAATTAATTTTAGTGGTGTTCCTTATTAGGTGCATGTGTGTAATTGTACCTGTCCTGACCGCACTGCGTGCCTGGTTAACGGTCATCTGTGACGTCACGTGCATGAGCACTTTGGGGTGCTGTCCAGTGGGTATATGTGCAGCTGACACTACAGCAGCAGGCAGTAGGCATGACGGGGTGGGATTTGGGCAGACCGGGAGGGGTTTGCTGGGGTCAACACTTCCCAGGGCAGCTCCAAGAGAAGTAGAGGAGGGGCTGACGATGGTGATGCCACGGCCTGCCTGAGAGCACAGGGTCAGGGGAACTTTCGGCTGACTGCTGCCAGAAACAGTCCTGCAGTACAAGGACGGAGTGTGAGGTTCAAGACTGACATTATTGTTCATACAGAATCTTTTGAAACGGCAATGCATTTTACAGCGAATCAGAAAAATCTGTACATTTAACAGGCTCTATGTAGTCGTAATCCTTTTACATCACACGTCTGATGGGAAAGAAATTTAAAAGGTATTATAAGAGGAGCTGTAAGAAAGACATTCGGAAGACATCTATAATTTAAATGGCAGTAAATGGCTCATCATGCTGATTTACTTTTCATGCAATGAATTATATTATGCATGTAATTCTCATTCCTACCACAAGAGAGTGCTGAGTTTAAAGGAATGTGCCGGTGCATAAGAAGTTATATTGATGGCATAAGATGGGATATTGTGGCATAATAATAATAATATTTTTTTGTTTTAACTGGTAATCAACATTATGACTGATGAGCTCTGTTAACAAAGTGCAACTTTTATTAAACATTTTTTACCAATTCCACATGTGAATGTGACCAGCTCCCATTTATCTGCATGTGGAGACTTTATCTGTGTGTGTGGCTGAAGGATATACACTCCTGGAAAAACAGTACAATCTAATCTTTCTATAGCTAACAGGGTGTATGAGTGATAACAAGTACAATTGTGTGTGTGTAGTGTTTGTATCATACCTGTTGACAGGACTCATGTAGTTACCAGGAAACACTCCGATCTTGCCAGTGTGCATGGATGTTCCTTTAAACCAGCCGTCCTGACAGCGCTCCAGCACCAGAAACATCTCCCCCTTCCTCAATTCCAGCTCATCTTCTTTACGAGGTGCGTAGGGAAACATCGCCACGTACCTGAGAGAGAATCAAGCTTGCAACATTAAAACTACGAGACATTTCATTCCCTGAAGTTTTGTCAATTTAAAACTTTTTACATTTTATTTTTAAACTTAACTTTTAACATAAATAAATGTATTAAGTATTATAATCTTGTAAAATGTATCTATATTTATAGTTTAAATTGACTTCGATGCAGTACTGCTAATTAAACAGGGGTTGGCGATGTGCACACGGCAGTTATGCATCATTTAGAATCTATTCTCGACACTGAATTGTAAGTTAATTTCTAAGGACACAAAAAAGCATGAAGTCTTCAAACACTGACTTCAAAATGTGAATGTCATAAATAACTGCCATAAACCTTCTCCACCCAGAGCATTATGGGTGACTCCAACAGAAATCAGGTGTGTTTAGGGCTGTGTTCCGTTGATATGCAGACAAAAGGTGAAAGGTGAGAGGTCACGGCTCAGGTTAAATCCCCAGAGACAACCCTATTCCCCTTAGACATTACCTCTGACCCTTCACCTGTGTGTTCAGTCACGCTCAGCTGGCATTGGGTAACAGCAGAGAGGTGAGTTACCCTCCCATACTCTTTCTAACAGTGTGTATCTTTAAAGTTGTTCATTTAAAGTGCATTTTATGCTCTACTCACACTGTGGGTCTCTGACGGCCACTTTGGTCACCCACAGTGGGCGACGGCCTCTGACCAGCATTCAAGGCGGCAGCACTCACAGCCGAGGACTGTGACTGAGGTGGAGGAGGAGGTGGAGGAGGAAGAGCATCCTGAAATAACCAAACATACAATTTGTTAATATCATGTCTCCAACAAAATGATTAATGCATAAAATGCAATACAATTAAAGAGATACTGCAGTTCTCATAACCATCCATATTCATTGTTATTTTAATGTCCATTCACATATATGTGTGGCAGGAAATGATGTCAGAGACATCCCTACAAAGTTTGGACAACGTCATAAAACCATAATCCCACTGACTGTGTCTTTCCAGCTTGTGTGCTGGTTGCTAACAAGCGGGTTTTTGGCTGTGGCAGGTGTTGTGATTGGTGGATATCCAGCCTGGGCTACATGTCTGGCTGAAGATGGATAAATCAGTTCCATATGGACCAATGCACACATCTGCAAACAGCCTTTATGAGCCCAGTGGCACCACTACGAAAACAACTCGCACACTGTAAAGCTTGTTTTGTTACTTTAAGTCACCTTTTTGTCTGTTCGTTTCAAGTTCTCCTACAATGTTTTCTCTACTAATGCTCTTGTCTTAGTTGTTTTGATTAATTCATGTGTCCAGTGTTTACTGCTTTATATGGATTTACTGTAATTAGGAAAAAACTAAAAAAGCAAACATCTTTCTCTCTGGTGCTTTTAAATCCCATATATGAGATAAGAGAGCCAACCGATGCACACTACGGCCACCACTACGAAAACAATGCTTTGAAAACAAAAGGAAACAGTACCCGCACAGCACTGCACACACATCAATCTCAGAGAGCCATTAGTGTCCACCCTGAGGCCCACACAACAACACAAAAATGGTGTGTGTGTGTGTTTGCGTTGAGAGATGAAGAGCTATCAGATGGCAAACTGTGTTCATTTAGTATTAGCATTTGAGTGTGTGTGAATGCAAATGTATTGAGTGTGTTTGTGTTATAGTACACTACTGTTAAAAAGTTTGGGGTCAGTAAGATTTAGTTTCTAAATTAATATTTTCATTCAACATTGACAATAAATCCAAAGTGACTGTAAAAACTTTTAATTAGAAATGTTTTTTTTTTTCCATGCGACACTGGAAGTGGGCAACATCATGACTGAAAATGCCTAATATGCTTTCCATAACAGGAATAAATTTCAAATTTCAAATCAAGGATAAAAGAGGTGCTAAATTGTGCTAAACAAGCTGTACACTGATGCTTAAACTGAGGTAATACGCTTACCCAAGCAGGAGTTCATGTTGTCTTTACAATTAAGCATTTGGCTTTAATAAAGTTTTGCGGTGCTTCATTGGGGATATAAAAAAAAAAAGAACATCTTAAAGATAGTTTTTAGATGACAGCATGCTGGAAATTACTGTTATTTCATTGTCAGCACACAAAAAAAGAAGTTGTTCCTCTATATCCATTTCCTGTAAATTACTGCAGCTAGAGTCATCAAAACAGTCATTTAGTCAAAAAATAAATATAAAATCCACCGCCTCCAACAAGTAAACTAGGATAATTAGTCAGGCCAAAACATTGCATTTTTAAGACAGCACATTAGCAAATATAAGATTTTGACTACATGATTATTGTAGCAAATGTAATTATTGCAATACCTACAAAGACCTTTGTGAAGAAAACTGCTGCTGATCAAACTCACCTTTAACATTATTTATTTTGTGTGCGTGTGTGTGTGTTTTCTTTTTTGGCAAATTAATCCCCCTCAAAAAATGAAGAAATTGAAAATGAATGATATAAATATGAATATAATATGAATCTGGTAAACATAAACCACTGTAATTATAGAGGACTCATGTAGAGTGGCAAATCAATTTATAAAAATCGAATCTAAACAGGACTAAAGAGACTAAAGAGCATGTTTAAGTATACCGTGCACTTTAAATAGAAATCTTTCCACAGGTAAGACCTTGACTTTTTTTTTTTTTTTTTTTTAAACTTTCAACCTGACACCTGAAGGAGCTTTCTGTTCATTCACTGGTTATCAGCCAAATCAGAAATTCCCAAAACGGCAAACATCAGCCATTTATTTGGCGTCTGGCTGACATATCACATAGTGCTGAGTAATAGTGCTGAATACTGTTGTACAGAGTCATTTTATATATATACAGGTTAGAAGAATGTCATTTGAATAAACTGATAGTATGTCACCATTCTTCATCATCCTAAGTGGATTTAAGGACCCTGTCAGACTCACCAGTGGAATAGAGGCATAGCTGGTTTCTGGAGGAAATGTGAAAACTGTCGCTGTGGTGACAGGACTGCTCGGTGGAGGAGTAACAATGAGTCCTGTTGTGCAAATGTGAACCTAAAAGAAGACAAATAAGAAGAAATGACAAGTTAATTAACCTTTCCTGAGCCGCTTCTACTCCTGTATCATCTGGCAAGTGGAAGCACATTATGAGACAGTGGAATTCTGCTTAAGGGATGACACAGAAAGCCATACAACCGAGAGAAATTTGGGCAGATAGCCACACACACGTATGACTTCTGTTTAGACAATCTAACTTTAATGCAACAAGACATCTTTAGAGCTACATGTCAGTCTACATTTGTTGTTCATGCCTGAAATCAATCCAGCTTAAGAACAAACATTGACGGCCTTAAAACGTCATGACCAATGAGAACTTGCCTTTGGAAAACTTAGTCAAGTGTCAAAATGACTTTTACTCAGGTCAGCTGGAAATACATGAGTGAGAAAAATAATTAATAAATATTGCTATTTATGTAATAGATAAGAATCTGTTAAAACAGTTGGGGTCAGCCTTGCTAAGAATAAGCATTAGAGAAGCAAAAACTAACCCCAAACATTTAAAGGATAGTGTTATAGTCAACAACTAAAAAACTCAGGAACACTGAGGCCATAAAATGCCATTCTGTCTTTCTGAATGGTTTAATAGTTGGCTAGTGGACTCATAACAGTCAGCCGTCAGCAACACAAGCCATGCTCTTAATCATTTTTGTATAGCAGACTCTTAAAAGTGTGGCATGTATTTGCATTATCTAACTGTCTGAAGTGATCGACCACATGGCATGTTTTCATAACCAGGTTGCATCCTTCCTCTATCCTTTCAGAGCTATTTTAGTTTTCCTTTATGACTAACAAGAGGTCATAAATCAGGAATAAATACTGGAGCTTTACTTTGTCAGAAAATAGCATTAATAGCACATGGACAAACCACCTAAGGCAATCACCGGTGTGGGTGGTGTACCTTGTGTACATTATATTAAATCCTCAGATGTTGGGATCACAGGGCTTCATATAAAAACTACAGAAATAAACACACTTTCAGGATAAACCGAACCTCTGAGAGACGCTACAAACAAGCCAGAATCAAACAGATTTGTAGGTTCAAAGGGACACGCTGTAGACACTGTGTTGTGACATTCAATATCTGGATCAGGTCCTGAGCGACTGATGTGCTCTTTTTCTTCACTTGTGCTTCAAAAAAAAAAAAAATCAGACACAAAAGAGACATTCCATTAAAAAATCCACACCTTACATCTAAAAGTATCTAGAGAGGAGCTGAAAATAGTCCTCATCAAAAAATAGACATGGACATAATTATACAGAAATGATAGCATCCGTAATTTATTTTTAAGTTCGATTCAATTTCCTGTTCTCTCCTTCTCTCTGTGCCTGAGGGAAATGCAACTCTTTTGCATATTGTATGACTGTCCTGGGGTAGCATTTGTCATTAATGACAGGACCTCAGGTCCAGATTTCGTTCTGTACTTCATGACCTGAATGTCCCAAAGCCAATAAGCTCAAAAAAAGGCATCTCCAGCTTAGAGACTCTGCTAAATTCATTACAGGTAATGAAACGGGTGTGAGAAAAGGCCAAAGCATTAACAGTCTGTAAGAAATGGCACAGCTTTCAACACTAAATAAAGAAAGAGGGACTGTTAATCTCAAAAAGGGGAGAAAAAAAAGGAAAAAAGTCATTTCTATCCAAATGATTGAAGAACTTCCGCATACATCACCAGAATAAACACGTCATTTTAGTGGAAGACCGAGTTATGATTAAAGAAGATTAAAAAGTTAAAATAGAAAAGGAGTAATATATTTAGAAAATGAGAATTTGTTTCAGCAGAAAGTGTTTTTTGAGCCAAAATTTTAAACAGTATTTTTTTTTTTTGCATGAACGTGTTAACCTGCGAGCTAAAACTGAATATTTTCTCCACAGAGATCTCAGAAAGAGTAAGTGCTGGGGGAGTGTGTTGAAGTACATGTGAATCTGTGTGTGTGTGTGTGTGTGCAAACAGCATATCTCCCTGCCACAGACCCGCTCAGCTTCAGGGTGCATCACCTCTCAAGTCACACCCTACAGGTTAGATTGTACGAGGCATGGAGCGAGTCAATGTGTGGGATACGAAAATACTGGAGGGCACACACACTCTCACAAATGCTGTGTTATTCTTGTTGACACACCACTTCCTGCAGGTGAGAATGACATCAGCGTTTGCCGATTGGATGAAATAAGCCAACAGCTGGATGATAATCACAGCTGCGTGCAGGCCTTTCCAGGCAGCGTTTCCAAAACTCTGAAATCATGCACATTTCCTTTGCCAAACACTTTTTCTTACAAGAACAGTATTGTAACTCAGCCCTCGAATTCATACAAGATTAGCTCACACTAACAAAAACTCACGAAAATGAAAACTTTAATGTGGCTTAGTTTCCTCTGTGGAGTAATAGAGAAGCTATTGTAAAGATGGTGAACTATCCCTGTAAGGTTTGACAAATTCAGTATGGAATATTTATACCATGCTTAATTCACAAATGAAATGTACAATAAATTAATTAATCAATGATGGGGACATATTTGAATTTTGTTTTGTGATTTTCTTAAGCTAGAAAATTGGAGGGCAAGCTGTTTAAGAGCTAAAGAGAACATTTCTCCTGTTGTTTTCTGTCATTAGTAAGAACCACAGTGACCACTAGGCAAAACATTAAAACACACACTAACGAAATGATAACTCCTGCCTGGTAATTAGAGACATATCTCTGCAGTGTTTCATAAAGCAGTTAGGAAAAAAAGCGCCTATGCTTCTCTTTTTCATCATTTTAAACATCCTCATCTTTCCAAATGGCCACTTTCTCTCAGTTTCTCCTTTCTTTCTTTCCCTCAAACCAGAAATATATTAGAAAGCAATAAGGCTGTGGTTCATATATTCCAAATGTGTCACAAAAATCATGTAAATCGATACATCACTCTCATAAGAGGGTATATAACTCCAGCCACACAGGAGGGGGATCACTTTACAGGCTCAAACAGGCTTTTATGAGATCTGGAGTGTCTGGATAATTATTAGCACTAAAACGCCTAGATAGGAATGTTAAAAAGAGCGTGAGAGAGAAAACGTGGGCATGCAAGAGAGGGACAAAAAGGGAGAGAGAACGAGAGAGATAGTGTCTATATTCATAGTCCTAGATGACATAAAAACAGATCAGTTGTCATTGTTTTGCTGTTGCTCGGTTGCCTGACAACATTACTGGAGAAAAAAAAAAAAAAGATGACGGCAAGTATGACAGGGGAAAAACTAAATGAAACAATATGCTGCAGAATGAAAAAAAGTAAAGAAAAAAAAACGGGACAAAAAAGATCCCAATTACGTACTCATAAACAGACGGCAGATGATAAATACTCTGGTTATGCATGCAGGAAATGGACTGGTGTCTTGTGTAAATATACTTACTAGGTGTGAGTACAAAACACTGAGCTGGTTTCATATTAACACACAGTGACGAATTCTGTTGCTTGAGAAACTGTCTCACGTTCTTAAAGCGTTAACACATGTTCGCTGAAGCCACCACACATGCTTCCTCATTCCATCTGCACCAAGTTTTCACTCTCATAAAACACTGTATCGGGGTCAGCTTTCACAACACCCCGTCTCAACCGCTCCTTTATCAACACGAAAATAGATCCAAGACAACGGACAGGCCGAAACTAAGACGACACGGGTATAATGTGTCTTCTGTTGTGTTTTGTCTCACAGAAGAGGACTCCAGAGAGGTTCTTGGACAGGTGACGACATCAAATACACGGAGAGAAATTTTTCAGTTCGCTGTGTGCTGCTTGTACGATCAAATTCACATGCTAAAAGGAAGTCTAATACTGACATGAGAAGTGCGGAGATATCGATTCAACAATTAGAGACTTTCTTCCACTTCAGGTTGCTTCTCCGACAATTTCAGTTCACAGCAACTAGGCGTGCAAGGGCTCTTTAAAATACTTCTTGTGTTTGTATACGGCCCCAAATATTACCACGGCTCTCTGGAATGCTTGATTCTGATTGGTCAGTTGAGACATTTGCAGGTTCGTTCTTTTCAAATAATAACCTCTCCAAAGTAATAACGCATAGCCGGTGCTATGTTTAAAATCCCTTTGCGCCAAAAAACATTATCGTTTGGCGCCATCTTGTGACAAACACTGGACAACCACAATGAACAATGGAAAATTTTAAATATATCCGTTGTTATATATTCATATGTAGATGTTATAAATTGTCTTACTAACATTTAAATGTTAGTCACGTGGTACTACATCGTTTTGCGGAAGGATGAAAATGTTAATTTAAAACAAATATGCCAATAAAAAGTTTCAAATTCATATTTATGTCCAATTTGGCAAATAACTACCGGCTGCCTGTACATTATTCTTTACTTATGTGCCACAATAAAGTGTACAAAATAAAACAAACTAAGTCTCTTGTACGAACCAGGACTGCCTTTATTGGATTAAAAAAAACTATTATTTGATATTTGAATACAATTTGAAATGTAATTCATAATCATGTTGCTGCTTAATTAATATTTTTGTGGAAACTGATGGTTTTCAGGATTATTTGGTAAATGATATTCAAAAGATTAGAATTTATCATTAAAAAAAAAAAAAATATATATATATATATATATTTTACATGAATCCTTACTGAATACAAATAAAAAAATCTTTCAGTTGTTGAATACTGAATATGTCCTTGCAGTGACCAGATTTAATAGGGTGATTTTTTGTTTTGTTTCTCCTTTTAACCAACAAAACAATAAAACAAAAGCGGATACTTTAATAATAGTTCTGAAATGTTTAACTGAAACTGACTGTTCCACTGCAGTGCTGTCACATGAAGTCCTCTATGAATGTTTCCTGGGGTTTTTGATGTTCGCATACAATGTATCAACTTAAAAGGCTCAAATTAACCACAAAGACATCAAAGCCAAATATAAACATGCTAGGCCATAGATCTGACATTTTAAAATGTTTTGACATTTAAGTAAAAAGTAGTAGTTTTAATAGTTTTATTCTTAATTTTTTTATTTCATCCTTAGCAAAACAGTCTGACACTCCTGCCTCCACCAGTGAATCCTAAAATCTTTAAAACAAAATAAAGCTAGTGTAAAGCACAGGGGGAAAAGTCACATTCCTGGAAGCTTCTTAGAGCCCCCTCCACAGCAGAACATCCACATGAAATGACATGTCTGTCTAGCATCTCCTTAGAGACTACTGCTCTGCAACCAGTGGAACAGCTGTGAGTGACTGTCATTCCAGGGTTGCTGCAGTAACCTCTGTGAGCGAGTGGAGGGGGGGGAGTGTTTGATGTGGTGGAGCCCTGTCACGCACCAGTGGTCTCAAACGCTCGGACAGCATGTTGGACTGTGTGGAATGAGAGAGAGTAACTGCTGACAGAACAGGAGAGAACAGTAAGCTGGTGTGGACAAGCATCAGAGCTCTGGAGTGTGGGCAGGATGTCTGACACGATGCTCACTTTCTTTCCCTTCAAGTTATCAACTACAGTTGTTTGATGAATTTAACCATTAGGCATTTAACTATTGCACATTCCCTCTCTCTCTCACATTATTGTCAGCTGAAGTGATCTTACTAAAGCAACGCACAAAAAGTGTACAAATCACCTTCTTTCAGTAATACAAATTTCGACTCGATGTGTTTTGTATTCACACAGCCCTACAATAAGTGATTTGTCTTCAATAAATCATATCAACAGTGGTACCTAATAAACTGACTAAATGAATACAGCATTCACATTAGCATATCAAGACAAACTATAAATATATGAGAAAGCCTTATAATAGGTAAACATGTCACATATGTTAAGACATATCTTAAGGAAAATTACTTGACTTTCTTTCCTCCGTCTATCTTTAAATACATCTGTGTAGATCCTGCTGTACTGAGTGTGAATGTGAACTTATCAGGCTGTGTAACCATGGCCACAGCTGAGAAGTTCATCCTCAGTGAGATATGATGTCCTTACCACCACTCAGTATTGAGCACTAATCTATATATAACATGCAGGGAAAAAAGTTGATGAGGAACAGAACATTTCGAAGTCAGCCACTCTTATGCTAAAATAATCTTCCTCTCCTTACGGATGATCTTTTTCCCCATCACCAGATCTCTCTATACATGACAAGGCTGCATGTTGTGCTCCGATATGCTGCACGAGTGTCAATCCACTCATCATCTCTCACCTGTGAAGGTGCGCTGGAGGACAGGCCCCCGCTGAGCTCTCCGATCCGGGCAGCTGCTGTGGGGTTGGAGGAGCTGATCAGAACCGGGCCGCTGATCTCCATGGAGTGTCTCTGGGGTGGAGGGGCCAGGCAGGGCTTATGGGACATAGTCAGAGAGGTGAAGGAGTGTCGCTTCTTACTGTTCTTCTTCTCTCCAGTGGCTTTCTGGGAGCCGTTAGCCTGAGGGCCTGACGAAGAGAAGGACGGCCCTTCATTGGAGTCTCCTCCACCTTCAGATGGCTTGTCCAGTTCTATAAGCTGTCGTGCAGCACTGTTAAACTGAAAGTAGAAGAGAGTTTGAATGGAAATAATACTTCATCTATATCTAATTTTACACTTTTGGAAGTGTTGCAAGCCAGATTCGAACCTGCAATGTATGAACCCAGTATACACTTGCGCCACATTTTGCACTTTTGTTAAATGTAATCTAACAAGGCGTGATGTATTTGTAGAGTATGAAAGAAGCAGGAGTACACGGAGGAAGCAATGAATCTTTAATTAACAAACTGAAAAAGATCTACATAACCATTTTGTTGACTTAATTAGAGTATCTGTATCTGCATGATCTAAATGTGGTTACATGCACTGTCTACAACAACAAAGTGTCGGGCAAGAAGAGCGGAGTAAAAAGTGACGGAAGAGTTCAAAGACTGGGTGTACAGTATGTGGGGCGGTGGGTGTGATGGGACTGCAGGCCATGTCGAATTTCAATGGGAAACTGAAATCAAAGGCAAGCGAGCAGTGAGTCTCCAGCTAATGACAGAGCAACACCCATCACCCCGAGCAACCGCCTCACTTTCGACACAAATGAAAGCAGCCGACCAAATGAAGAATACTAAACATGTACTGATCTAGGTCACAATGATGATTGATTAAATGCTGCTATAAACACTGAATACAGGTGTAGAGTGCTTAGGTGCAGTTTACCATGGATTCATTTATTTATCTGTTATATGATTTGTGAAAGTATTAAACAATATAATATAAATTGGCAAAAGCACTGATAAGAAATTAGACATCATTTTTTTTTAAATGCAGGTGGATTAGCAGCAGTCAAATCCTCAAACTTTTGACTTCACCTAAGATGAGTGGTAATAAAATGTAATATAACTTCAAGATCAGCTCATCATAATCCAGTCAGAGAGTAAATAGTGCATAAGTGACAGTTACTAAGAAAGTTTCCATTTCCAAGTCATTATGAAAACATACATTTATGGTGGCAGGTGGTGATATGGAAACAGAAAACCCCTCTCACTCAGGGTACTCAGTGAATGTCACCTTTGACGTTACCAATTTCAGAGGTTACTTTCTCAAAAGCATTCACTTGATAAAAGTCTGGTTTAGTGGAAATTGCCAGAGCTTTTGTGCAAGCTCAAAGCCTCCTTCCTCGTTCTCTCGCTCTGCGTGAGAGAGATGCTATTCAAGCAGCACCATTCTGACAGAAGCTATTTTTGAATGTCTTTTGATGGTTATTTTTTCCACAGGTTAGACACGTGGCTGGTGGAGAGCTCACGCTGGCTCTGCCAGGGTTCATAAAGTTTTTTGCCTATGTTTATGGGAGGAGAGAGGTGTCGTGAGCTGCTTCAACATGTGAAGCTGGCAATGACAATTATACCTATGCTTGCATGAGGTTGAGAAAGTGTTTAAAGACAAGGCTGTTCATGTTTGAGATTTGCATCAGGAAAAAAAAAAAAAATGAAAAGGCTGATGAGGTTTTAAAACATCAGAAATAATTAGCAGTAATTTGTCGGATCTTAGAGATACAAAACAGAAACAAAGACCAGGGGGAGGTTAATAGAGAGGCCAAATGAACAGGATCTGACAACAACAAAAATGGCTAAAACTCCTAAAATGCTGCAGAATATTTAGAAGGTTTCTACTCAAAATCTAAATCTGAAAACAACAGGGAACAATGACTGTTATAAATGCACTGATATGACTCACCTCTACATATGATATGGGGAAGATGCCAATCTTATCTCCCAGCATGCCTTCAGCCCAGTTCTCATCCACACGACGAATCACAGTAAGAATATCATCCTGAGGGCAGACAGAAAAAAACAAAAAACAAACAGGCAGCGTGTTTTTTAGCCAAAAGCCTTTCACAGCGAGTTTATAAAAATCGTGCAATTCAAAGGCATCAATGAAAGCCAGGCATTTGTTTTTTAATAAAAATCTATCCAAAACACAAATGGCTCGGGGGGGGATCAACACTTAAGTTTCAAGCAGCAGAAAATGTATTTTCCAAAATCTTCAACATTAAAGCAGTGCTGTTAGCTCACCCCCAAAAGTGTTCACCCCCTCGTTTCCAAATCCGTTTCACATTCATTTTAAGTAAAACATATTTCTATGCAAATTAAGATCATGGTGTGGATCTAAAAAAAAAAAAAAAGGTTTGAGACATCTACTATGCATTAAGTGTAGCCATTTGGTTATGAACTTGTAAATGAAAAAAGGTGAGTGAGAATGAGTAAACATGTATTGTGAATAGATTACCTTTGAAAACGGCAAGCAGTCCTTGTCAGCCTCCTTGTCTTTTAACTCAAAGTCATACAAAGCCTTGCATTGAGGGGGCGGCTGTGGGAGAGGTTTGATGACCTGGACAAAGTTGGTGGGGAAGAATCCATGGACTCCGCCCATCTCTCCATGGTACCAGTTTTCATCCACCTGTCGGCGCAAGATGATGATGTCACCCTTGCTGAACTTGAGATCTCCGGGTTCTTTGCCGTCATAGTTGTATAAAGCCTTGGCACAAGGTAGCTGAGGAACTCCCTGCAGGAAAGAGAAAGAGAAGTGGAGGATGACTAAAAGTAGGACCCAGGGTTTCCAAAGCAACTTTGATTCATGGATAATGCAAGATCAGCACTCAAAAGCACATTACTTTTTCAAACTCATAGGACTGGCGAATGGTGACCGTGATAACCACAGAGCGTGACCATGTGTGGAGCAGAGGAGGGTGTTAAGTGTAAAGTGAAGGCAGAGATTCTATAATAAACCTTATGCTGCAAGTTTTTTAAAACCCATGGACATCTGCAGAAAACAAACAACCACATATATACAGTCTTCTCTCAGCTATACAGTACAGAACGCTATCGCATAAAGCTCACTGCTAGCTTTTGTGCTGCATATGAACAATCAGCCTGTCTGGCTTGACTTTCAGCCTGACCTTGTTGGCTTGTCTCTCTGTTTGACTGTGCGGCGCTGCTTTTTCTGTCTGTCTTGCACCGTCTGTGTTGCTTAACTTACTGACTGCCTCCTTGTCTGACAAACCCGAAATGCTCTGGGTTATGCCAATGGATTCACAATGTTGTGGGGCAAGCCTATTTATCAATGTGCGTGGAGTTTTACGGTGCCGAACCAGTCGTCTGGAACTGGTCAAAGCTCCTTTCAGGCCTGACAATGATCCACAGCCAGAGAGAGGGAGGAGGCAGTAGACACAGTACTGCTGAACTGAATGAGCCCTTTTCAGGCAAACTGTTCAAGAGAGGGGGCCCTCTGTCCAAGAGAACCCCCACCACCACCACCACCCAGCATAATGCCCCATGGGTTTCCTCCACTGTAGCATGCATCTCCTGCATATAGTGAGGAGAATGATAATCACAACAAATGACAAAGAGAATCAGAATATCAATATAAAAGACTAAAAGGTACTAAAAAAGGAAGGAAGGAAGCTAGATGGGTGGTGGTGTGGACAGATAGGCTGGTAGGTAAGAATAAATTAGGGTTAGTTCACCCAAAAATGAAAATTCAGTCATTAATTACTCACCCTCATGTAGTTCCAAACACATTAGACCTTTGATCATCTTTGGAACACAAATGAAGATATTTTTAATGATACCAGAGAGCCATCTGTCTCTCCATAGACAGCAATACGACTGAAATGATCCCGGATCCAGAAACGTGGTAAAAACACTTTCTTCTAGGTGTAAACAGCCACATGCATGTGCTTTCTCCCAAATGTAAACAAGGCTGGTTACGTCAAATACGTTAAAGCTTGCGTATGCGGTGCATTGAGACACTCTCTAAAAATGGCGGAAGATGTAAGTCATGGGAGAAGGTTTTATTTGCACAAGAAAGTATTCTCATAGCATCGCGAAAGTGAAGTTGATCCAGTGATGTCACATGGACTGTTTTACAGGTGTCTTTACCACGTTTCTGGATCGGAGATCATTTCAGTTGTGTTGCTGTCAAAAATGCTGATCAAAAATATCTTAATTTGTGTTCTGAAGATGAACTTATGAAGGTCTTATGGGTTTGGAACGACATGAAGGTGAGTAATTAATGACAGAATTTTCATTTTTGGGTGAACTAACCCTTTAAGGGAGGAAGAATGGGAGGCAGGTGGACAGGAAGGAAGCAAAGAATGTGAGTAGGCAAACAGGTAGTGCAGAGAAATAAGTAGGTAGGAAGGTAAGGATGAAGTAAATGAGAGGAAGGAAGGTGGAAAGGTAGATAGGTATTGAAGTTGGTTAGATATGACATGAGGGAAAGTAGGTAAGGAGACAGAAAAAGGAGGACGTTTATTGCATAGGAAAGCTGGAAGAAAGTTAAAAAAAAGGAAGAAAGGCTTATTTAGCAGGTTAGCTGCTAAGTATGTAGGCAGGTAGGATTGAGAGAAGGAAGCAAGCAAGGAGGAAAGAAATGAAGGAAGGAAAGAAAAGCGAATAGCATGGGGGAGGTTTTTGGGTGGAATCAAAAGGTAGAAATGTTACTGGGTAGGTAAAAAGGTAATCGTGAATGAAGTAAACAGACAGGAAAGTAGGCAAAAAGAAAGGATGAATAAAAGAAAGAAAACATGGGAAACCGATGAGAGAGAGAGAGAGAGACTGATGTGGTACCGTTCAGTCCATAGGAGGATCAGACAGTGACTAAGCAGTACTCACCACAGAGAGAACAGACGGCCAGCCAAACACCGAGACAACTAACTAGAGGGCAAACTGACCTTTCAGAAACCACATCCCTTTCTCAAACTTAAAAACAAACCAAACAGGAAATAAAGATGAACTTAAGAAATGTTATTTGCTCACAATTCTATGTAATTTAGGCCGACAGCTTTATTTAATGTAATGTAATGCCGTGCTCAAGTCTACGGACTGGAACAACTGAAAAATCAAAGCTCCATTCGTCTGTGCACCTCTCTGCTGTTTTCATCCCCCCTTCTGTGGGCCCCTCTCAAAGGCAGCTGTCAGCAGATCTGCAGATTTACCCACTTTGCTCAGCTTAGAGCATGAAATGGACAGAAAGAGTGAGAGAAGAGGAAATACACGAAAGAGCAAGGAAAAAGATGAGAGGATAAGAAACTAAAAAAGAATGGGAGAAAAGAAAGAAAGAAAAGAAAGAAAAAGAGTTTGATTAAATGAATGTTAGGACGGCGGGTGTGTGTGTGTGTGTGTTTTTCCGGTCTAAGCCTTGCGTGTGAAAACGAAGGGTGCTAAAGATCGCTTGAACTGGACCGACATGAAAGAACCGCATTCAGGCTTTTATCCAGGCCAAACAGAGCACTGAAGGTGTGCGTGTGTATGCCTGCCCGTTTGTTAAGGTTACATGAACCTCACTGGTTCTTTTCAAAAAAAGTGAGCCACTCTTTGCCTTTGAGGCTTTCCAATCTCAAGACTCATTGTGCTCCAAGAACTCTTTCTTGGGACAGGAGGGATAAACACCAGTCTGTCTCCCCAAAGATCTGAAGAATAAGACTGGATGAACCTGGATCAGAACTACACAATATTAGACACTAATGCAACACAGCGCTGAGTAACCAATGGGTCTGAAATTACTCACTGCTGTGCAACAGATCTAAACTTCTCTTACTGGAGGGAAAAACAACAACACCTTTATGTAGTTAAAACGCTCCCCAGTGCTGAAGCAAATTAGATTATAATGTAAACAAGATACCTAAAAATACCTAGTAACAAAATAAAAACCTCTGCTGGCTTTCATAAAGTCTACACTGCAGGCATGCTGATCTATCCCCTCTAATTGCCAATTACAACTAATTTGTCATTTTGTAGATTCCTTACAGTACAGTATAATTATCACCAAGACTGGGAAAAAGAAAAGACTCTCATGAATGCAAGGGCTTCTCCAATCAGTTTAAATCAGTGTAAAGAACTGTTCACACTTTGAATAGTTCACCCAAAAACTCACCCTCATGTTGTTCCAAACCTACGTGAGTTTCTTTCTTCTGTTGAACATTAAAGAAGAAATTTAGAAGAATATTGGAAACCAAACAGTTGCTGGTAGCCAATATTTTTTTTTGGGAACCTGTTTGGTTACCAACACATCTTCTTTTGCGTTCAACAGAAGAAAGAAAGTCACAGGTTTGGAACAACATGAAAGTGAGTAAATGACAGCAGAAAAAATATAAATAATATTATTAAGACAAAAGTCTTAAGCAACTAGTATTTTCAGCAACGAAAATAGTTTTAAGTTAGTTATTTCTATCTTTTGCGGTAGCGTGTCGGTTGGAAATATCAGTTTACATTCCCAAACATTATTTATGTCATTAATTGCATAATTACAATAATGCAGTGAGATTATTGTCTAACAACAGCCAGTGCTCCACACAGAGATCTGATCTGATTATCATCCAGTCTGTCTGAAGTAACAGAACAAACAGAGACAGACTCAATCCAGAAGAACTGTGGGAACGTCTCCAAGATGCTTCAAGAAACCTACCTGCAAAGTTACCTAAAAAACTATGGGCAAGTGTACCTCGGAACAGATGCTGTTTTACCAAAAGCTGTAATATCAACTACTTATTTATTTATTTTTTTTTCAAACCCCTCCTTTGCGTGATGGTAATCTGTGGTGTTTGGTCTGATCGACAGATGCCCGATTATGAGGCAGTGCTGATTTGTGTATACTGTTACCAGAGTAACAGCTATTTTTACTGCTACAAAAGTGGCACCTAGTGGAAAAGAACGAATTTGCATTTTCATTTAGACCAAAACATTAAAGTTTTTCCAGGTCTTTGCAGGATAATTTCATTCAACTTATGGTTGCACACCATAACCCATAATAGACACTTTAAGTTTAGTGACAGAAATTAATCTTTTACTATGAACCAAAACTCCTTAAAATCATGAAGTGCAAAATAAATAAATAAATAAATAAATAAATAAAATTCCCACCTCTTCTTGTTATGGTTAAATGTCTTGCTCAAGTGCACATTGGTAAATTGTAAAACTATATGTAGTGATACATTTAATAAAAACTGAGGAAAAAAATAAATAAATAAATAAAACACTAAATAGAGAAGGGATTCCATCACACAGCTCGGCTGGCAGCGATGTTTGACATTTCTAGCAGAGTGGAACCTTCCTATAATCTGTCAAAGCGTGACAGCTAGATGTGCCTAATACAGCACTAATGAGAAATGTGTAATACAATACTAATGAGCTCTCCCAGTCACAAGCTATCAATCACTATTAAGGCTCTAATATCCACAAACATCCCTAACCATCTCTAAATCACTGTTGGAGGCAAACTAATGTCATATCACACAGCCTTTTAGCTCACTCAAAGAAGACTCTTTCCAGTCGCCCCCCTCTTTTCTCATCTTTTCAATTCACACTCCTCTCATCTGTGACCTATCACTGTCTACATCATAGACAGTTGGACAGGTTGACAGGGCTCCAGACTAAAGAAACGACTAGGGAACCACTAAAACTTAAACAGTCAGGTTTCAAATAAAACTTTTTACTTCATAAATATGAAAATGTCTCATGACAAAGAAACATTTTATTATTCTGACAACAATTTTAACACACATGTCGTGGTACTTCATTATTCAGTCCAGAAAAGAGTTATTTTTGTTTTCGTTGCACACAAAAAGTGTTGTCGTAGCTTCATAAAATCAAGGCTGAAGCACTGATGTCACTGGACTATTTTAATCGCTATCCTCCTTACTACCTTTCTTGGGCTTGAACATGTCAGTTGTGTTGCTGTCTATGGAGGGTCAGGAAGCTCTCGAATTTCAGCAAAAATAGTAATTAATGACAGAACTAACCCTTTAATGGCACATTCGTTTTTGGGTCAACTATCGCTTAAAGTCCAAAACGTTTTGTGAACTAAACCTTTTCATTGAATTTAGTACAAATTAGCTCAAATACCATCTAAAATTTCGTAGTGTGTTAAAATGATCTTGTGGTTATGCATCAGATTACATGAACAAGAAAGTATGAGAGTAGTGGTTTCCTAGTTCATTTCGAATCAGACATGATTGAAAAAATACTTTCACTTAGCATTTAGCAATCAATATTAAACTTAGTAATTCACTGATCTGGTAATTAATGAGATTATCTTTTGTGATCATTTTGACTGACTCATTAACAAGAACAGGTTAATGAGAGTCATTTAATTGTGAATCGGACATCACGTTTCATGCTGTGCATAGTTGTTTTTTATTTTAGTCACAGTCTGCAGCCCCTGATAATTTATTAAAGTAGTGCTAAGAGTCAACGCTAAAGGCAAATTACGATGGGAAAGTCATTAAAAAAAGGTTACACCAGCTGGGGTGCAATAGGAAACAGACACTCCACACATTAACTGAATGAATCGGTGCGTGTTTGGAGTACGCAAAGGGTGCATTAAAATGCTCTCGGTGCACAGAAGGGCAGTGCAATGCTTACCTGATGGTTTTTACAAGAGTTGTTAAAGGAGTCAGAGCGGGTGGGTCAGGCAGGAGACAGTCTGACCCCCATCTAGCATAATTTAGCTTAAGAAATCCCCCAACACACAGAGAGATGACAGGAAAAAGAGGACAACTCCCAAGAGGCCCAAGCAATCAAACCCATCAGAGTAGTGGTTACTTTGCAGCCCTAACGCACTCAGATTCACCAAATGGAGATGACGCAGGTTTATTGACAGGAGTTTGTGTGCGTGTGGCAGCCATGTTGCTTTCATTACATCTACATTACCTGAAATGGGCTGCTAATGGCTCCGTTTATGACCACTGGGAAATGACCTGACCTGTCCCTCATCTGCGTCCTCTGCTAAAAATGGACTACCACCTACAGCAGCAGCTGAATGCTCATACTTCTTGCTTTGAGAGTATCGGGCCTCCCTGCTGAAGCTTTAGTGGATAATTACTTTGTAAAGGATGATAGATCAGGTGTGGAGGATGCTGAGTGGGCATTTATGACCAAGGAAAGGAGGGAACTGATGCAGTCGATGCAGGGCTAAGGTCTGAATAACAAAACATCAGGTTTGGCCAGGCGGTGGGAACAGATATTTGTCTACCGCAATCACTTGAACCCAGTAAGAAGCAAAGTCTTATCAGACTGCAGCAAGATCTTGATTAGGAATTTTATATTTATATTTATATTTATACTCTACCAGCACATAAATACTGTACTGTACTTACCATATTTGCACATTAACTTTGTATTATATATTTTTTTTATATTTAATACTCATACTATGACTACATACTGTGTTTACGCTGTATTTGCACAATACTATCAATTTTTGCACTACACTGCTTCTCCGCAAAGCTGTTAGTGTTTACTGCCACTTCTCAGCTCACTCACACTTTCTTAGTCCACTATGTCTTCTTAGTCTAATGTGTCTTTTTAGTCTACATATGTATATTCCTGTGGATTGTGAGCTTCGCGATCTCGTCTCTCTGTATACCTGTATATGGAAAGATGACAATAAAGTTAACTTGACTTGACTTGAACACAAAGAGCAGTGTTTATGTTAAATCAGAGAGAGACAGAGAAGGACGGAGGGAGGAAGAACAGTTAGAGAGGTAATCAGGTTATAGACATCTACTTGTTGTTCTGTCTTTCTAAATTCAACCCTTGACCTTTATATCAAGCAAATGAGCAGTGTGCTCCCACGGTCAAAAGTGAAACGGGGTAGTTAAGGTTTCCATAGCAACATCTGCAGATGCAGCACAGTTCTTCCTGTCACCCTCACAGCAGAACACAGAATTGAGAGGATGGGGAGGTGGCGAGATGCAGAAGTTTCATGGCAGGATGCTAGAAAACAACATTTGATTTGACACACACTGAGAGGGAAAATGCCTAACCACTTAAATAATGGTATCTAAAAGCTGAATCCCCACTACAAATATATATACACACACACACACACACATATATTATATATATATATATACACATATATACATATACACATATATACATATACACATATACACATATATACACATATATACATACACATATATACACATATATACAT
>JAUYWG010000057.1:9992983-10050871 GCA_034779775.1 Enteromius afrohamiltoni | reverse complement strand
TTTCCTTCTTTCCTGCAGTTGCTTTATAAACTCTTTCCTACAGCAAACGTCCATCCTGAAAGGATACAGATTTAGGGAGGAGGAAGGGAATGTTTGGACCCACAACCACTGGAACTTCTCAACTATGTGCAGCTTATTCTTTTTGGTACGGGTCAAAGGTCAAACCTTAAAAGAGCCCATCAATCAACACGAGGCAGACGACCTGTCAATCATTCACACTTACCATCAGCATCAAGACTGGGGATATCTCAAATACAGAGCTCTTTATAGACCTTTTAAACTACAGATCAAAATCAAAACAGACACATAAATGGCGTGATAAAGCGAAACAGGGTTGTGAGACCACACACGGTGATGTTTAGATATGTGTGCGTTGTTCAGTCCAGGTGGGCCATCACAGGTGTGACAGATTTACTATAAAACAGCAGCACCAAAAGAAAACATTACAAACACACAAACACAGCTGTCAGGAGAGCTCAGGTGTCTTACAAACCTGCCACCCATTACACACACACACACGCAGAGTGGCATGATGATATATGGATTGGTTAGCGCTTATTGATTGGTGAATAATGACCAGATGTGACTCAGCTGGGAAAGATGCAGATGGCAGCAGTGAACGCAAAAAAAGCGTGTGTGTGCACGTGGAGCAGATGTTAATGTCATCAAATGAAATATTCAAGCCTAGTCACAGCCTTGGGTAACAAAGCTACAGATTAAGATGGCAAGTTCATGTGACTTTTGAGAGTAAGGGCATTGATAAGACCTCCTGAAAACATGTTCACACTATCCTAATAGTAACACTTTAATATATAAATATACAGTGGAAATCAAAAAGGTTTTTAGCATATTTCATAAGTTAAATACATTCTGATGCACATTATAAAAAACTATGTAACTTTGCTCAAAATTTATAACCATGTACATCACAAATCAATTTTTCCAAACCGTGTGTTTGGTTTGTCCTGTATCACAATGGGACAGCTATAACAAGTGTTGATATTAGGACTATTCAGACGGGTTTCGCTGCGGAGTAGCCCAGTACCTGCGTGATTCGCCATAGACATAAACAGAGAGAGGTGGCTCCGGCTACAATGTTCTTCTGCAAGACACACGCAGTTCTGTGTATTAACCGTTATAGAGCCAAAAGTTATGGACTTAGCTTTAAATTAAGTATTTAAAAAAGAACACCGATCAAACTTTCAGGTACCTGACAGTTTGTTGCACCTGGTTTGTTGACCATGTTGCATCTGACAAAACCCTCTTAAGCCACTTTTCCACTGTCGGGCCGAACTGTCAGGAACGCTTCCAGATGTATTTCCACGAGAGCCTGGTACGGCGCAGTATGATTACAAACCGCTCTCGGCCCAACCGTGCTGAATCGTACTAATAAAGTGCATCTGCGTGACATCGCCAATCAGGATCTGTAATTTGTCTGTTACCTGGCTACAAGCTTTTCCGTACTTTTGTAGTGCTATTTTGTAAACACAAATTAGAAATAAAATGTTTAGAAAAGTGACTGAAACCCTCCGACATCAGGCTGTCCAGAAGAACAAAGCAGTAGCAGTAGAAGTAGTTTGTTCCAAATCTGTGATTTCTAGAATTTTGCATCTTTACAATGTCACTAACTCATACAAGCCCCCCAAAAAGACTGCATTTCCACAAAAGACGAATGCACGAGAAGACAGGACAATACAGGGAATCTCAATGGGCATTCAGTTCAACACTGCAGCTGGAATTGCTCAGCACTGAGCAGGGTAAGGATCTGTCTCAGTGTCTTGACATTTCAGTTTTAAGAATTTGGACTAAAAAGCCCACCCTGCAGAGATTGAGCCTCTCATCAGCAAACGAATCAAAAGGCCTGTCTAACTTATGCTGACGAGCATGTTGTGTGTAGGGCTGTCACGGTTTTTATGGGTGGCTCAGTCGCGCGGTATTACCGGTGTTTAAAAAATAAATAAATAAATAAAAATCTTGATTTTATTGCATACAAAGCTATATTGCTGAGTTATGTAGCATATATTGTTGCTTTTAACTGACAGAGAGACAAAACATTTTTTGTTTATTTTTTTAATTCCAAACAGCAATAAGAACATGCCTTTTCCAATTTAAAAAACGAAAGCAAATCATTCTAAAGTAGGCTAACAATAAACAAACAATAAGAAATTATTTTTTCCAATTAGAAAAATGAAAAAATTCTGAAGCATTACATGAAAATGAAGTGTTGGCCTAAGTGAAAATACAGAGGCCTACTTAAGCTTTAACGAATGTGATTTAGACCTGGGTTATCATATCCTTGTTTCGCGCTAGGAAAACCAACATATTAACCTTATGTGGTTTCGGGGAGGATCGCATGGGGGTAACAATATTCCCGGCAGCACTGAAAACCCTTTCCGACGGTGTGACAGCGGATATCTAGACTGATTATCGCGGCACCAGGACAGTGGGTTCCGTTGGATTCTATGCATTCTTCCTGCAGGTAGCGCGTAAGCTCGTTATCTGCTCGCACTCTTTATGGTATAGGGTGCTGACGCAGAGGTTGTCCGTGACTTCAGCAGGTCTCCAAAAGTCTTTTTCTTTGCTGCAGGTGGCACCACCGCTTGCTCTTCGTCTCCAAACACTGGCACACTGGCAGTGCTCCCCTCGTCCTCCACTCCCACCATCTCTTCGATGAGTTTGGATTTTGTCTCCGTATCATTGATCACTCTGGTATCAATATTAATTTATTTAACATTCAATACAGGTGATGAATTGTAAAACAATAAGGCCACAGCCTCATGAAGAAGAAGAAAAAAAAAACCCTGTCCCTGCGGTCGCGGCAGCCCTAGTTGTGTGGACATAGGAGAACTGGATCAAAGTTCACTTCAGTGATGAAAGCAAGTTTAAATTATTTGGTTCCAATGGGAAATATTATGTTCAACATCAAACATGGGAAAGACTTTGTAAACGTTCAAAGAAGTTATTGAAGGGTGGAGGCTAAGAAACCCACTTCAGTCACCAAACTGTTGAAGAGTCTGGAAGAAGAATGGACCAAGATCATACCGGTGCAATACTAGTGATGCCCTGCAGATACAGATGTGCATTTTCTAATTTTGATCTCTGTGTTTCCAACAAAATAAAGGGTTTTAAGCATACCAGAAAATTGTTGTAACTGAAACTTTAATTAGTCTAGCTTCAGATTAAATGACATGAGTAATACCTGACACAGAGGATGCTCAAAACACACAGAGACAGAGAAACTCACACATTCTCCATTAAACAGCAATACCGTCTCCATGGTTACGCTTTTAACACCCGATTAGGTCTTTTGATCCCTACCCTGAAATTATGTAACCTCAGGGAAGAGAAATGGACAGTCACACCCAACAGAGCCATAGCATACACAAACACATCCAAAACACAACAAATCCAAAACACCTGCATGCTCCGACATGCTACCAGACGTCTGAGGGCCCAAATGCACCCAAACACACTCAAAACAACAGAAACATGCACAAATAGTGGGCCAAACCGTGATATACAACTCACATCAGCCTCATTTATTGTTAATACACGCAAATATAAACCATCTGGAGGCCTGTGGGAAACATTACGCTGTTGAGAATGACTTCCTGCTATCGGCTAGGAGAGAAATGAGGGAGGGAATTAAAAAAGTTGAAAAAGATTAAAAGGCAGAGAACAAGAAAATGGAAACGAGGGAGTAATGGGTAATAAAAGGAAGGGAGAGAGGGGGAAATGAGCTGATGTGCTTGCAGAGAGCACAGCGGGAAGGAAAAGAGGAGACAAGCCTGAGAAAAACAGAGAGAGAGGGGGATCTGTGCGCACTGAGATCTTTAACTACAGGCTTGACTACAGAGCCTTAATGAAGGGGTTACTTGACACAGGCGCAGGTCAGCCAGAGGTTGCCGCAGCAACCATGATATCATCAAAAAAGGCCAGGGTGAGTCAATGCCGCTCGCCCACGGACAGTCAAGGGGCGGGTCAACGGAATGTCACTTTTATACGCGCCAGGATGCAATAAACAGCATTCCTCATTACTTGGGTAAAAACACCAAGTACCGCCAAAGAGACAGAGAGAGGCGAACACAAGCAAACAGACTGCTGAGACGAGGCAGGGAGAGAGGAAAAGCTTCACACATCAAAAGGGTGGCCTACAGAGTTTAGACTTCTAAACTTTAGAAGTTTAGTTTCCGTCAAAGAAGGTCGATCTCACAAAACTCTGTCACTGATGGACAAACGATCGGGTTTGAAGTTAGATGTTTCCAAACAGTGTGTGTGGGTGTGCAACCGGGTGAAACGTTAATGTTTCTCTTGTAATCCTTAGGGAAAGTGCGGCAAGGAGAGAGAAAGTGGACTTTTACATGTTGTAAAACCACCCTATAATGGTAAAAATCCACCAAGAGGGATACAATCCCTGATATGTCTAAACGTGTCCGTGTCTGCACAAATCATTCATGATCCAGGCTCACCTAAGAGAGTATACCCTCACTTAAGAGAGTATAATGAGCTAGTTAGCAAGCTAAAGTCTCACTCTCCCCATGGTAGAAAGCAGAGCTCATTGGCATTTAAAGGGACAAGCACAGAAACGTAATAATAATATTACACACAATTGCAATTTTGAGAAAATTAGCTAATAACTGTGCTTTTTAGCCATAGTCTTATCACCCTGCAGCCCAAGCCTGGTTGCCCATTGAAGCTAAGCAGGGTTGAGCCTTGTCAGTAGCTGGATGGGGGACCTCCTGGGAAAACTAGGTTGCTGTTGGTAGAGGTGTTAGTGAGGGCAGCAGGGGGTGCTCACCCTGTGGTCTGTGTGGGTCCTAATGCCCCAGTGTAGTGACAGGGACACTATACTGTCAAAGAGCTCCGTCTTCCAGATGAGCTGTTAAACTGAGGTCCTAACTCTACGTGGTCATTAAAAATCCCTCCACTGGCCCTCGTCAATCATGGTTTCCCAATAGTCCCCATTCACTTGATCCGTCTCCTCTCAACTTGTAGCTGATGTGTTGTCAGCGCCCAGGCGCCGTTGTCCTGTGGCTGCCGTCACATCATCAAAGTGGATGCTACACACAGGTGGTGGCTGAGAAGAGATCCCGTTGCATGATTGTAGAGCACAATACACAACGAGGCGTTATATAAATGCTTCTTTCATTCATTCATTCCATGTACATATGCCATCTTACAGAAGAGAACCTCGACCCACAAGGCCATTAAACCAAGCACCCGCTCATCAATTAAATGCAAGGCCTTATCTGTTCTGCTTCTCATAATGAGATATTAGATTTAAAATGTGCGCTCTGGGCAAACAACACAGCTGCTAACGCTCTCTCAATGCCAGATATGGAGATTCATTACATCATTCCAACATTCAAAGATGTTTCAGAATCTGATTAAATATTAATACATTTCCGAATGTATGCGTGTGAAAAAGATCAAAGAGTAGCTCTGAATTATATTACTGCTCTCTGGCTCCTGCTCTTACGCTGACCCCAGTCACATGACCTCTCACATCTAACCTACGACCCATGAGCTGTTTCTCTTTGTTTCATGTCTCCCAACCCAGCTGACCTGCTGGCCACAGAAAGCCAAGTCACGTCATCTCAGAATGAGAGGAGAAAGTGATGAGGTTAAAACATCATTGTGTTGGTGCTCAGTCCCCCAAGTCTTAAAGAGAGGATCAAGACACCAGTGTTTCCTGCTAAGATGAGTTTCTGCTGAATGTACACTAAATTAGAGGCAAGTACGATTTTTTGCCGTTGTTGAAAGTACAGAAACTTTCTATTCATCAAATAAATGTGAAAAAACCAATTCAGCATATTGTGTAAATGTAAAAATTATTTTGTTTAGAAATGTTAATTACCATTTATTACAAAGAAATATCCTTCCAACCATTCAGTTTTTACATTCCATAACTGTACAAAGCCTGCTGTGTTTCATTTGAGTCAGACACGACAGAAAGACTGATTAAGCGAGTTTATTTAGTGAATGATTTATGAATGAGCGTTTCATTATAAGCATCAGTTCACAAGTCATGTCTACCCTGATACATTATTATAAATTAAATTAATACTGCAAATTTCTTTTGCTTTAGATGCAGCAGACTGACTCGGGAAACACTTCGAGATGCGGATCTCGTTCATTCAATCTAATACCACATTCTGCCTCCTACACAAACTGAACACAAGCCTCGTCTCAAAGTCGGTTCACAAAAAAGGTGAACCCCGGGCGGCACTCAGGCAAGTCATTCACAAACACACAAATACATATGCATCACACGCACAATAAAACAGCTTGCGATTAGTCAGCAGGCGCCCCGCTGAGTTGTTTCAGCAAAGTGGCTTTTGAGCTCTGCGGTAGGGAGATTTGCCATAAACATCTGACATTCAGTCCGTCACCGTACGTGTCCACTGGTGCGGAGTGAACAGAGATGAGCAGGTCCCTTCAATTTATTATATCTATGGGAGTTGAGAGACAGACACGCACAGGGTATTGTGGGATTGACAACAGATCAGAGCTAGCGGTAAGAGTGTCAAGAAGTTGAGAAAAGTTTGACTTTATGCAAATGTGAAGCAAGAAAAGCAGACAGCTTATCTCTTTGAGGGGAAGGCACTGAAATCTTTAATAATCTGCCTACAGTTTTTTTTATATGCAGATTTCAAAAACTGTTTATATACACAATCATTCAAAAGTTCAGGTCAAGGTTTTTTTGTTTTTCTTTACAAAGAATGTAATACTTCAGCAAGGAGGCATTGAATGTATAAAGTGACAGTTAAAACACTTACATAATGTTTAACAAAATTACATTTCTACTGTATTTTGGATTAAATAAATGCAGCCTTGGTGAACATAAAAGACTCAAAATCTCACTTACAGTCTCATAACAGTCTCTCTTTCTCACTTATTCAGCCTCTTTATTTCAATCTAAAAGACAGCTTTAGGGGTTTGTGTGCCCCACGCAGACACACAGTGTATGGTGTTTGCCCCTTCACTGCACAGAGTCTGTCAGATCAGAGGTGGCCGCCAACAATAAGCTGTTATGCATCTGTCTGCTCAACCGCACCTCCTGCTATTCTTCAGCACAGATAGAAATCGGAGGGAGAAAGACAGAGTCAGAAAGAGAGAGAGAAGTGAGAGGGAGCGGCACCCTTTACCCACTGGGACTCATGGGTATCAGTGTGTTCTTTGATCACTGGCTTTTCAGCAGCTCATGGAGTCCACCTGCATGTTCCTGCGCCCCACCTCTTTCCCCCTCAGAAACACTTGAGCCCCCTGGATGAGGTCCAGAGAGGGCATGGTTTCAGATTCGAGCGGCACACCCTCAGACCATCACATGCACATCACACAAAAAAAAAAAATCAGTGGTGTGTTTGAGACACTCTGGGGTATTTGGTCAATCATTAATCACAGACGTACTTGGTGATTTTAATCCCATCCGAATCTGCCATGTCTGTGTTTTTCTCCCAAAACCTCTGTGATAATTCTAGTGATTTTTCACAACACGTTTCCTTGTGTGTTTTGGCCAATGCGATATGCCGTAGATGCTCTTACCACACACACGTTTAATATATTTTGATATATAAAAGAAAGAAAGAAATACAAATAAAGAGCCAGATCACGTAAACTGTTAAGACTGGCTACTGTAATATCAGTATCAGGTAAGATTACTCACGTTCATTTCGGCACTCGGTTACATACGTTTTAATTATCAAAATTAAACATGTGTTTACTACAAAGAAAAATCACAATAGTTACCACACATTAACATGTTTTTGCTATACTAGCCATTTAGCTTCACCATGGTATTTGTGATTATACTAACTGTAATCAATCTGAATGACTATAGCAATGCACGCATACAGAGCGCGTGATCTCTGTGACGCCCAGATGTACAAAACAGACCCTCTTCACTTCTGTAATAATCACGGAGGTGTTAGTCCCGTCCGAAATGGTACATGAACATCACGAACGACAGGTGTTAAGAATCGAAGCTCACACGTACAGTAGTTTAGAATAGTGATGCGCGGGTTGGGTATTTTTCCAACTCGCGGGTCCTGCTTTTATGAAATAATTTGGCCCTCCCCGCACAACTGTATCGATTTTTACAATCCGCCCGCCCCCGCAACCATTAAATAGAAATACTAGGCATTGTAATTCAAACGAAAACAGCCTTTATTTCAGACTGAAAGTGCTTGGAAACATCGCCCTGTAAACTGGCAACAACATTATGAATATGAACGATAATTCAGGTCATATTAATAACAAGATAATGATGTCATATTAATAACAAGAACATTTACAAAGCAGCGTTTGTAATCTAGGCTAAACAATTCTTTATTTTAGATTTGAATAGGGCAGGCCTACAGTTTATAGCCTACGCTAAGTACCACTGACTTTTTTTTTTTATTTATCACACGGAAATGTACGTTTAGCGTTTTTACATTCACTGTGCAAATAAAGAAAGGCATCCACTGTACCGGGGTTTAATTTATTTCGTCTGGACTCCAGCACCGGCCAGCAGAGCTGAATGTGCGCTCGTTTGATGTGCTTGTGGATTGCAGCGATTGCAGCTCGGCGCTTTCGTGACTTGTCACGTGATGTAACCTTATCAAAGAATGTAATAAAATATGAAAATAGATATCCGAAATATTTAATATAGACTATAGGGAATTACACGCAACATACATGGATTTTTTATTTAGTTTTGTTTTTAATGACCCGCCCTGCAAATAAAGTGACAATTTCTTAACCCGGGGTCTGCGGGTTATGAGACGACCCGCGCATCACTAGTTTAGAAAACTAGTCCCGTTCGAATAGGGCTACAGTGCAATTAGGCTAGGTATACATCCGAGCTAAAATATCAAGGTAAAACTCATCATAGCTTGCGTAGTATAGATCCAGCTCCCAACACAACTTTGTGAATAGATTAACACCGATATTTTATCACGTTAACTCATGTTAACGCAGCACGTTCACGCCAATAACAGCCCACCACTAATATACACCTAAATACATATATGTATACACACACATAAATTAATAGTTTAATCCAATTTTAAAATCAATCAATTCATAAGAATCATTCGTTTAGAATTGGACTACACTGGTGAGATTTTATGTTTTTAATTCACCACGAAAAAAAAAAAATGTTCAAAAGTAGTTTGTTTGTGTATAAAAAAAAAAAAGTGGACAGTTTGTATGTTTCTAATTTACAACAAAGAAACCATATGAAAAGAGTTATTTGTTCGTGAATTAGTACAAAAGTAGTCAAGTTGTATGTTTTTGATTCACTAAAAAGAACCAGCTCAATAAATGTCATTTGTTTATGACTCATCCTATCCGCCTTTTTCTTCTAAATAAAAGTAAGCCTATGGGTTAGACTTCCAGTTCATTACCCGCTATAGAGAAACAACGAGAAGAACATCAGCATGCACTAAACTATAAAACTGTTTGCACTACAAAAGTGTTTACTGTTTGCTCATAATAATTAAGATGATACATTAAAATAATATGGTATGATACACCATTTATTAGTATCAAGCAGCAAAACGAGAAGTATTGTACAACTAAAAACAGAGATGCAGATAAGATCTATAATTTACAAATGACCACGCCCATTTTTATGGAAAGAAAAATATAGATCCTGGTCAGTTTTTATGTTTCTGATCAACTAAAATAACCGGCCCATTGAATGGACAACATTGGTTGCACAGAACGTTTCAGACTCCCTTAAAATAATTGGTTAATAGAACCAATTCATTTGTTGAATCTGACAACACTTGTTGCTACGCATATTTCTTACTCACTAAAAAAAAAACAAGCTGATGAAATGAATCTGTTCATGAATCGGACTACACTTGTCATACTGTAGGTTTATGATTCACTAAAAAGAACCAGATCATAAGAGTCATTTGTTTGTGAACCAGACTGTACTGGTTTCTCTGTACATTTCAGATTCAGAAAAGAACAGCCTCATTCAATTCTTTTATTCAAGAATTAAGACTACAACTATCGTACTTCACGTTTCTAAAAATCACCAAAAAGAAACTGGTCAAGTCATTTGTTAACTACATTTGTGAATCTGTATGTGTCTGATTCACTAAAAAAGGTAAGGCACATAAAACAGTTTGGATAGTATTTGTTTGCACGTAGTCAGCACTGGAAGCAAACACTGCACTTGCACTTAAACTTACACTTGCATCTCAAGTAAAATAAGATTCCTTTTGCCATTTACTTCCTATGCTCACTAGTACGTAGATGTTGAAATAGCTACAAAACGCAACAGCTGATGCAAGATCTCAGGGGTGTGGATGTCTGGATGCTTGTATCCCTGAACTAGGTAGGAATTCTTCTTCTTAGCACTAGTTTGTTGCATGAGAGTGTGTTTTGTGCATCTCCAAAGCACAGCAAATCATGTGTCAGACTTAACAAAACCCCTCTGAAGACCTAAATAACAGATCTGCCACTCACACAACGCTCTGTTATCATGAAGTCTCAGATGCATTCCTGGTCCTTACACCACCTCTGAACCACAGGCTCTGTTTGAAGCTACAACTGCTGCAAAAAAGCCCTTTCCACCGGCAGCAAGGCTGTTTATACCACCTCAGATGCACCCTTAAATAGGCTGGAGTGTGAAAACATAGCGGGCACAAAGAGAGAGAAGATAAGAAGCAATCACTGCCAAGTTTGCTCACTGCGAGAGTTGACTTTTTTGAATAGCAGAGTTTTAGAGCTCACAGTGCTGATCACTTTACTGGATTCAGCTGGCTCTGAAAAACACAGAATTGTTGACATTTTTGCAGATTTATTAAATAAGAAAAACTGAAATATCACATGGTCCTAAGTATTCAGTCCCTCTGCTCAGTATTTAGTAGAAGCACCCTATTGATTGAATACAGAGCCTTTTTGAAAAAGATACAATTAGTTTTTCACACCTGGATTTGCCATTCCTCTTTGCAGATCCTCTCCAGTTCTGTCAGGTTGGATGGTAAACGTTGGTGGACAGCCATTTTAGGTCTCTCCAGAGATGCTCAATTGGGTTTAAGTCAGAGCTCTGGCAAGGCCGTTCAAGAACAGTCACTGAGTTGTTTGTTATTTTATCTGTGCTTTTATTTGTGCTTAGGGTCATTGTCTTGTTGCAAGGTAAACCTTCAGCCCAGTCTGAGGTCCTGAGCACTCTGGAGAAGGTTTTCGTCACTTATTTCTCTCCATCTTTGAGTCCTTCAGGTGTTTTTTTTTTAGCAAACTCAGTTTGGCCAGAGGGCCAGCTCTAGGAAGGGTTCCGGTCATCTCAAACGTCTTCAGGCAGTTCCTTTGACCTCATGATTCTCATTTGCTCTGACATGCATTGTGAGCTGTGTGGCTTTCCTAATCAAGTCCAGTCAGTATAATCAAACACAGCTGGACTCAAATGAAGGTGTAGAACCATCTCAAGGATGATCAGAAGAAATAGACAGCACCAGAGTTAAATATATGAGTGTAACAGCAAAGGGTCTGAATACTTAGGACCACTATTTCAGTTTTTCTTTTTCAATAAATCTGCAAAAATGTCAACAATTCTGTGTTTTTCTGTCAATATGAGGTGCTGTGTGTACATTAATGAGGGAAAAAAATGAACTTAAATGATTCTGGCAAATGGCTGCAATATAACAAAGAGTGATACATTTAAGGGGGTCTGAATACTTTCCGTACCCACTGTATGAACACTGAAAAGCTAATTAGAAAAGACTGTGTGGGGAGAGTTCATCAGATTTGATTATTTTCAGACATGCAGTCTTGCTCTAAGGGCACTTTGGGATAGGGAGGTGTTACTGTAGTGATGCCAACTAAAGGAAGAACAAGTGTAATCACTTAGAGGACTTAGTCATTCCAAACAAAAGATAATTTAAAAATGGTGGGTTTTGCTTTTTGGTCCAGAGAGTTTAACTTAGACTAAAATATGAGCAATTTTTTTTAATGAAAAACGCACATCATTTTAATAGTGGCGATTTATTTCAACAAACATGAAAATTTTATATATTCTGATTTGGCACTGGAGAAACATTTTTTATTTTTATCAATGCTGGAAACAACTGTGCTTAATATTTTAGTGGAACACTTTTTACAGGATTTGTTGATTAATAATAGACAGTTCAGCATAATTCATTTAAAAAGAAATGTTTTGTAGGAAATGTGTTTACGATGACTTTTGATTTAAATTGGTGCCGTCAAACAATTAATTAATACGTTTTTGTTTAAATAACATATGTCCGTGCTGTGTATATTTATTATGCATATATAAATACACACACATGCATGAATTTATTTGTATATACACGTTTATATATTAAATATTTTTAAATAATAAATTATATGAATACATATATGCATAAAAAACTATTCTAAATATATACATGCATGTGAGTGCATTTATATGTACAAAATATTACATAGTATGGATATACATGTACGCAAAAACCTTTATTTCGGATGTGATTAATCATGATTTACCATTTAAAAAGCTGCAATTTTAAAAGGTAATGAATAAAATTCACATGAAAAGCAGCATTTCAATTTATTTTAAAGGAGAAAAAAAATAGCCAGTTATCTTAGGGTAAAGCCCCCTAATGAGCTTCTTTTGAAGACGGGAAAATAAGATTATCTTTTAAACTTAAGTTCGCTGAATAGGATAGAGACGGCTAGCTTATTAGGCCAATCCAGGTGTCATTTCACAGGACTGATGTTTATGAACAACAAAAGAAGGATATTAAAAGATTATAGACCGGAGATGTCTGACTTAGAGCATCACCTCCTATCATGCTTTGGGTGGAGGCCTCTTTCTGTCCCACAAGTCTGTGTGGGAGAGATGACAGAGGGCTTGATTGTAGGGACACCTGTGTTTTGTTACCGTGCAAAACCGAAAGGTGGAACGCAACAAAACACACAATCACAAAACTGCTGCTATGACAACTATCCCCATCCGCCGGGACACTTTGTTTGAAAGTTATACCGGCAGAAACGTGTGCGCTCTCATTCAGACACAAACAACCACAAACACAATGGTGTCCACTTGCAACGTTTTTGCTTTATTTCTACACTCTTACATAGAAAAAGAAATAAAAGACATCCAAATACACAACCACACCAAAAAGTGGTAGATAAGAGGCAGTTAACGCAGCTTCTTCTCAGCAGGGAAGAAGGCTTACCTCAGCTTCTTGAGTTGCTTTAGGAGACGCACAATGGCTTGAGCTAATAAGATTCTCTCTAGTACCGTCTGCCAGGGCTACGATTAATTGAAACAAACTCAAATTGCAATATGGTATAATATGATTATAAAACTGCTACATTTTTGTGCGCTCTGTTCTCAGAGTGAAATGCGATACTGTGTAAAAATGTATTATTTACTAATACTAATATTAAGCCATTAATATAAGTAACATAATTTTACAGTTGTACTGCAAAACTCTATTATTATTATTTTTTTTTTTTACAGTGAAATAATGAACAGTAATAAAGAAAAAAAAATTGTAATAAGTATTTTTTAAAATAAAAAAAAATACAATACTATCATCATGCAGATATACAAACTGCAAACAATTTTTTTTCCCCACATTAAGTATATTTACATGTGTATATTTTCATGTCTGTAAGTCATATATTAAAAAAATGGACTGGTAAATTACATTGGACTAAAGTGTTTAAAAAATGCATGTGATTACTTTAATCAGAGTTTTAAAGCACATTTAAATGTGTTCCAAACATCATAAGAAATTGCTTTTTTTTTTTTTTTTTTAACGTTCCACCCTATGTTCATTTTCTTAATTAGACTCCCAAATAAACTCTTTATTTAGAGTTCATTAACCAAAATAATGATACAGATGACCGAGCGAATGAGAAACGCACATCTCAAATTCCCAAAACACCCAATTAATTCAGGAATTATTCTTCCTTTCATATCATGCCATGATTTTAGAGCATGTCTCCAAGGCCTGACCATGCCAGACAAGATGGGGTCAGACGAATTTTCCACCAATATTACCATCAGGCTAACAGAAACCCATCACTAAGTTTTTCAACATGTAAAGAGAGATGTTAATTGTATCTATCCACATGTGTCTGATGTATGGGACTCACCCTAACTGGAGTGCTCTTGGCCTGGACCCTCTGAGCCTGTGCCCCCGTGGGACCTGGATCCCTCTGGCCTCCTCCAGCACCCTGTGCTCGAATCCCTGCCGTTGCGGATCCATTAGCACACGTGCCATGCATGCTTCCCGTCCTCCTTGGCCTCTGCTTGATACCGTCTAGGAGCCGTACCAGGAGGATGTTGCTAGGCAACTCATCCACGCCACTCTCCACAAGCGTGCGGCATTCTGGGCAGCGCAGTTCTCCACGGGACCCCACGATACCAAGGAGGCAGCGGCGGCAAAAAGTGTGCTGGCACGGCAACACCTTCGCCGTGGCGTCCAGTCGCTCCAAGCACACAGGACACTCCAACAGGTCCAGGAGCGCAGACTCGTCCATTTTTACACTCGCACAATCTTTCTCAGCGTAGTCGTTCATTCAGTCAGTTTAGCCTCTCCGAAGAGAGAAGCACATGTTGTGGGTGTGTGGATATATGGTTGTTTGGAGGGAAAGTCCAGTGCTGATGTCACGTCACTCCCATGCCGCAGTCATGATCTTGTCTCTAGCATTCACTGCAGAGAACCAAAGAAAAAGAGATCATATGACACTTCTTTTTTATAGAGCATCACACATAGGACATTTCTGGTTTCAATAGCAGGCGCATACTGCTAATAGCTACGTAGCACAAAAACGGGTTGACAAATGTAATTAGTTTGTTTATTTTATAAAATATCAATGATTGGTACATAACTCATAATATGTATTTTAACCACATGTTATACACAAAACACAATGACCGTGTAATATTATATAAGTTCACACGGACAATTTCAAGAAGCAATTCTTCAAATACCCGGATGATGCATTTAATTAAACCAAAAGAATTGTGGAATGTTGGACACAACGGTCTTAGCTTACCTTTCGCTTTACAAGCTTATCAAATTCACAGACTAGATAGAAGAGTACAGAGTGCATAGTATACAGTAGATCATTTAATACACAACTTCTTTATTTTAGTGCGGCATTCCTTCCGCCTTTGTAGAAAAATGCAAAGCACATTATATGGAACTGAACAGTATGAAAACCACTGGAGCCGGTATTTCTTAAACAGTCATGTACTCTAGCTCCAGCCAAATAAACAGCATCATTACTCCAGTCTACAGTGTCACATGATCCTTTCAGAAATCATTCTAATATGCTGATTTATTACTAGAATTATTAATGTTGGAAACAGTTGTGCAGCCAAATATATTTTTTTGAACCTATGATTTTTTGGATTCTTTGGAGTAGTAAAAAAAAAAAAAAAAACATACTTTTTGGACTTTTAATAGATCCTTGGTTAATAAAAGTATTCGTTTCTTTCAAAGAAGAAAGAATAAAAATGTACTAATCCCAAACTTTTAAACAGTAGTGAAACAGTAAACTACTGTAACAGTAGTTCTGAACATTATTATCCATTTTAAATAAATACTTCTCTTTTTAATATTTTAATGATCAAAGAATCCTAAAAAAAAAACTGTTTTCAGCACTGATAATTTAAAAAATCTGCATATTAGAATGATTTCTGAAAGGATCATGTGACACTGGAGACTGGAGTAATAATGCTTTGTATCACAGGAATAAATTACAATTTAAATTATATTCACAAAGAAAACAGTTATTTTAAATTCAAATAATATTTCACAATATTACCGGGTTTTTTTTTATTTATTTTCAATTTAATAAATGCAGCCTTGATGAGCAGACGAAACATCTTTAAAAACCATTAAATACCTTACTGACCCCAAATTTCTGAACGGTAGGGTAAATAATACTGCCATCAATGTCCTAAGCAACAGCAATACCTTTGACACAACTAAAGAGAGTTTACCGTCACGTTTGGTCAGTTGGCGAGAGGACACTTCGTGTCTAAACTGCAAATATGCGGCCAAACGAGGCTGTAGTGTCCCCCGTCGATCCCCATCCACTGTTCTACCAGTTATCCCGATTCAACCCAAGGACGAGCGAGCAAAACACTTTACGGAGATCATTAAAAGCGAACTATGCAACTAGCTCACTGATCTGAACCAAATTGCTGCGTACAGAAACGTTAAAAACAAATACTATAAATTCAGTAAACATAAATAAAACTAAAGGGCAAGCTCCCCCCAAAACACAAAATATAGTATCAGGGAAACTGACAGCCTCGGTCACTTGTAAAGGGGGAAAATGCAGCAATATGAGGCTGGCAGTCCCTAACGTCTCCTTTTGTGAAAGGCTTATAACTACATAAGGGTGAGTAAATGGTGAAAATTTACAGTTTTGGTTGAACCATAGCTTTATGCCTTTAATGCAACCCCGAACCTCGCCCTCTCTGTCGCTAAAGTCCTGAATGCAACCAGCAACCTAGTATTTAATAACTAGAAATTAGCCACATTGTTTCCGAGTAGCGGTACATATCTTACACTGCTGTATGCGAGTCTGTTTAAATAACTCCCCAGACTAACTAACCAATCACCAGTCCTGTTTTGAAAACTAACCACGACACGCGAAAAAAAGCCTATAAAGTGTTACGCGTGATGTGTCACAGTAACGTTAAGCAGTATGCGGCAGACGCTTTTATCTACGCGTTTGTCTGTAGCTCGTGCTCACGTTTGTTGGACGTGAGTGTCCGTGTAGCTACACAAACTTTTATTCGATGTTGAAATTTAATTTCGTATGTTATTACGGGAGTATTTGTGAGAGCACAAAAACGCTACCTTAAATAAGGGCCCCTTCTCACTCCTCCTCTTCTTCCAGAACAGTTTCTTTCCCGAGTTCCTCAAACTAGGGAATTCGCCCTGGAAAAGGGATCCTGAAATCTTGATCGCCCAGTCGGACACAAGTTTATCTATTCAGATCCGTGGATCTCAGCAAGCGACTGGTCACCTCTCTCGAGTGGTTAAGTTAAAACAGCAAAAAAAAATCCGAGTCCGAGAGGTTCGGGTTGATTATATTTAGAAGAAAGCGAAGAAAAACAGGAGAAGCGAGTTCCTGCGTCCGAGCGCCATGACGAGCCCCGTGGATACTGTGGGACGCGGCAGCGGACGTGTAGTCGGGAGGGAGGATTATCAAAACGCACAGCTGGGAGAATGCTTTAAGCGTTTTTAGCTTACGCTTCGTCCATGCAGAATGTTAGATAAACAACAACTTAAAAAGCTGCGGTTTTTATCGTCACAAATAAGCAAAATGTATTTTTAAGACTTATTTATTATATACGAGGTAACGCCGTTCATTGACGAATAGTTTGTTTATTATCTCCGCCTGCGTCATAATAGTGTCACATATCACAGGAATCACTGCAGGGGAATTTTTTTATTTCCTGTAGTAGCAGGTTTAAATGAAAAAAGAGACAACATTTCACTAAATAAAGCGCGAGTATATTCTTAATAGCACAATTGTATACTACACTTGCTATTCCTGCAGTATATTACAGAGAACAATGCAAGGAATACTATATCCCACAGTTCAACCTGCTCAACTTCACCTTCAGTTCCCATAACCACAAGGAATATTCAACTTATTTAGCATTGAATTCATTATAATTATTTCAGAAACTATAACTTGGTTAATGAAATATGCACAATTAAATATTTTTACTTTGTAAAAAAAAGCAGGCAGTATTCATATTTATTAATATTATTGCTCTCAAACACATACCCCCGGTTTCGCAGACAAGGCTTAACCCTAGTGCTAGACTAAATGTGAATCTGAGCTGTTTCAGCAAGCTTGCACTGATCTCAAAACATGCCAGTGCCTTTGTTTTGTCTTAAGATGCAGACCAGTAATGATTTATACATATATCGTAAATGTCCTAATTGAACTATGGCCTAATCCTGGCTTAGGCAAAACTCTGTCTGTGAATCCGGGCCATAATTTTCTCTCATATTCCCTTGAAACCTTTAGGTTTGGCAGTATTATTTACCAAAGCTTTGAATCTCTCCTCCAGCTTGTGGCTAAAAGGTCAATTTTCCGCTACCATCCACATGCACACTGGCATACACAAAGGTTAACACGGAGGTGAGGTTGTCGGAAGATCGACCCGTTACATCACCTGTGTGTAAACCATGCAAGAGACCTTTTAACATAACAAGTCACTCTCACACAGCCTCTCTTGTTCATCAGACACAAGCCCCCAAGGCTAGGATTGTGGGTCATATCAGATCAAATACGTCCTTGTTGCATGATTATAGTCAAATTCCTCATAATTGATCCATTTTTCAAATAACCCTCTGCTTCATTGCACAAAAGTGGGTTTCATTCTACAAACAGAAGCATTTTCTTTGCAAGGTTTTTCCAATTTTTACTCACGTAACAATTCTTATTAGGTGACTTCTGTGTAAAAGAGATAACTCATCCCAAAATGAATATTTTGGCATCATTAGTCACCCAGACCTACATGAATGCTACTGTTACAACTAAAAGGAAAATAATGAAATGTTTCTGAACTTGTTTCAAAACCTGCCTCAATTTTTATTAAACGAACTAAAAAATGTTGAAAAAAAGTTAAAATTAAATTTTAAATTTTAAAATGTAACGTTTAAAAAATTCTTCAAAAAAGTTTTAGAAATGTTTTTTTGTCATCCAGTTTATATATATATATATATATATATATTACATTTTCTTTTTATATTTTCTGTTTTCTTTTGAAGGTTTTTGTATTTTATTTATTATTTTTCATGGTTTCACTTAACAGTAACTCTTGTGAACTCTTTAAGATAGCAATATGCTTTAGTCATCCTATATAGTCATTTCACCTGAAGGCAAAGTTCTCAAGCCCTAAAGTTCACAGGAGTGACATCATCAGCCTCACTGGCTCTTATCATGATGAAGTAATATATCTTGCACATATTTACCACATGCGACATAAACAGAGCAAGTCAAAGGCATTAAATAAGCCTACTTGTTCAAAAGCTTTACAGCGCCTTTTCAGTTAGGTTTATTTACAGTAGCGCATATATTTCTACACGCCATAAGCAAGAAGCAAACAATTTATGTACAGACTCATTTATTTTACAGAGCCCACAGAGAACGATAGCGGCAGCAGAGAAACGCAAATGTGATGAATGTGCTAAACTATGCTAGACTTGATGCTGAAATTGCCTTTTATTAGTGTTTGGATCGTCCTTTTGTCTGCTGCAGGAAAAATTACAGCACATCGTTGTGAGCAATTTGCACTCTTAACTAAATCGTGCCACGATAATGGCAACAGTTGGTAAGCAAGTGTGTGTAATTGAGCTGAAACAGTTCATGAAGGGCTCATTTGAGTGCATACACACGCGAGTGCAGTGTGTATTGTCATGCCTTGGCTAATGAGGACAATAAATCAGAAAGAGAAAATAAATATGGCAAATATGTATGGAACAGAAAAAAAGTGGTAAGAGAGGAAGACTATAGTGCGAACAGAGAGTGAGAGAGAATAATAAAGAAGTTAGATTTATGGTGGCAAGGCTCTTGGATGTCAGAAGTGATCCCACCGGAGCTGGCAGCAGCCCTCCGGTCATATTTCACTGTTGCCGGGGGTCATTTAGCCCACCCCCTGAAGGGAGGGGCAGAGGCTGTAAAGCCTGGTGCAAATTTCTTGGATAACCCCGGAGGGAAGGCCTGCTTTGATTTATCACTGACCCAGTCACGGCCCAGTCTGAGGTGGGATTGTTCTGAGCTTGGAACAACAGTGCATGTGATTCACAATAATTACAAACATATACATGATTTCAGATTTATAGCATACATCTTCATTATTTATGTTACAGATAAAATATGCCATACTCAAAGTGCCAACATTTTTTATATTGGCTTTTTTCCCCACCTTAAGCTATCAGTAATTTGCTGATTATATATTACAAATGCATATATTTAAAGATATTGAAATTACACTTTAGAATTTTTATTACACAACTAATTTACTTAGAATTTTAATACATTTTAAAATATACTTTATTTCTGTGATGGCCAAGCTGAATTTTCAGAATCACTGCTCCAGTTTTCCTTCGCAAATCATGTTAAAATGCTGATTTAATGCTCAAAAACACATTTCTTAGCATTATCAGTGTTGTGCTGCTTAATGTGTTTTGTGCAAACGGTGATACATTTCTTCAGGGTTCAGCTCAGATGAATAAAAGCTCAAAAGAACAGCCTTTAAACTAGACATGTTTTGTAACAAATGTCTTTTCCTCTCGCTTTTGATCGAGTGAGTGTCCTTGATGTGAAATTTATACATATATATACTGCTTTCATAGCCTTTCTTTATGCAAAAGGAGAAAATGACGACATTATACTCAAGTGCCAGAGCTAGAATGTTATTTTGGCTTTTATTTTTTCCCTTGAGTGAGTTTGTGATCAGCAATTTGCCTGCACGCACACATTAAAGTGCGCACGATTCTGCCACGTCTGAGGTGACAGCTGTGTCACGGGCAATAAAGAAGCGAGGAGGGGTTGAGCGAGAGAAACAGATAGGAGAAAGAGAGAAAGAGCGCAGACGTGACAAATGCTTTTTCCTCAAAACATGATAGCCAGTCCTAACAGACAGAATAATGGATTCAGGGATCTTTTGCAGCTTGAGCGCATCAGCTTTTCAAGGCCGTGACAATTTACCACGACCAACTAAATCTTTAAAACTGTGAATTCATGATCTAATGTTGGACACAGAATGAGGCTAGTGTGAATGAGGGCTGTTGTAGCCAGTTGTTGCTCTCAATTAATATGTAACAAAGCATTTATATAATCTCCAAGTTCTTGGTCAACCATCTTCAGCCTTGCACTGCAACTGTCACTGAATGTCCTTTGGTCAGTCCAGAGTTTAGCTGTGCATTTGACATTAAGGGATAATTCTAACACCCCACAGTTTTAATGTTATTAGGGGTGGTGATGATCCTTTCAATCCCATCAGTGCCAAGATCATGTCATGTACTAAATCAATCAGAATCATATTTTATCATTTAAAATACAATCAATGAGAAATCTGAAAATGAAGAACTAAATTATTAATCAATATTAAAGAAATATTTGTTTGTTAGTGTTGGTCAACATATGTTGGAGTTGGTGGGTTTATTATAATGTTACTGAAAGTCTCTTATACTCATGCAGTTACTGGCAATATATATATATATATATATATATGAAAAATATATTCTAAAATACTATTACAATATAGAATTACTTTCTATTTTACTTTACTTCTCTATTACTTTCTATCTTGCATGGTTTTCTATTTGCATATATTTTAAAATATAATTTATTCCTGTGATAGGAAAGCTGATTATTTCTTCAGTCACACATAATCCTTTAGAAATCATTCAAATATGCTGATTGATGTGCAAAAACATTCATATTTTTTAATCATACTTTTATTGCTTATACGTAAAGACAATCAAATGATGATTTTGCAGGTTTATGTTATAATGTAACTTGTTTAAATTGTCTATGTTCTCTATCGGTGTTGCACACTATCCTCACGGTGTTGTAGGTTATAACAGCACCCTTTGTACTTGACATAAATGTATACAATTTAGGGATAATGTATAGGTCATTCATTTATCTGAGATTAATATGGGAACATTAGATGAAGGGCTGACACACAGCACAAACACTGAGTTTCAGGCTTTGAAGCAAAATGTGTGACAGCGCTCCCCGGGTCCCCACATAAACACAATTTGCACCAAATGTTCTCTGCAGTACATCATCTAACACATCCTGCTTCCCTCACTAACCCGCTCCAATACATCCAATCAATACACGCTTTACAGCCAGCGCCATTGATAAGCACGCTCCTGTCTCAGCAAGACTTCACTGGGCTATTGAATGTCAGTTTCCACAGGAGAAATGGTTAATAGTGCAGAGGTTAATGAAAGAGCAGTATTAATCTGCCTTTACGTGAGGGAGGTTTTTAACAAAATCTAACCTACGTTAAAAAGCCCACAGAGAGACTGTGCAAATAAACCAGATCTGCGTTTCAACTCCCATCGAGGGAAAAACTGCAAAATTATACCCGCAGGCAAAACACTTGTCAGATTAGGCACAAAGCCATCGATGAAATTACTGAGGTCAGATACGAGCCAAAAACTACTCATTCATGTGTGCGCATGGCAAACGGAGCGTGAATATACATGCATTGCATATATACATAGGAGATCTTCCTCATATATTCTCTTTTGGGAACCAAAACCAGGAAGTCAATTAACTCAACCCTTGGGATTTGATAAATGGGTAAACGATTTTAGAGGAACGGAGGGTGAGATGAGGATAACAGCTTTTTCTTGCTCAATTCATTCTGCTGTCTTATAGCCCTCACCCCATCAGTCATGAACATATTAAACATTCCCAGAGTCCACAGGCCTTGATTAAGAATCCTCCCGAACTCCATGACTCCTGACCATGAATATTGAACGTTATATCAATGCAATGAATCACTGAAATGTTTATATCATGAGCCCAAGTTCCTCTTGAAATGGTAAATGAGCATCCTCATATTGGTAAGTAGTCGTTTAGATGATAAATAGTTAATTACATTGGCTTTTTTTAATTGCAAGCCTTTACAGAACTGATATGATTAATGAAGCTCTGGCGATTCTAAAATTGCAGTACAATATATACGTCTGCTTGAAAATAAAAGGCACTAAAATGAGACGCCATGATAAAAAGAGAATAAAATATGTTCTTTCATCCATTAGTGCTTCCTTGTATGGTGTAATTTATTCTCCCACTGGATCAACTGGAGATGAAGCTCAAAAAGGCATAACTGACGTTTAATTAATAATGGACTAATAATTGATATAATAAAGGCTAGAGTGGTGTTAGGAGGGCAAAATGCTACTAAAAACTGCTACTTTTTCACTGAATAAAGAGAAATACAAAAAACAATGATTAATGATGCTGTCCAGCTGTTAAGAGAAAGAGTGAAATGTTATTATACATTTTACTAGTTGTACAACTTTTATAATTCATAAGACATTTGTTATTATTATTAATATTGAAAATAGTACTTTATATTTTTGTGTGATACGAAGTTGAAAAGAAGAGCATTTATTAAAATCAAAATCTTTTGTGACGTACAGGTCTTAACTGTCATATTTGATCTATTTCATGCGTCCTTGCTGTTTGCACAGAGTATTTCATTCAGTTACAATCTTTTGTTGATGTTCAGTTACCTTGGTGGAAATATATATGAATGAATTTGTAGAGACTTGCAACTACGTGACTCAAGATATCTGGCAAAGAAACAACTTGCGCACACACCCACAATAGTTTGTGGTTGTCTGAGAATGTACGGGTGTTTTGCGATAAGGGGAAACCCCTGCACGCTTCCAGCCAGTTCCTGTGACAGCTGCAAGGTTGTTGCTGACTGACAGCTCACTAGACCAGTCAGGTTACAGATAGGTGAAGACATACCCCCCCCCTCCCATCTAGGTAGCAGAAAATAGATATTGGCAACTGATTTCATCTCAGCTGTTTCCAAAGTGGAGTGTTTTATTGCCAAATTACCACACGCAGGCACATTCTCTGAAAAAAACAAAAAAAGACGTTTATTTCTCGGTACAAAGATATACGTATTCTGACATGCAAAACAGTAACGCTTGCAAATTATTTAACAATTTTCTGTACACTTTCAAGTACCACATTTTGCCAACAACTAAAACAAAAGAGGTCATTTAATACAACCCACTGGAGGTGCAGCTGCATACAACATGCATAAAGCATGTGCACAGCATTTATAAATGCTCTGATATTGACAGTTCACCAAGAATTCAAATTCTATCATCATTCACTCACCTTTCTTCACAATGAAAGTCAATGGGGTCCAATGTCTTTGTGGTAAATGATGACAGAATATTAATTTTTGGTGAACTACCACGTTTAAAACCGCAAATAAGCACTTCATCTGCATAGTAACTTCCTAAATAACAGTTTTGCCAAATCCTGAAATAATGCTTAAAGATTTACCGGTAAGAAAAGAGGCAAAATCAGTTAAGCGTGTTATGCAAACGATGTGTAAAAAGTAGAAAAAGAGGTTCAGAAAATTTGAGAAGACTGGTATTTTTTTAGACAAGACGTTTAGACGGATCTGTTGTCTGAGGTAGACAGCTGGTTAGAACCCGCTGCCTGTTGTGTGCGAGCACCTGATATTGGGCAGATAATTGACCTCTGACCCCTGAACTAGACCTCCCTGGCCAGTCTAGAGCCTTAAAAAGCAGTTTCCATGGCTTCAGCTGTTGTGAATACAGCATGAGCAGCAGTTTCACATACAGTCTGTCATCAGCTAGGAGGACACATGTGCACATCTCTGTCGGAGACTTCTTACTTCTCGCCTGCTAACACTCGGCTACGCTTTGGTTAAATATTATTATCCACAGCACATTTATATGCACAAAATTTACAAAGTAGTGCTTCAGTGACTTGGGATTTGGAAGTAGAACTACAGTCAACCGTGGACTTTAAACTGCCCATGCTTGAGTGGTCCATTTCCCTTTTTACCCCCCCTCTCAAACCCCTCTTCCCCGACATGCACCTCCTCAGCCTGTGCATCATGGGAACACTTCAGCCTGCCAGCAGATTGTCCAAGGCTGCCAACGGCATGGATGAATAACTTCTATTCATCATTATCTGAGAGAGAGACAGAGAAAGAAACAGAGAAACTTTAGAATAATCAACTCACTTATGAGACCGAGATCCGAAGAGAACTTCCAGGCTATATTCCTGATGTCAAAGGTCGCATTATTGTCCATAATCAGGAGTAAGCCTTGAACACACAGTGGAAATGCCAGAAATACCCTCACATCAATCAGAGGCTGTTACATACACAAGGAGACACATGTATGGGTCTTAACCCAAATGATGTGACCTGACCCAAATGCCCTGGAACTGCTCAGAGACTCAGCAAGAGCAGGCACTGCTTCTTTGAACAGTTAATCTATTTCACTCTTACGAGGTCTGTTTGGACTAGTGAATGAACTGTACACATTAAAGAGAAAGTTTACTTACAAATTAAAATCCTGTCATTATAATTATTGATATTAATATTAATAATAATCATAACATTTTACTTTATTATTTATTGCATGCGGTGTATATCTGTATATTGTTATTAGTAATAAAAACAATATTTTGTAGGGACGTAACGGTATCAAAATTTCACGGTACAGTAATAACTCGGTATGAATGGCACGGTACGGTATTTATTAAATCATTTACATAAAAAAACAAAACTAATTAAGAGTAAAAAAAAAAGATTAACTAAAAAAAAGTGCCAGGCGTGTTTATTAAACAGTTAACATGAACACTGAACATATCAATGACACACACATTAGCCATCTATCTGTAAACTTTGAAACAGGAACTTCAATATCAATTTGCATATTCATTACGTCAGTGCGTCATGTTATATTGCTTCTATGTTAGTCACATGTTATTCAATGCACCCTAATTCTCCATATAACTGTTTTCACTGATATATTTAATGGTTTCTGTTGTCAGTAAAATGGAATGAATATGAAATGGTAACTGAAAGCACGCCATTATAAGGCCTACTGAACTAGCTCTACCTTACAAGATGTTCATCTAGATTAAAATCCTTCTTTATAATCGTTTAGAATTATATAACTATATTTATAATTCATAATAATGAAACCAAGTACACATAAGATATAGACAATGGTTATGCTGTGATTTTGGCTATATCTGCATGTAAAATAGAGTTAGAAGCAACCTAATATCTATTTGAACTGAAAGCCCTGCTCCTCTCAGCCGCTCACTGAACAGAACAGACGTAGAGAGAGGTGTGCACGCACCGCCCTGGGAGAACAAGAGCTCGAGTACCGGAGACTCGCTGAGGTTTGTCCATGAAGTCTCTAGATTTGTCGCTAGACGCTTTTAGGGAAAATGTCACCAAAGGGGTCTGAATAGTCGCTAAATATAGAGACAAAGTCGCTAAGTTGGCAAGACTGATCTGTAGCGACAGCAACAGACCGCAAAGAATGATGGGCACACTTGGGCTGATGGGAATTGTAGTTCCCACTACCTCCCATTCTCTCCAACTATGTTCTGTGTGAATATAATTTAAAATGTAGTTTATTCCTTTGATACAAAGCATCATTACTCCAGTCTCCAGTGTCACTTTCAGACCTTTCAGAAATCATTCTAATATGCTGATTTATTATTATCAGTGTTGGAAACAGTTGAGCTGCTTAATGATCAAAGAAATAAAAAAAACACTATTATAATATTAAAAAAGAGAAGTATTTATTTAAAATGTATAATAATGTTCAGAACTACTGTTACAGTAGTTTACTGTTTCACTACTGTTCAAAAGTTTGGGATCTGTACATTTTTATTCTTTCTTCTTTGAAAGAAACAAATACTTTTATTAACCAAGGATCTATTAAATAAACAAAAAAGTCATAGCATAGATTTACATTTTTGAAATGTATTATATTTGGTAAAAAAAAATTACGTTGTTTTTTACTTGTTATTCATCAAAAAATCCTGAGGGAAAAAAAGAATCTCAGGTTACAAAAAAAATATTTGGCTGCACAACTGTTTCCAACATTGATAATTCTAGTAATAAATCAGCAGATTAGAATGATTTCTGAAAGTGACACTGAAGACTGGAGTAATGATGCTTTGTATCACAGGAATAAATTACATTTTAAATTATATTCACACAGAAAACAGTTATTTTATATTGAAATAATATTTCACAATATTATATTTTTTTTCTAGATTTTTTATTTAATAAATGCAGCCTTGATGAGCAGAAGAAACATCTTTAAAAACCATTAAATTTCTTACTGACCCCAAATTTATGAACGGTAGTGTACATATACACACACACAGACAGGCTATGTCTCTTTATGAATGTGTATGTATGTGTTTTCAGTGCATTAAAAGTGCTTGATTCAGACTCTACTGATTCATTGCTCTATTTTTGCAAATATCTGACTGAATGAACTAGTGTGACTGTATGAAGAACATCAGATGAAATGATGTGTGAATGGATCAGAGAGTGAGAATGTGTGCGTGAACACTACCTTCCTGGTAAGCTCCATCTGCCATCACCAAATGGAGGATTTTAGGATACAAGTGTTGGTGCTCAGTTCCCAAAATGCTTTGCACCATGCTGGAGCCCATTGCAATGTTCTCATCTTCATCCTCATGAATTGCCTAAATAAACAAACAAACAAATAACAATGTGGATATGCTGGATAAAGTCAAGTAAACCCATTAAAGGTCCAGTTCAAAAAGGGCATAATTTACCCAAAAATTACAGATTCATTCATCATTTAGTCATCTGATGAACCTACATGACTGAATTTCTTTTATGTAACAAAATGAAAATTGGACAATATATATTCAACAAAAGAAAACAGGAAAGTCAACTGGTTTTGAAACTTTTTAGCCACCATCATTACCCAAAATAACTTGTGTGTTCCACAGCAGAAAGTGTGAGTAAACTAAATAATTTTTATTTTCGAGTGAACTATTCCTTTAAGTTAGCAATTGTGAAGTCATTATCTCTACAGGGTTTCTTAACTAAAGGGTTTTTTTTGTATCCGGCAGCAAAAATTACAGCAGTTTACTGCACTTCCAGTGTGACAAGCTATATAAAAGGCAGCGCATTTAACATTCTTAAAGGTTAAGGATAACATCTGTATCTAATTCCCAGAATGAACCCGACAGCTAAAAACTAAACTTGGTGTTTAAAAATTTATGTGTCCTCATCTAAGAAGTACATTGCTGCATTGTTATTGGTGGTGTTTGACCACTAAAGACCTCTTAGTTATGCAGTATTTCCGCAATGCATTCACCCAGGCACAAAACCACTGAATCTCACTGGAGACATGGTGAGAGTTGACATTTAATGCAAAACCAAGGAACTCAGACCTTGATCTTGTTGTAGGCTTGAATGAAGTTCTCAAAGCCCATGGCCTGCTCTAGATGGAATCGCAGCTCCTCCAGACGGCTGAAGATACTGTCCTGTTGCTCTAGGTCATCGTCGTCCTCTTCCTCGCTGTCATCTGCATTCATACACAAGCACAGAGGTAAAGATGCATCTATCAAAGTTAATATTTCAAAGCATATTTCTAATACTACGCTGACCTATGTCAGTATTTAAAGTGTTATTTGTCCATGTCATTCCACACTGTAGCCATACTGTATAAAGTCAATCAATCATCAAATTCAATTAGCCAGAGCAATATCTTTAGCTCAATAAACACAGTACTTGTTTTCATTTCATTCAGAGAGTTTAGCAATAGTTGAACGTGATGTTTGTTGCATTTAGGTTATAGAGTTTTGCTTGTTTAGCTGTGTTAGTGGAGGGATGGGGTTAACTGCTGCACTATGTTAACGATTACAGTAAGCTGTTGTGGTGTGTTAACCAATGTGGCTAGCTGCTGAGCTATGCTAACAAATGGAGTTAGCTTTAAAGCTGTGCTTACAGATATGTTAGGGTGACCATACGTGCCAATTTCATAGAACGCATACCGCCCAGGATTCCTATATTGCTTAAAATATGGCTTTGGATGCCTGTGCAGACAGAAGTGTATGACATGTTTATGTTTTAAACACGCTCTGGAGGTACTTTGAATCAAAGCAACATAGAAATCCTGGCCAGGACATGTGCTGGGAAAAATGGCACGCATGGTCACCCTAAGATATGGTTAGATGTTGTGCTGTGCTAGTTGTCGTTTTGGCATATGCGTTTAGCTGTATATGTGTTAGCAGATGTTGTGCAGTGCTAACAGAAGTGGTTAGCTGTTAGCAGTTATGGTTAGCCGTTGTGCTGTGTTAAAAGATACAGCAAGATGTTGTTCACAGATGTATTTGTGGATTTAAAAACAGGTTCATTTTCCAACTCGCCTAGAGTTAAACAGTTGTGTTTTACCATTTTGATTCCATTCAGCTGATCTCCAGATCTGTCGATAGTACTTTTAACTGCAGCTTAGATCATTTAATTTAATTAGACCAGTAGCATCTAGCTCAAAAATTTCCAAAGGGTTTTGATATTTAAATTATTTAAAACTTAACTCTTCTGTACATTGTGTACTAAGACAGATGGAAAATTAAAAGTAGCGATTTTCTGAGCTGATAAGGCTAGGAACTATATTCTCATAGACCCAGCATTTGTGGAAGCAGTTGTTTTGTACTGTTTTTGGGCATGCGTTCAGCCTTTGTGCTCTGTTTGTGGATATGGTTAGTATCTGCAGCTGTTTATGGATGTTGTGTCGTGTCGTGATTGCATTACCAGACTGCCACTCCTCATTGAGCTGGCTTTCACTACTGTTCTGCTCTTCATCCTCCTCAACCTCCATTCCGTTAGTAACTGGCCCTCCTGGCTCTTCTTCACCATGGCTAACATCCTCCTCCTCCTCAGCCATTCCATTAAAACACTCCTCCTCTGGACTGCGTTTGTCAACACCACCACTAGCCAACACACCAAGGCCGGCTGGCTCTTCATCAGCTGGACTACTGTTGGATCCACCACCATCTTCTTCATCTTCTTCATCTTCATCATCATCATCACTGCGCTGCTCCTGGAGAAGCCTTTCCATAGATGCTCTGAGCTCCCTCAAATCATCATCCTCATACACACTGAGAAAGATACAGTCATAAGTCAGCATGCGTGTGTGTGCGTGTGTGTATGCCAGTTGTGTATGTCTTACTCCTCAGGTTCAGACTGCTCATCCGCTTTATCCTCCAGATCTTCAATCTCCAGGTTGTTGTCAGGAGCGACTGTAACTTCAGGTTCTGCAGCATCAATGAATACTTTACTGAGGTCTGGTAAGGAGCACGTCCTTAGCATCTGATAGAAGACACACAAGTGATATCAAACATCACAGATCAGAAATATTCAAGTTCTTTTTAAGCAAATTCTATACTCCAATACTTGAGTGCAAAACTCTCTCCCCTCAGTTCTCTCAGACTATTTATAAAAAGTAAGCCGCAAAATGTCTCAGCCTATAAGCATGGTTGTGGTGTCACAGCGATGAGAATGTAAATGATAAAAAAGAAAAAAACATTTTGTTATCTAGTCCAGGAAGTTCAGCAAACATTGTGCTGTGGGGTAGCACCTGTGTCTCTGCATAGACAGTTGGGATCCTAATGTTAGAAACAAGCATTTGAAGTTTATTTTTAACAACATCCCTGATTATTTCAGTCTGACCTTCACAGTTTGTGCAGCACATTTCATTGTGGATTGTTTTGTGAACCTGTCACAATGTAATGCAGGCTGTGCAAAGAGGTTGTCATTGAAGGATGAGGCAGAGCTAACTATATTGTACCCGACAGCAAACCTAAATAAGCACTGTTTTTTAGTTCATCTCACAAGTGAAGAGGGTGTTTACGTGGAAGTCTTAGAGGCACAGTAACCAAAACCATCCCATTTAAAGCTCAAGTGCAAAATGAAGTGTATAATGATTGTCATGAAATGAAAGTCATGGTGTAACTGAATTAGCAACAGATTCTTTCAAGGGAAACTTAGTGAGATGTGGTTCAATTCAAGGGTTGTTGATTGAATGGAGGGAGATCTAAATGCAAGCTTGCAGTCAAATGTAAGACATAGAAGAGGTTTAAGCCGATTAAATGATTGGGGAAGTCCAACATAAATCACCAGAGAGAAGAAGTCTTATTTCACCGGAAGATTGAAATTATAGAATATACAGAGAGTAAATTTCTATTTCATGCTTGCTTTAACACTAGTAAATCAATTTACATATTGTTGATTTTGCATAGCAAGCTAGGATAGAAGAAAATATAATAACATCCGAAAAAAAAAGAGCAACCATTTTTGTTGAAAGAAACCTTGACGTTTTAATTGGACTAGAAAAGTATAGAAAATGGCTCTTTAATCAATATGAATGGGAACAAGAAATGCACAAGCACAATCTCTAAGTTGCAGTTTGAACTTATTCAATCTGAATCGTGTGCAGGAATAAAACGACTTAGCTATTTAACACCCAGCAGGGACTTCAAATTGTCTCCACAGAGCTGAGGAGGGCTTTGATATCGGCGCAGTCATCCATCTCCACCACAGCCGTCGGTATAGAGACGCATTGTGTTCTCGCACTTGCACAGTGGAGAGGAGTGCTAAACTACTGATTAAACAGACTGACAGCCTGCGCTTAGAAAGACGGCATTTAGTGTGTGTGTGATCTGACTGTCCAGTTGTCCAGAGGGTTGGGTGCAAGCAAGCCAAAAGGCCAAATGTGTGGGCGTGTTTGCAAAAGTGTGGGTGTGAATGTTAATGTGCTTTTGTGAAGGCAAAGAAAAGTATTTGTGTATGTGCGCCTGTGGGGTGGGTGAAAAAGTACACAGACCAACGCAAAGTCCTTTGGTTTACTGGCACATCAAGGATGTGGAAGAATCGCATTAATAACGCTCCACTCAGGAGCTCAAACACACACACACATTCAGCAGTCCTTCCAGCACAGCAATGGCCCGAGGCACATCCACACTCATACATATGCCTATCCTCGTATGCACACACCATTATGTGCACACAAACACAAATTTCAGTCTGAAGAAAACAAATCACCCAAACAAAAAATTCTGAGATGTACAAATCTGAGCTCCTTTATCATTCTATGCTAAGTGCTACACATTACCGAAGGCTGCCATCTGTTTCTCCCTCTATATAGTGCCATCTCTTTCTTCCTCATAGTCTTTCTCTTGCTCTTTTTCGTGCTCTTGCCTTGTAGTGTAATCAGCGTGATAAATGGCAGGAGTGGGGTCCTCCATTATATTCTCTGAAATAGTTTTTTATCATTCGATTAAGACAAACACACGTGGATTTCTTAAAAGTGTTGTTTTTGTACACCAAGTAAAAAAGAAATAAAGAAAAAACTAAATTAGCTAAAAAGAATGAACATAATATAAAATATGAACATTCAAAGAAAAACTTGATCATTAATTTTCAGTGTTTTTCCCCCTAACATTTGTTGAACAACCACCACCCATCCACAATGCTCCACTCTTCAGGCTAAGATCTAACTTTCTTGAACGATACAAAAAAAGCAAACTTGCTAGACAGTAATCAGTCAGGTTTAAAGAGCTGATATTCAAAGACTTGCTATCTGTCACTGAAATCCTGTGACTGGTGGGAGATCGTCTGTCTTCATTTGGCTGGACTTATCTGCAGGATTCAACACTGATAACCACAAAACGTTATTGTCCTGGGAATCACAGAAACTGTACTTTGCTGGTTTCAGTCCTACTTCACAAGGAGGGGAGAGGGGTCATGTCAGCTATCTATCGGGGTACCTCAGGGTTCTGTACTCTGCACTGTCCTCTTTATGAGACATCAACACAGATCTTGACATCACAGACATTTTTTTTGCCCAGACGAAAGAATACCAACTTTAACCTAACTCCTTTTCCTAGCCTTGAACCTGGGAATATCATCTGGGAAGTTCATTTGGATGTTTACGAACTTAAGAAGTTCACAATTTTTAAAGTGGGCTTTGAAGATCAAGCAAATCACACCCTTAATATTTCATCATGCTATATCCCTCCTTATCATGTCAGATAATTTCTATATTGGACTATAATGTTTTTAGTTGGCCTTCCTGCTTGTGCAATCAAAAATCTCCAAATGATCCAGAATGTAGCAGCACGTCTGGTCTTCAATGAACCTAAGAGAGAGCGGACATTACACCCCTTTGTGTCTCACTCCACTGACTGCGAGTTGCTGCCCTCATCAAGTTCAAGGCACAGAGGCTTGTGCACAGAAGAGTCGCTGGATTTGCACTCTTGTAATTACACTCCCTTTTGTAAATCTACATTACCTGTTGCTTTCCCGTTAAATCTTTCACACAGTGTATCATCTACATTTCTGTATGAGTTAAGGCTGGAATACACTAAACAACCTTATTTTTCAGATTTCAGTGTGATGTTTGTCCTAGTTTGATCATTTTTTGGCTTTGATTCCAGACGGTTCAGAGGATATCAAATATATTTGATATTTGAGCTGATTTTACGACACATATTGTTTACATTTATCCAGTGTCTGGTAGTATTTGATTCTCAGATGTTTACTGTATGATCAAGTGTGTGCATGATGCATAGAGCTTTCAGATTCTAAAAGTCATGTAGTCTATTCCTGCCTTTAGTATTTGACGATCTAGCCAGATCTTGTTTAGTGTCACAGATTTACAGTCTTAACTAACATGCAAGAGAAAGAAAACAAATATAGACTCACACATGTTACAGTGAGGTACTAGTGCATACCTTTGGGTTGTTTGTGTCAAAGAGGCCAGTGGAGAGGCCAATGAGAAGTGCATCACCATGCCTTTGAGAGCGCAGTGGAGAGACAGAGCGGGAACGTGAAGCAACGGAGGAAGAGTCTTCCAATGAGGATTGAGCAGACAGGATAGCCAATTCTACTGTTCGTCTGTGAGCTGGACTACTGCTTAGCTTCACAAACAGAGACTCATCTACTGAAAAAAGAAGAGGCCAACAAAAACTATTTGGTTTTTTGTTTTTGACAGAGTTCCATTCAAACTGGCATTCTTTATGCTTCTGAGGATTAACATTGTTAGAAAGTAAATGAATTTTAAAGGGAATACTGGCGCGGTTTGAAATGGTGCATAATGAGACAAGCTTGTGTGAGAGGGAGATAAGGTGTCTTTGTATTGCATTTGAGACTACCTGCAGGTTCAGGGTGTTTCTCTTCTCTTTTCGTTTTCTCCGTGCACTCTGCTTGTATTATACTGCCCTCTGCTGGCCTACAAAAATGATTACATACAACAGGTTTCAACACTGATAATAGTAAGAAATGTTTCTTGAGCACCAAATCAGCATATTAGAATAATTTCTGAAGGATCATGTGACACTGAAGGCTAAAGTAATAGCTAAAAAAATTCATTAAAGAAGAAAAAAAGGAAAAAGAATAAATCAATACATTTCACATTATTACTATTTCACTCTATTAAACACTTTGTGAGCATAAAAGAAAATAAGGTGTTTTGGAAAAAATCCTACCAATTCCAAACTTTTGCATGGTACTGAACGTTTTAAACCTGTGTGCTGTTACTCTTTCTCCAGAACACAAATTGATGTAATAATTCTTGTTATTCAACAACTATTCTGTGAGTGACTGGGGCTGAGTGATTGATCAAAAGAGTGGTATTTTGGGGTCAAAGGGTCAGACTGATGGCATGAAAAATATATTATGAGCTTACTGAACAAATAATTTGCAAATGTAGAAACTGTACTTTAAATGGTCATTTAATTAAAAACTGAATTCAACATTATATACAGTGAGTACGGAAAGTATTCAGACCCCCTTAAATGTATCACTCTTTGTTATATTGCAGCCATTTGCTAGAATCAGTTCATTTTTCCCCTCAATGTACACACAGCACCTCATATTGACAGAAAAACACAGAATTGTTGACATTTTTGCTGATTTATTAAAAAAGAAAAACTGAAATAGTGGTCCTAAGTATTCAGACCCTTTACTGTGACACTCATATATTTAACTCAGGTGCTGTCTATTTCTTCTGATCATCCTTGAGATGGTTCTACACCTTCATTTGAGTCCAGCTGTGTTTGATTATACTGATTGGACTTGATTAGGAAAGCCACACACCAGTCTATAGAAGACCTTACAGCTCAAAATGAATGTCAGAGCAAATGAGAATCATGAGGTCAAAGGATCTGCATGACAGAGACAGAATTGTGGAAGGCACAGATCTGGCCAAGGTTACAAAAAGTCCTGCTGCGCTTAAGGTTCAGAAGAGCAGAGTGGCCTCCATAGTCCTTAAATGGAAGATGTTTGGGGTTACTAGAACCATTCCTAGAGCTGGCCGTCTGGCCAAACTGAGCTATCGGGGGAGAAGAGCCTTGGTGAGAGAGGTGAAGAAGAACCCAAAGCCTCTCCTCAGTGCAAGACACATGAAAGCCTGCATGGAGTTTGCTAAAAAACTGGTAAGAAATAAGATTATCTGCGTTTTTCTGTCAATATGGGGTGATGTGTGTACATGAATGAGGGAATAAAAATGAATTTAGCAAATGGCAATTTAACAAAAAGTGAAAATTTAAGGGGGTCTGAAAACTTTCCGTACCCACTGCAGATATAGATATATAGATCAGATATATACTAACATTGCAGTAACAATGCAAATGAAACCTTTCACGGGTTTGAAAGAAGTTTGAAAAAAATCTGTAATAATTTGAACAGTTATACAGATATTAATGCCAAAATAATACTACCAGCTGTCAAATTGTGTGGGGAAAAAGAGCTTACGGAGACACTGGAGTGTCACTTGTCCATGCTTGCATTACATCTGCTGGGGGTGGCTTTGAGGTTTGTTGAGAGGCTTCATCTAGAACTACTGACTCCATCTCATCCACCACTGCAAGGACAGAAAATGTTTGTTACAAGCAGTAACAAGTGCAAAAGGTCTACCAATGAATTTCTACACACTAAATAAGGTATCTGGCAAAGACTGCATTCATTTGCACCACTATTCTCACCCTCTGTCTCACTTTCTCCAGATGGAGTTCTTTGGATCTCTTCTGTTGTTGGTGGGATTAGTTCCTGACTTTTAACCTCTGCTGTGATTGGCACTTTCTCCTGACATGTCACTTCTTGTTTGGCAAGGCCAATGGCAGGCTGGCATGGCTGAGGAAGAGGCACTTGTTTGGTTTCATGAGTGACATCTAAAGACTCTTCATTAAGATTAAGGCTTTCTGAGGGGAAAAAAGCACAAACAGAAAGTCGGGATTAACAGGAAGTTATTGTAAGACTGAAAACATCACACAGATGAAAAACACTCTGATCAAAGACTCACCAGTAAGTGTGTGGTCACAGGTGCTGGCAGGATCTAGTTTCTGAGTAAAGGGCTGGAGCTCTGCCTCTTCCAACACCTTCAGAACCTTTGAGTCTGGACTCCGCCCCCAAGCCTTCCTTAGCCCCTCTCCTTGCAAATCTTCCATGCAAATAACTTCACCTGCTGTTTTTTCATAAATAAGTTTACAAAAAATGCTTTACAAATAACTTTGAAAAATTTTAAATGATGTTATTTCATATAAATAAGCCACCTATTTTAAAACATGGATGGAAACAACACGATTTTGCTCTCCAGGTACAGAATACTAAAGATCTAGCAAATAACCTAATGCTTTGTTTGTTATTAATCCAGTTGCTATAGAGCGGCTGAAGTCCCAGTGCTTGTAACACAACGCAACATCCATGGTTACAAAACAAAACACTCTCTAATACATAATCTATATTCACTCCGGATGTAATAAGGATGTGTATAATTAATTGGCTACTTTTATTCAGCATTTAGTCGACTAGCAAGAACAAAAGTTCAGATTATTCTAATGTGCACCATAGCCTGCTGTAGCCATCCGTTTCTAAATGTTGCCTTCATAAATGAACGTACTATGAATGTGATGCTGATGTAATGAGAGCTGATGGTGTGTGCTTTTCACTGCTGCAATATTTTTGATTCTTGTTGGCACAATCACTTCTCATTAGAGTCTTGCAAATGTGCTACGACAAACTTAGTCACTTGTTAGGTTTGGTATCTGAGTCTACACAACCTGAGCCCATTTTCTTAGTAGGCTAAGATAACACCACCATGTTTTTCCGCAACTGTTGTGTGTTTAATCAAACACAAACTATCAATTTGATTAAAAAATTGTGTTGAATCAGTTGCAAAAACCGCGTAACTACAGAATTTCAGAATGAGGATGTTAACCTGTTAGCTGACTTGCTGTTGTGATGCAGGTTTCTTCCAGAGTCTGCTGAGCCACAGACAGAGGAGGGGCACCATCAGTCTGCCACTTTTTCCTCTCTCCAACAGATGGAGTGTTCGTATCTGGAGACGCCACCTGAGACACTAAGAGACAAAGAGAATGTGTATAGCGTTTATATGACATGAATGTCTAAAAGATATGAATTGTATCGTTACTGTGACACACATAACTCAAACACAAAGCTAATAAATATATGTCTGTTCTGATGTGACTGGTCTTTAATAATTTTAATGTCATAAATGCAGATTTATCAAATTTAAGATCATAAAATGTCTTATATATTAAATGGTATAATAAAGCCATAATTAGCAATGCAAGAGGTCTTAAATGTCATTATTAAAATGCAAAACACTAATGTTTAAATAATTAAATGTGATGATCACTGCACATTACAAAGTAAAAAAAAAAAATAATCAACCTATAATTCATGTGTGTTGATATATTTGTACCTAAAACTATTTCAAAGCATTTGTATAATGAATAAAACACGCCTTGAGCACTTCATAACACCGTTGCATCCTGTTTTGTTTAAAGCCTGTTTAATGAAGTAAAATGTGAATTTGTGCTTGTTTAATTATGTAATAGGAGATTTCTTTTAGATTGTATGGTATTTTGTATGTATGTATTTGTGCAGGTCTTAAAAAGTCTCAGCTTTGATTTTAGATATACTATAAAAAAAGATGCATGTAGTCACACATGGTTTTACAGTAACAACAACAACATATTAATGAGATTGTTGCGTTTCTACCTGCCAGAGTTGCACAGGTCTCCTCCAGAGTTTGTTCGGCAACAGACAATATGGGTGGAGCAACAGCTTCCCATTTCCTCCTATCACCAGCTGTAGGAGGTCTTTCCTCTGTGATAGAAGGCTGGATCTGTTGAGGAGGTGGGCATGGTGCACTGCTGCAAGGTGTGTCATGTTTCACATCATCTTCCTCAGTGGTCTGGACCTTCTGATTAAGTCTGCGAAGAATCTCCTTCTTGTCACTCTTAAAAAAACAACAAAGAATTAGTCATATTATAGTCAAAGTTATTCAATTAACTGCTCTCTCCTAATAAATGGTATTTTACACATCCAAATACACATGTCCAACCTGTACACCTGCTGTTTCTGCTTGAAGGGAGTCCTCTTTCATAGGAGAACTCTGTCCTGATGAAATCTACCAAAAAAGAAAATACATAAGCATTGGGTGGCCATTTAAACAAATACAGCAAAGGTGATTTAATCAGTGTGATGGGTGACTAACCGCGCCTACATCCTTCAGAGCAGCAGTCATGGAGATGGCTGGAGTGGTGGGTCTAGAGGAGGGTGTGGCTTTGGAAGCATCTTCCTGAGGGGTGGGGTCAGATGGCTGAATGACAGGGGCTACAGGAGTTGGAGCTCCGCCCACAGCTCCAACAGCAACTTTCACTCCTCGCGCAACAAGCTGCTTTGTCAAAAACATAAGACAAAACAAGATTCAACAAAATACATAAGAGATGAGGAGAAACAAGGAAAGAGAAGTTTTAAAAAGAACGATAACATACATGATCCTCCCAAGCTTTCTTCTCTCTCTCATATGCTTCTCTTCTCTTTTTTTCCAACTGTTCTTTAATTACAGCAGCACGAGCCTTTGACTGGGCCTTACATAAAAAACATAAAAAAAACACTCTTGAATTTAGAATTTCCCCTTTATTAATTTGCTTTTGCATTCTGATACTAAAACATTTATACATTTAAGAATCCTCTAAGAACCTTGAAAAATCTAATTAAAAAACTCTTTTCAAAAATTATTATAATAAATGTTTATTTAAGCAACAAATCTGCGAGTGTAAATAATTGAATTTTCAATTCAAATTATTATGCTGATCATTTATTTAAAATTAAATTAAATGCAAAACCTTTAAAGCCTCGATCTTCTTCCTCCTGAGTACTGCCTCCTCACATGACTCCTGACTGTCTGAGCCGTCGCTGTCATACTGAGATAGATGGTCCAAATATAACAAATTAATACATTTAAAAATCTATTTAATGATGTGTAAAAGCACTGAAACTTATGCACATAAATGATTATAAACATTAAAATATGTAAAGATGCAGCTGACAACAATGCCAACAATAAATCTACAGTTCAACAATGACAAACGGGCCTATACTGTACGTGAGCAAATATACCTTTTCTCCTCTGAGGCGAGCTTTGATCTGCTGGCGCTCATTAAAGTTCTGTAGGCGGATCTGTCGTAATCTCGCCAAGTACTCCTTCAAAAAAAACCACAAAATCACATATTTTTCTTTGTTCACTTCCACTGTCTGCTTCTGACAAACATAAGTACAGGGGCAAGACACTGATTGAATACGGGATATGAAATATAACTGGTCAAATAACATTGGAGAAGAAAAACAACATTAAACATTTACACTGTACTGTGGGAGCAGCAAACTTAGAAATACAACAGAAAAGCCATTCACTGATGAGGACCATAAAAAGCAGCAGTTAGTCTTCAGCAGGGATCCTGCAGATACACTGAATACTCTTAAAAACAGGAACAATGATTAGGGACCCAAAACAAGGGATGAAGAAGCAGAATATGCACACACAACAGCATTGGGGGATTTTGCCAGAATGTGGTATTGGATGAAATGAAAAAAAAAAAAAATCAATACAATTTTTGTATTTCACAGCCACATTCAACAAACATGCACTGTGCATGTGCTGGACATCAGATGGTGCTGGTGAGCAGATGCAGGTGGGCATTTACAACTTAAAATAAGGAACCGAACGATGAAGCATTTAAGTGACTTGATGGATTGAGGAGGGTTGTTTGGTCCCCAGACTCCTACCTCCTCCTCTTTGTTGACTTGGGGTCTCCTGCATCGGGAGGAGTTTGTCCAGGTTGCAAAGATGGCGGCCAGGTTTTGCCGGGCCCCCTATTATCCCATTGGTTAATCCAATATTACAAAAGCCACATCATTAAATGTATTATCAATTCCATCACTTATTTCAATACGTGACCTAATTTTTATACATGAGTTGTTAACAGATCTGAATGTGAGCTTGTGGCTGACTGTAGGAGGAAGGGGCGAAAAAATAACTGAAGATGTCCGGTATCATTTCACCAGCAGGTTGTGACATTTTAGTTGACATATTTGTGGATTAACATTTCCCAAAAAAGATGAATGTACAAAACAGAGAGGTTTCATATCATGTTGACCTTAAAACCTAGAAAGAAAATGTTCTAGAGCTGAAATTTACTTCATGCCAGAAACACTGTAAATAAAGAGTGTAGTTAAAAAAACCTAACACTCATTTAACCAGAAGAGGCCAGGATAAAAAAATTAATAAAAACAAACTCATACCAGCTGTCCTTCTGCACGGACTTTATTCAGCATGGCTTCTCTTTTCCGCTGTAGGAACTCTTCTACCTGCTTAGCTCTCTCTGCCGCCAACTGACCTCGAAACCTAGAGACAGACAGAGAGAGAGAGGAAAAAGGTGATCTTGGCTCTGCTTCACAGATTGTCAGATATCTGAAACATTATTACTGAAATACTTAGCCAACTGACCTATTGGCATAGTCATTCTTTGAACTCTGCTCATTTTGGAGACTTGCTTTACGTGATTCTTTCCTGACAATATCCTTAACAGGGATGCAGGCAAGACCATTCAGCGACCCTGAGTCTGCAGTGCTTTAACAATAACATGCACATTAATTGAAAAAATATTCAAAAAGAAAAAGAAAAATAGCCACATTTTCTTTCTCATCCATCTCATTTACCTGCCATTGTCCCCTGAAGACTTGGCTCCTTCACCAGCACCATCTTTAGATGTAGGTTTGGATGTTTTTTCAGCTGCAGTGTGAACATGGTCATATGGAGCTCTGCTTGGAGCTAAAGCAGGAACAGGAGCAGGAGTAGGGGTGGGGCCAGGTAAAGGGGATGGGCCTATTCCAGAGGAATGTGGTGCTCTAACACCACCGCCGCCACCTCCATAAAACTATGCATTGAACGAAAAGTCTTAATATCAGTTTACTTTATTGACTAATCTGCAGCAGACAAGGAAGACTATTGTACCTTTCGTTCAGGACTGCTGCCTCCACTGGAACTGAGCACATGTCTCCAGCCCTGTTCTCGAGCCCGGTTTATCCTGTTCAGCTAAAATAAAAAGGTCGAAATCACAAGTTTTAATATAAACAAATGAAACCAACATCAATTTATTGTAAATAACCATTTGCAAAAGGGCACTGATCAGTTCACCTTTTCTCTCTCAAATCTCTTCATCTGAGCAGCTTTCAGTAACAACATCTACAGAGAGAAACACAATTACTAAGGGGTCACTAACTCAATCGAAAGGCTTTTAAATGTCTTTCTACCCAAGAGACACTATAAATAGCATCCATGCATCTAATGAAACTAGAACAGCCAACATTTGCTGAACTTGATGTGAACTCATTCAATCACCAACACTACAGGTGCAAAACAATATAAACCTGATTTGACATTACTTAATTTAGTATGTAAGTATATATTCTAATAGAAGTATGCCATTATGCTATTCTAACTGTTGCTCAAGAAAGATTTCTATTATTATTATTGAAAATAGCTTCTTTAATGAACTGAGAGCACAAAAGAACATAATGATTTGAAATAATAATCTGTATCACTGTAAAAGATAATTCAGGATAGTAAAAAACATATGGCATGATGTCACAATTTCAATAGTTCACCTGTTCCCTTTGCTTCCTTTCTCTGTCCATCATTTCCATCCGTTTCTTCCTCACTCCTTCCTGAAACAGAACATGACCATGATACTTTTAGACATGATGCAAATAGCATTTGCCATTACTTGTTTGTAATAGCAATCACATGGAAAAAATGTTTGTACAGCTTCCTGTGGTACAGAGAGGCAAGAGCTGTAAAACATTCATATAATTTTTTTCCCCAAAAATGGATCAGTCATTGAACAATAACGGTTTAGCATCTGGAGGCTAGACACATTTAGAATGAACACTGGAGTGGTGAAAGGGTTAATAAAGAGAGGGGTGTAAAAGGAAACAAAAATGTAGATGCCCACCATATGAATGACAGCAGTTGACAGAAGCAGAAGGACACCAACAAAAAGGATGGGAAAGATAAATAAAAAAAAGTTTCATTGAAGAAAAAAACAGATAAATGACTTATATGGATAAGTGACTTATCATTCATTGCAAAACGATTATTTTTTTCTGATAGCAGCTCAGATCTTTAACTACTAGAACAGACCAATAAATGGGACATACTAGCGATATAAAGGGTAATCCTATCTTTGAGGCTTACAGGGCAAAAGATTTTGGGGGAGGACAAAGTGTATTTGCACAGGGGTAAGTGGATTTAAAAGGAGGATCAGGGTTGGGTGTTAGTAGAAGGGTCTGCAGATAGTGGGCACTCTCTTATGTACCTCATGCTTCCTCCTCTCCTCCTCCACTCGACTCACTCTCCTCTGAGCTGCTGCAGGAGGGGGAGCCTGGACAACACATGACATCGAGGGGCGTGGATCAGAGGTATCTCGCTCTCATTTAGTGCACACAGCGGGACAACATCAACAAACGTCTGAATTTACAAAAGTGCCCCTACTAACATACTGAGTGATAATGTGTTGAGCAAAACATAGGAGTGGATTAGCCAATGACCTACATGGGGCCCTTATTTCCCATGGTTCTCACCTGCTTGAGTTTGACTGGTTTCTTTCCAACATCCGGGACCTTTCTGATGGCGTCAGATGGTCTTCGAACTGTTAAAGGCACTCCATATTTGGCAGCTGGCTTTGTGATTTTCTGAGCTGGGGAGATGGAGATGGGGCCTGGGGCAGGGCGTTTGGCTTGGGAGTAAAGAAGAACAGAACAACTGGATTTCTGGTAATCAAGAGAACAATTTAAAGGGGTACTGTAGTTCACCCCAAAATGAAAATTCTGTCATTGATTACTCACCCTCATGTCATTCCAAACCCATAAGACCCATTCATCTTAGGAACACAAATGAAGACATTCAGATAAATTTGGAGACCTATCTGACCCTCCATAGACAGCAACACAACTAAAATGTAAATGCATGGATAAAACAGTCCATGTGACATCAGTGGCTGAATGCTTCTGTGCTGCTACAGGAATACCTTTTTTGCAAAAAAACCCCCAAAAAAACCCACTTCACTCATTCTTCATAAGAACATATTTGCCGCAATCAGCGCGGTTTATGTTTCGGGGAAAAGCATGCATATGCATTGTGATACTCTCTAAAATGTTTCTGGACATGGGAACATTTTACTTGTGTTGCTGTCAGATCTTCAGATCTTCAGATCTTCAATTTCATCAAAAACATTGGTCTTACAGGTTTGGAACGACACGAGGGTGTGTTATTAACAGAATTTTCATTTTGGGGTGAACTAACCCTTTAACAATATACTCCAGGCACATCTCAATAATTGACTACTGTAACCCCCCCCTCATGATAATAGAATAACCCTGATATACAACAGCATCAAGAGAGGATAACAAATTTGATCAGTTATTAATAAATGTGTTTACCTGGTGCACCCTGGGCCACACTGGTTTTAGGCTGATTAAGGTGAAGTGAGTGGCTGAATTCCTGAGCAATAATCTGCAACATGCAAGGAAACATACTAAATAAACAAGTTCTCCAACTCATGCAGGATTGGATCTGGAATAAGACCTGAGCGTTATATAACATCTGAGTCATAACACACAAACTGACTCATCATCATACTGCCATAAATGTCTGATTGCATGCGTCACCTGAGGGCTGAGAAACTTGTGAATCCTGCGAGCAAGAAAAGGTTTGTCCAAAATGGCCGAGACGGAGGGTCTCTCCCGGGGGTTGCGCTTGAATAGCTGGGCCAGAAGAGAGCGCAAGTCTTGGGAGTAATGCACAGAAACAGGCGGGTACGAACCACGGATGATTTTTAACACCAGGTTCTTCATGTTTCCGGCCTCAAACTGAGTGAAAGACATCATATAATTGGTTCTACTTGAAACTAAAATGACAATACCACCTCTACTCCAGTCACAAATCATATAAACCTAATAAATTATCAAAGAATACAGAAAAAGAGTATTCTTTCAAGAGTTAATTTTTCTGTCAGCAAGAAAGCATCTCTTCACATGGCGAATCATTAATTTTTTAAGGCTGCTGCAGCTTCACTTGCCTCTCCACTGTAAAATATTAGTCTCCTCAGAACATTTGTGGTGTAAATAATGAAAGAAGGAAAGTGAGAGAGGAAGAGGGAGAGAAAATGAGACCTACATACAGAGACAGGCTAAAAAGATATGATAGAGGTAGTTCTGTTTTATCGTTCAAATCAAAAGATAAGCACAAAAACTCCCTTGCACGCAAAAGCTACTATTGAGAACATGAGGACATACTTACTGCATGCTTAAGCGTGCACATTTCATACAGGACACATCCCAGGGCCCAGATATCACTAGGGTCAGACACGACAGAACAATGCAGAAAGAAAGAGAGAGAAGACAAAAACAAAGCAGACAAACAGGGAGAAATGGGACAAATGGGTAAATTTTGGGGATTTGGGGATCATGTGGATTAACTTACACATGTGCACATGCAAACATATACACAAACAAACAGCATATAAAACCTAAAGTGATTTGGATATCAAACATGGCGTTGAGCAATCTCTCTTTTTTTGCAAATTACCAATTTAAATTACAAACCAATGCAAATCAATATATGTGACCCTGGACCACAAAACCAGTCTTAAGTCGCTGGGGTTTATTTGTAGCAAAATCCCAAAATGATAGATTTTTTTTAATGCCAAAAATCATTAGGAAATTAAGTAAAAATCATGTTCCATGAAGATTTGTTGTAAAATTCCTACTGTAAACATATCAAAATGTCCTTTTTGATTAGTAAAATGCATTGATAAGATATTCATTTGGACAACTTTAAAGGTAATTTTCAAAGTATTTTGATTTTTTTACACCCTCCGATTCCATATTTTCAAATAGATGTATCTCGGCCAAATATTATTCTCGGTCCTATTTTAACAAACCATGCATCAATAGAAAGCTTATTTATTGAGCTTTCATATGATATACACATCTCAGTTTTGTAAAATTTTACCTTATGACTGGTTTTGAGGTCCAGGGTCACATATGTGGCTTAAACTTTAATTAATGCATCACAGTCAGAACGTACATATTATATTCCATCATTCAGGATGTGATGGAACTGTCAGGATTGAAAACCAAGATACATTACTGGTATTTAGTAAGGATGCTGAAAATTGATCAAAAAATGACATACAAAAATACATTTATAGTTCTATTCATTATTTTTTTAAATGTATATTTGTCAGAGAATTCTGTAAACAAATCTAAACATGGTATTACAAAAAATATTAAGCAGAATAACTGATACTGATGTTTCTTAAGCACAAAATCAGTAATGTAATACAGCTGGTGTTAATCAATACTGGCTGAAAATATTAAAACCGATCAAGTTTCAAACAGTCCAGGAACAAATGACTTGGGATCAATATGTAGCTGCCGGGATCAGATAAACTCATATAAACTTACATCACCACTCTAGTGATTCAGCAAACTGTACAAGACTCTTGATGTCACTGAGTGCTGTGTGGATTCTGTCCTGCCCATATACACCTCTCCGGCTAAGAACAGGAAGTACTTTACCTCTTGTTGTTGTATGGTTTATTTTCACATATCTCTGGCGACAGGTAGTAAGGTGTGCCAATACATGTCCTCGCCAACTCCACGGTGCTGCGCACACACAACCACATTGCATATGAAGGTCATTCTAACAACAACCCTTATGCTGGTTGATTGAAGATTGGAAGTAAATTGAATTCACTTGCCTATTCAAAACTCTAGCGATTCCAAAGTCACCCAGCTGAACGGTACCATCTTTGGTCAAAAAAATATTCTTAACAGGAAACAACAGCAAAAATCATGTAAGAGGCATATGTAAAACAAGTCGAAGTCATTTTATACAAGTGTGTGTGAGAGACAGATGTACCTGTGATTTGATGTCCCTGTGCAGGATTTTGCGGTCATGTACGTGTTTCAGAGCCAAGCAGATCTGCACAAACCAGTCAAGAATCTTCCAGAACACAACAAACAGTGTTCAGTATTTCAGACGATAACATGATCATTTGCAACCTGTTGTTGGGCGCAGAGCTTAACTGAATGTCTTTGTATTGTTCCTCTTACCTGTTCCTCAGAGAACAGGGTCCCTCTCTGATTATTGATCTTCTTAAAGAGGTCTCCTCCCTCACAGTAGTCCATTACTATGTACAAACAACCACTCTCTAAAGGAAGGGAGAGAAAAATTCATGTACTGTGACATAGTAACTGTTTTAGATCACAGCCTGGGTGGCATCTTGTTACACAATATGATTTATTTGAAATCATAAAAAGCATGCATTTAATTATTATTTTTTTTTAAACAATAATTCAGCATACTAGAATGATTTATTGAGGGTCATGACAGTAAAGACTGTATTAATGACATTTAAAAATATATATTTTATAGTGTGCATTTTTAAATACTTTTTATTTTATTCATACTTCTAATAATATTTTACAATGTTTTAAAGAAAAATCAAGAACATGAAATACTTCTTTTAAATTTTTGGATATTAGTGTATCTGTACATGTGATATAATCCGATTAAAACTATTTCAAATGGAATTAAGATGACATAATCCCCTCCACTGCTAATATCATTAACATTCATATTCCACAGATGTTTTAGGTAATTAATTAGCCTGCCATCCGGATGTCAGAGATACAGCTGCTGCATGACTTCATGTAGAGAAACTATCCCTAGCTCAATGACGTTCTCTCTATAATTTAATTCAAGAGCTTGGAGCTCCTCCAGATCATGCAGACCATCCGATCTATCAACCAGACACAAGCTTTTAGAACAGAAATGCAGGGGTCTGGTCTGTGCCGGAACAAATGTTCTCAGATTAAGCAAGATCGGTCGACTAAAGACCTCATAGACCCCCGTTTGTCATGACTGTCAACATAACGGCAGAGCTGAGCAATGAAGCATCTTATTCCAATTTCACTTAATACACATTTCAGAATATAGATGTCTTAATGTATAAATAAATGGCTTTACCTTCAAAGGATTCCTTGTACTGGACGATGTTTGGATGGCTCATGTTAGCCAGAACTGCCACCTCTTTACGCGATTCTTGCCTTTCTTTATTCGACATCTGATGAACAAGTATATTACATCTCATCTTGTTAAAATAATTAGGTTTCTAATAACTGAATCCTTATTAAATTCATCAAAAGATATCTAATAGAAGGAAATAATCTCACCCTGGAGATGCCAATCTCCTTGATAACATATTGTCGGCTGTCTGTCCTTGACTTGACCAGGATGGCTTTCCCAAAGGATCCCTCCCCAATTTTCTTTAATCTCTCATATTTATCCATATCTGTGCAAATGACTTCTCATGCTGAAGCAAAGGGAATTTTTGATAAGATTTTTGTAAAGTTATAGCAAAAATGAATTGCTTTATAGGTCTATCATATTAAAAGTCACATTCATCTGTCATGTATTCACAACACCAGCATGGCTTATTAAAACGACTCGAGTGGAGCACCTCCTGACAAGTGAAAGGTTAATATTTTTCCACACAGAATTCAGCTGCATGCTGGGAATCACTATAACTGCCACCTGGCCTAGATGAGGTAAACACAGACATGCATGCATTTTTTTTGGACAAACTATTAGGACACTAAAATAAAAACAAAGAAAGCTTAAGCAATATAGCCTCGGATGAATGCAAAAACTAAAAGCAGAAGCCAGACGGCGTACAAGAGCTTATGAATTAAATATGACATGTCAGGAGGAATTACCCACCACTCTTTAAACGAGGTAAGAGGGGTACAAAAGGAGAGGTTAGAAAGAATCAGAGATGGAGACTGCAATAAATTAGACTAACAATCTGATGAAAGCTCTTTTGTCCAATAATACTGAATCACAAAGCTGACAATACATAGAAAATTAAAATCTCTGCATTTAAATAACAGACCACGGATTGCCTTAAGTTACAAGGTATAAAACAAGAGTTCCTAACAAACCAGATTTGTTATTCTGCTTTATTTTATACGGATGAAAGCAAGTTAGAAAAGCATCAGCTAATGTCCAATTTAGCGGGGCCTTGAACGGGTCTGCCCAAACTAATGATAATACGCTACTAAATGCACGCCAATAAAAACCGCGAAGAGAAATCACCAGTCTTATTGGCATCCCGCAAAATGACACTGACACGCACTTTAAAGCAGAGTTCTGCGATATATTGCATAACTGTGCAAATAAAATCAGTTTTTACCTTCTATATTCAGAATAATCAGCGAACATTGGCAGCATCGGGGAAGCTCACATGAAAATTTTCTGATGTGGGCGGTCTCATGTGGGAAGACCGCGCACACTGACTGAGAGGAGCGATTTGATTGGTCCGCGCTCATGTCGAGTCTCAGGTGATAGACTGAAACACACGTCAGTCAAAGCCAACATGTTTGTCTGTCAATGTTTGGTGCAAATTTCCCCCCTAGCAACCGTCACCGGTTGGTACACGGTCATGGAGCCACTACAGAGAGTCTTTGGCCAGTATCCGCTTTCATGGCTTTCAACTGAAGAGCCTTTGAAAATGAAAAGACGAAAGGATTAACGGATTCTGGCACTGCATTTGTGAGCATGTAGTATTTTTTAATAGAAAGTAAAACTAAATAATAAATAAATATTATTAAAATAATAATACATAAATAAATAATAATAATTAAAAAAAAAAAAATATATAAATATATATATATATTTTTTTTTTTTATTTTACCATTTATAATAATTTATCATTATATGTATTATTTATATTATTTTATATATTAGATAACTATTCCATATATATATATATATAATTTTAATTATTTATTAGTCAATGGTTTTATTCATTTTATTTATTTTAATAATGTTTTGATTTTATCATTGCAGCCACTGTTATTCAGAAGTCCCCGTCTATTTCTTTAATAGACAACTAAGGGAAGGGAAAAGTGATGTGCCTGTGTAGCTGTTAAAATTAAGAAATACATTAAAATGTGTTCCTTGGTCAATAATTTAGTAAATAAATACATTACAAAAGCTCCACCTATCGGCCTCCACGCGCAGTAAATCCAACATGGCGGCTCCCGTTCCACCACAAGTTCACATTTAGCGACAACAGCAAACGGTAGATGATATATTATTACCTATATTAAAATAAGTTCGGCATCTTGTCGTCTTAAAACTAAATCCTGTGCTGTTAAACTAACTATAACAATGTCAATGTGCAATGTCAGCGGATCTCTAAGAGATGTTGCTCGTAGTCAGTGGCAATTGTAACTTTTGAGTGAACATTAAATCATTTCTGCTCAACAGTTTGCTTGTTAATCATTTTAATGTTAGATATTACCAGAAGTAATGTGCTAAATCTAAATTTATTGCCTTTCAGAATGCCTCGGTATATATGTATATATATATTTACAAATATTTACATAGCACTCCAAGGTACTATACAATATAGCCTACCATTTTTTGGCACAGCAATAATCAAATGTGACTCTAAAATGCATTGTTTGTTTATAAGCAATAGTTTTTTTTCTGAAGATACAGGACCATTTTTAGTTGTACTTTCATCCTTACTCCTTCAATATCTGGCTGCTGGCCAGCAGTGTTCATTCTGAGCTGTTTTTCTTCTCTCTTTTAGGGCCGTGATGTCCAGACTGGCTGTAGTGTCCGGTGGTTCGCGTGGCATTGGGCGAGCAGTTTCTCAGCTCTTAGCAGAGAGGGGTCACAGGGTTGTGGTATTGTCTAGGAATAAGGAAGCTGCACAGGTTACAGCTGAATCTCTCCCCGGAGGTGAATCAATGAATCACCACGAATCAGTTACTTTGCATCGGTTCGCTGATGACAGCTCTTAACACTTTAATTTGACAATGCATACATCATACACTTTGCCTTTATTTAGTTATTTATTTACCTAAATTGGAGTTTTGTATATCCAACAGCACAAAGATAAACGGTTTGTTACCAGGTTGGGTAATGAGTGCAATTAAATCATGTTAAAATAGATGTTATAATTTTGGAGTGTATATTTATTTTCAGAAAAGCATTTGGGTTTAAGCTGTGATGTCTCTAAAGAAGACAACGTTCAGAGAGCTTTTGAGAGCATCAATAAGACCTGTGGCACTGTGGGATACCTGGTTAACGCAGCTGGCATCAACAGGTCAGACAGTGATACAGAAAATGATTTTGAATTAATACATCAGACAGATATTATGGCCATTTTGATATGTGTTTATTTTAAAGAGATGCATTGCTGTTGAGGAGTAAATCTGAAGACATGCTGTCTGTTCTTCACACTAACCTGCTGGGCTCAATGCTGACGTGCAGAGGCGCTCTACGAAGCATGCTCAGTCACGGAGGAGCTATTGTCAACATAGGTCATAGAGTCTTCTGTATGCCCCGCAACCTTATGATCTTCTTACATATTATTTCAATATGGTGTCATAGAGTTCATGCCGGAGAAAAAAACTACCAGCAGCTGGAGTTTGGGTTCCTTTAATCACCACTAGATGGAGCTACAGAATTTAAATAGTTTTTCTCTGCATCATAATGCATTTATTACACTTGTGGGATTTCAACGGAAATGGTATTGACTTTCTATGATTGCTATCTTTTTTTGCTCATATTATGATACTGGAGAATATGCAAGGAGGAACAATTTTACTACAAAATGCCATTTAGTGCACTTTCTAATATTTTTTTATGGAATGTAATAATATAACAAAAACAAAAAAATGATGGATAATCTAAGTTGCAGTTACATGTTTTTGTTGACGCATTTCTAACAATAATACAATTTATTCTCATGTGTAATTCATATAAATTTCAAAAAGACTGAAGATTTTTAGAATTACTCAAAAAAGGTCTTACTTTTCTTTTAGAAATGAATCAACTATCAATCAGACGACAGAAGGATTGTACTAGATTGTGCACAGCATGTTTTCATAATTTTGCTAGAAGTTTGCGTATTTAATAAGACGCAGCAGAATTTATACAGTAGGTTTAATCACGTTTCCTCAGGCTCTGTGGTGGGTGTGAAGGGTAACTCCGGGCAGTGCGTGTACAGTGCCAGTAAAGCCGGACTGGAGGGATTCACACGTTCACTAGCGAAGGAAGTTGCTACCCGGAATATTCGAGTGAACTTGGTGGCTCCAGGTTTTGTCCTTTTCGTCTATGGCCTATTAATCTGCATATTAGCAGTCATTTCAGTAACACTGAAAATTTTCACTCTCTTCTCTCAGGATATATTCGGACGGACATGACAGCGAGGCTGGAGAAGGAAGATGTGGCGAGAAGAATTCCACTGGGCCGTTTTGGGGAACCTGCAGAGGTGGCCCAAGCTGTCCTTTTCCTCCTGGAGTCTCCTTATATCACAGGACAGCTTCTGCTCGTGGATGGAGGACTACAGCTGGCACTGTGATGATGAGCGAGCCAACTGCATATTTGTGTTTTGCCGATAATGTACAGTAACTGTTTACAGACTGCGTCAAATCTTTTTATTGTTAATCACCTCCTCATCTCTCTGTGTAGTCACACATATTGTGTAAGAGCAGTTTTGGCCCATCTGGATTGGATTAAGGTTATTTTTAGTTTACTGGAGTTTTTAGGTTATGGCTCATGTTCCATATTTGGGATGACAGAGGTCACAGGTCAGCATGTGGAGGATATGACTCTCTTTGTGATGTCATTTCAGCATTTAAATTAGCTGTGCTGCATTACACTTACCGAACCCCTAACTAATATAAAAATTATTTATTAAATGTATTAAACCCTGGCCTTTTCACGATCATAAAAATACTGATTACCAAGAAAACCAAGTCAGATGTTTTTGCCAAGAGCAACTGGACTCAACCCAGACTCAATCATTTCAGAGACGTTTATTTATTGTACTATTCATAAACCAGAAGAGAATAAGGAGAACAGTCCGTATACAGGCACAGGTTGGCTTGGAAAACAGAAAATATCGCAAAGGAAGAACCTCCTAAAATCTGTCTATTTGTAGGATAAACAGCTGTGCAAGAAAAAAAACAAACATATGCGAATCACAGGCTTATATGTGTATATTGATATGCTATATTTTTCTGTATATACGTTGCAAATGTGTGTGAGATGATGGCTAAACTATTTGAACTGAGTATCTGATACTCGACTGATCAAAGCTATTATCATTATGAATGCGTTACGAAGGAATATGATGGAGCTACTTAAAAAGCAAATGAAATATAATTTATAAAAACAGCATCACATTTTTTGCACGTTTTTGTAATTCCAAACCTGAAAACTGAAGCCTACCTGTCAAAGCATTACCATCTCGTCATTCCATGCACCAACATCATTTCAAATCAAGTATAAATCTCGCCGCCTTCCACAATCGCCTCGTCCTTCACAAACATGCATGCTTCGATTCTGTTTCCTGTACTTCCATCATAGGCATTCCTTATTACTCTCACTTCCATGGAAACCTGTCAGTCAGCCAAAACTTACAAAAATCTCATCACTCAAGTTAATGACATATCAGTCTCCGCTTTTAATCTCTCCTAAAAAAAAAAAAAAAAAAGACAGGGTTGGAAAAGATCATTAAGGCCCGGCCTTGTGAGACATCTCTGGATTGGAGCCGAGATCCAGACGCGGCGTCTATCTGGCAGTGTGCATCTGAACAAATTGCTGGATCTCAAGGACCCTGAAGCTCCAAGGACGAAGAGGTCCATGGAGTTTTAGGGGTGTCCATCTTTCCACAGCCCTGTACCCTACATCCAGAGAACCCCCCCCCCCATCCCCAACCACCCCAAAAAAGTCCTATTTCCTGTGAGGAAGACATTTCCTCCACCGTTTCATAAATATATCTAATCTAAGGCATTATAACTAAATACATAAAAAGTGTTACATGTTGGCACTGTAGTAACATGCACAGCTAGATGCTAGTTATTTGAATAGATTTTTTTTTATTATTTGTATTTTAAAATTAAATATTTCTTAGGCACTTGTGTAATCTAGAGATGAAAAACAAGGTGATCATCGGTATACTACCTCCTTCCTCAAAGCACATGCTGGTGTATGTGTGTGTGTGTGTGTTTAGTGTGCCAGCAAACCATCAAGTCTGTTTACAAGCAGGATATGACCTCACTTAAGCACCCACATCACTTCCCCTCAGAAAACAATTGAAGTAAAAGCAAATGGTCCTCCTCAGGCGGAGATTAAGTGATAATACCAAGAATCGAAATCTCTGAGAAAATGCTTAGTAGCTTCCTCCATCGCTATTCAAAGTCAATCGATCACTTTTTCATCCGACCCCAGCAAGAGGGTATTGTTGGGAAATGGGTGGGGGTTATGGAGTATGCTGGATCAAGGGATCGGGAGTTCGAAGGTCAGATCCTCCATGCTAGTCTCTACAGGTCGTCACTCTCCACTAGGGTGCCAGGAGGAAGAGGATTGGAATCTGGGAAGAAGGCTGCCTTCACATCCAGACCGCGTTCTGTCAGAGCAGCGTAGCGGCTCGTTGAAGGACGCACCTTCTTGGGCTTCGGGGTGTGAGTCTGCTGCCACTGGGCTAGGGGAAGGAAAGGCAGAGGATGAACATGGTTTCTCACTTTGAAGAATTTACAGGATGTAATACACTAATACTGTAATGTAATACTGTCTAGATAATGAAAACAGGAATGTTTCCTTTAGGTTTGCACAATATACAAGAAAAAGAGTCGTATATAAATAGCGGATATAAATATATATAAAAAGGTGGGCATTATTTACATGAACGTAAAAGCATGTAAATAATTTTGAAAATATATACCGTGGATTTACATGACACATATATTACTTAAAACAATAACTTATTTTGGACAAATAATTGTGATTAATCGTTGCCATTTTAAACAAAAGCATGGATCTTTTAAAAATGTATAGCTTTTATTAAATAATCATTGACTTATTGGTATCAGCCAAAGTCTTAATATTGGTAAATCAATTTAATATAAATATTGATGTATCAAAGCTTATATTTTAGAAAACAAACAAAAAAGTTTTAGTGTTGAGCAAAAAAGTTCAGACTCATTCCAGACTGCATGTATTGAGTTTTAATCATTTTATGACAAAGATTAAGACTACTTTCATAAGACTCCAGTACACAGGCTGCCAGTCCATTGTTGCTTTAACCTTAGGTAATGCATCGGTATTGTTAACCCTGTTGTTGATGGCAAACACACAGCACTGGCTGATGGGAATGCTATGGGAACAACATTGGGCGGAGGAAGGGAGTGTGCTTTTATTGGACAGATTAAATACGGTTTTGTTCTTAATCTAAAGCAATTTAGGCCAGCACATTGATCAGATAAACCATTTAAACTGCTTAGTCTGTATTTAGTGTACTTTGGTCTTTTACCAATCATAACTCAGCATTGTTGAATGCATTCTTAAAATTCATTTCCATTGTGTGTTTGACTAACCATGTACATCAAGACGTGCTGTACTGGAGATGATGCCAGCTTCGTTCTTAGCTGAAACCGTGTACCAGCCTGCATCTTCCTTCAGAGCCGGCTGGATGATCATACAGAGGTAACCAAAGTTGTCCTGGTGCATGCTGAGAAATATAATTGAACATCAGAATGACTAAGTATCAACACTGTTTGCCTTGAAACAAAGGATTTTAATGAGATGCCAGGATTGTTTATTGAGGCTGCATGGCCATATTACTCCTTATGAGCAAACAGTGTCCACTAACAATGACTGGAGACTTTACAGCTTGTGACTAACTGCTCTCGTCTCTCTGAGGTGGCGCAGACAGTAGCGCCTGTGGTGAGGTTACTGCGTGTATGTTATTTTACAAGGATCTTTTCATCAGTATATGAACACACATGTAGGCACTTTAATTACCAGCCTTTTAACAGCTGCTATATACTGGCTAGTAGTGCACAGTGAGGTTTTTTAATGAATCAATGAAGTAAATAGTGTTTAACGTGATAAAATATAATATACTGTAAAATAAAAGTAGTGCTTTAGCTAAACTGTAGTTTGGAATGTCTGTAGGAGGGCTTTGATTTGCCCAAGGTCTTCTACCTTATCCTGTCGGTGTTATGGGTGAAGGACTCGTTCTCTTTCTTCCAGAAGATCTGTGGGAACGGGACTCCAGACACTCGGCACTCGAGACGCACTGGGTGACCCTCAGCGACACTTGTGTTCTGGAGTTTCTCAATGAAACATGGAGCTTTATGCATCTCTTTGGCTAAAGAAAAACAAGAAAATGAACAAGACGACAAATTAATTAATAAAAAAAAAAATACAAATCTAAACTACTGCACATTTTTACACAAACAAATATAATTTTTTTGATTTTTAAAAATATATGTATTTCTCTTACAAATATATTTATACATATTACAAGTATGAAAATGATATATTTTCGTTTTATTCACATTTTATCTTGATTGTGCTGATGATAATGATTATGTACCTGCAACAATGAGCTCTAGGTTGAAAGAGTTCTGTCCAGCTCTGTTGCTGGCGATGCACGTGTAGACTCCTGCATCTCTGCTAGTGACAGGCTCGATGACCAATGAGTGAACCCCGTTCTCCCTCACCAGCATCTTGTGGGAGGAGTCTGGACGGATGGTCTGGCCATTCAGCTGCCAGATGAGGTCAGGAGTTGGCAGGCCACTTACCTATGTTTGAAAGACAAGTCAATCAATTGTTTTCAGTATAATTGATTCATTCCCACTTTTCTATAAAATGTAAATTATGTTGCCCCTTTTGAACTATTTTCAATCCTACTATCAGTGTTTATATCTGGTGTGGGGTATCTGGTGGCTCTATGCTTCTGGCTCTCATGGGAAATAAGTCTGTGTACAATGCCTTGGCTCTGTTTTTAACAACTCTCACATTCCTGAGAAACAACACCTGCTCCACCCGAAGGTGTGTTAGCAACAGACCACCAGTCAGTGTTTCTGTGTGTTTATGAATGTGTGCATGTGTTTGTGTGTTTGCGCATGGGGCTGAGAGGGACTGAGATGCTCATTTATCCATCTGCATTTGTTGTGATGTTCCTGAGAGCGTTCATGAGGATTGTGAAAACACTGCTCAAGTGAAGATCCCCTGGGTGTGCATATTCCCTGCGTGATGCTTACAATGTCCATCACACATCTCACTAAAGCCAACTTTACAGCGTTCATGAGTCGAATTGAAAGAACAGGCTGTTTAAGTGAAAAAGCAGAGAACTCGAACTGTAAAAAGGCACTTTGATTTTAGACCTCCTGAACTGCATCTAGGGACATTTGTGGCCTGGAAAGTTTGGAAAGCCTCAAAGCCAGAGGAAATAAATCGGTTCTATAAATACCATTGACATTAAGGGCGCTGTGCATGAGTGCATTGCAAATCAGGGTCTTTTTATAGTGTGTGAATCTCTCTATGGCACAGCGAGCCTTTATTCTGACACGCACAGATCACAGCCAGACATGGCCTGCACAACAGAAACAGAATATAAAACTACAATAACCTTAGAGAGAGTAAAATGACAGATAAATGGGAAGAGACACTAATTAATAAATCTGAGGGGGAAAAATAAATAAAAAAATGTTGAAGTGACAGGAAAAGTGAGAGACTGAGAGAAATAAAAAGGCATTTTCCACAAACAAGGACTGCCAAACTGTAGCTAAATATTATAGATTTCAGGTTTTTGACAGACAGACAGACAAATAAAAGGATGATAAATCTGTGGAAAGTTCTAAAATGGAAATATATGAAAGGGTGGTGTGGGTGTCATGAGAAAGGTGGCAAATGAAGGGAAACAAAGCAAAGCTTTAAAAAAAATAAAGCAGCAGAGACAGAGGGAGGAACAGACGATAGAGAGGACAGCGACAGTGTCAGAGACAGCGGTAAGCCAATTGAAACATCTAACAGAAAGAAAAAAAAACTCAATAGTATGGGAAAGAGAGAAAATTGAGTATATTTCCAGCTTTTTTCTCAAGACCATTCATCATTTTAGAAGTGATGAAACACCAATTTTAAGATTTTTTCCATTTTCCTCACAATGCAGAGAGAGAACACTTTTCATATGATATATATATATATACACACATATCACACAAAGGATGTTTCCTGTACCTTCTGAAATGCTCATGCATTTATTTACTAGTTAAAGGGACAGTTTTCCTAAAAAAGAAAATGTATTTTTTGAATGGTTGTTTTTTCAAGAATATTGGTAATCAAGGAGCTGTTGGTCCTCAATGATTTCCACACTTCAGAAAATCAAGTACTACGGAAGAAAATGGGGACCTGTTTGGTTAGCCACATTCTTCAAAATATTTCAGTAGTTCAGCAGAAGCACGTTAGTCACACAGGTCTGGAACATCTTGAGGGTGATTAAATGATTATAGGGTTTTTGTTTTGGGTTAACTATGCCTTTAAGTGACCGCATAATAAATGTTATGTACAGTGAGATGTAAGTCAGCGTGGTCACACATTTATGGTGTGCATTTAAGTACAGCAGTGCTTGTGTGGTCACCTTGCAATCCATGCGGCAGAGTTTACCCTCCTGCACAATAAGGTCACCCGGGGCCTGTAGAAAATGAGGGCGAAAGTGGCGTTCCTGAATATTCTCATTCTCGTCTCCGCTGTCTCTGGACCTTGAGCGTGGTCTGGAAAAAACAAAAAGTCCATTCTTTTTATGTTTTCATGGTGAATAATCGAATGTAAATATTGAGAGAGAGAAAAAAATTGGTAACAGGGTTAGCATATTAATGTTTTTGTTAAAGGATTTTGCTTCAATAATTTAAATATCAATTAAACATTGTCAAAATAATGATATTTTGTATTACTTTAAAATAGTCAAGAGGGTAGGATCAAAATCACTATTTTAAGGTAAAAGGTATTATTTAACAATATAGTAGGTGACATTTAAAATATATATATA
>JAUYWG010000057.1:9972630-9992883 GCA_034779775.1 Enteromius afrohamiltoni | reverse complement strand
TGACATTTAAAATATATATATATATATATATATATATATTTTTTTTTTTTTAAGTAATGACACCAAAGAGAACCACATTTGTGGTTTTATTTAAAAAAAAATAAAAAAATAATTTTATATATATATATATATATATTTTTTTTTAGGTTGGCACACAGCTTTTCCTTCATAGACTATTGACACTGTCAATCAAACATATAAAAACCTTAAAGACCTGAATGGCCAGATATATTATATCTAATCCAGAGGAAACCCCACCCATGAAAAAAGATTCACATGTATTCTGCACAAAAGATATCTTAACATGGTCCTTGCATCATTGTCCAAAATATAAAGGTGTTCTTTACAAGGGACACACCCTCTATTAGTGCTAGTCCCACAGAGCAAACCTGATCCTGGACCTACGGTTTAGAAACAGCAGAGCTTATATACCTCCGGATGTGTCCAGGTGTGGAGCGCTGACTTCTCCCCCTTTGGTTCACAGCCTGGACCATCATCCTTCCAGTACAGCTCACTCTCCCCTACCGCAGAACACAGAGAGAAACATTTAAGTTAAGAAAATGACAGTATTTGCTTTTCTTAGGGATAACATGATAAAAGAAAAGTGACATGCATGGCACATAACCAAGTATACAATCGTCTGAGTTGAATTGTGGGCGATTTCAAGTTGGAATGTGTCTGAATATGTGTGAACTTCTGACCCTTGCGAAGGCTGTAGTTTTTTTTTTTCATGCTTCTGGTCAGTCACTTCCCCCTGACTACCAATGTTTATCCGTCTCCACCAAAACACAGGCCATGTTGACTAGCCACTTGAGAAAGTATGTGTTTGTGTGTGTGTACGTGAATGTGAGAAAGGAAAAATCAGAGATCAAACTGTGATAAAATGTATTATTCATTTATTATTTGTTTTAACACAAATAATAACTATTTTGGAATTTTTGCCTTTCCAATTTGGGTGTATGACTAGTCTCGTCTCATGTTATTAGGGCTGGGCGATATGTATATAGATATATTCATGCGCATCTCATCAGTAAAGCCGGTTCTTCGAATCTCCATCACCTGTTTTCCAATGGAGCAGCAGTTAATACACAGAGCCATAGACCACTGACAAACTATGCAATATCGACTTCAGTATGAATTAATCAAATTAATCACTTGATATATATCTCCCAGCCCCACATGTTATACTAGGGAATTTTGTGTTGCGTGTGTAAAATACATGTAATTGATGGGTTTGAATCCATTGTAACCATCTGTAATAAAAATATATAATAAAATAAACCAAAAAAGTAATCTCACCGCTTGGTTGCCTGCCATAATGGTGTAGTTCCCATCATCATCTAGCGAGGCAGCCGCTGTGTGCAGGGAACATGTGCCGTCTGGATCACGACTGATACGGTAGTGTTCACTTCGCTTTGAGATCTGCTTTCCATCTTTAAACCAGTACACCTTCAAACACACACAGATATATACATGGTTATGCAACACTCCAAAGATTGTACCATTGTTTCTTTTTTTTCCCTCTTCTTCATCACTTCTGTTATTAATCCTGCTGTCATCACAGTCATTACTGTGGTCTCATGGTAGTCAGAGAGAGTCATAATGAAAGCGAGACAGCCATATATGGCTGGAATTTTAGAAGCAGAAGCAGTGCAGCGCTTCTGATGAAACCAGCCTAGTCACAGATGATAAACCACCAACCCCATCATTCCAGTCATCTCTCTAACAATCCCTTAAAACTATTTAGAACCATTTGGACTGTTTTCATTTGTAAATGGTTTTATGATCTGTGCATATTTCTCTCAGAAATCAGAAAAGACATAGATAAAGGACTGTGTTTTAGCTGGAGGCACTGATTTACACTTTAAATAAGTCTTGATGAGTTTATTACAAACATGCAGCTTTTGGCTTCACAAGACTTTCATCGATTGATTCGATTAGTGTCCATTACTAGTGGATTATTGTGATATTCTTATTTGAACGGCACCCATTCAACTGCAGGAGATCCACTGGTGACCATCTAATCCAAGATAACTTCTCCATATCTGTTCTAATGAAGAAAAAAGCCATCTACATCTTGGATAGCCTTCCATTTCTGGGTGAACTTTTCCTTAATAATTAACTACCTGCTGAGATTGCAGTCATAAACAATAAATTCTCACAAGAATTTGCTTACAAGCAGCAAGAACGTAAACATGCTAATGCAGCTAAACTGCATGGGTTCTCACCTTTGGCTTTGGGTCTCCGAAGACCTTGCAGCTAAAGGTCACAGGCATTCCCTCGAAGACCTTGTAATGTTTGAGCTTCTGATCGAAGAATGGTGTGACCTCTCCGGGAGTGTCTTCATCATGCTGGACGTCATCGTCAGATTCCTCCACCGGCGAGCGCTCCAGACGGAACTCGATCTCGCTGATCAACCGCTGCTCGAAACTGGACACTTTATACTCCTGTCAAACAAACAAACACAAAGACTTTAACTTATGACCTTCCCCTCAATTCACAAACTCATTCAATCACTCATTATTCATTCAAGCACACATCCTCTCATCACTGTGTCCTATGATCTATTCAGGCTTGTATCCAACTCTTTTTGCTCTTTCATCTGGTCTGTTTCTAGTCTTCTGTTTCTTTTTATTTCACTCTGCAGGCAGAAGGAACATCTGGAGAAAAGTGTGTGCTGATGACACATCACAACAGTAATTACAGGTTTAAGACACAGCTGCAGCAAGAAAAACACACACACACACCATCATAACTACATATGTAGACAGCGAACGCACCCTCTCCATCTTGTTCTCTTGAATGTCCAGCCACATCCTCCCAAAAACACACACACATGCACATTTCCTATTCAAACACACAGACAACCGCTATTTGCCCAAGGTTGTGTGTGTGTGTGTGTGTGGAGCGCTAAGCACACTTTAAATTTATGGCACAACATTAACAGCATATCCACTTCCCACAGTTCAGAGGAAGAGAAGCATGTGCATTTTAGTGTCTCTGCTTGAGGGCAGGAAATGTGTGAAGCAGACACATGCAGTCTCTGATCAGTTAGCAATAACAAGACAATGTTAGTCACCCAGCATTTTTTTTTTTCATATGATGTGGTTTGGCCATTTCGGTGTTTTTGTACAATGATCGCTAAACTGCATAATCGACTGCTGTCCAATGGAAATTACAGTATAGTTTTTATGAAATGTGGAAATAGGTTCTCTCTAGAAACTCACATTCTATTTCAGGTCCATTTAACTTTTTGGCAAGTATTTGTGTAATGGGTAAATGTGCAATCAGACATTATCTCACAATAAATATGTGAATGACAAATTTCATTGCATAACAAATAGTTGAGATCATATATCTAACCTATATGTTTGAAGTCAATAAGATTTCCTTTTTTGACAAATTATTTTAAAATGTAATTAATTTGTGTGATGGCAAAGCTGACTTTTCAGCAGCAGGTGTCACATAATCCTTCAGAATTTGGTGCTAAAGAAACAAACATTTTTCATATATTAGAAAAAAAACAAAAAACATTGCGTAATTTTTTGTGGAAGCAAATACTTAAATGATTTTTTTATTAATTAAAAGTTCAAACGAACAAGATTTATCCTTTATATCAGAGTAAAAGCCCATTCACTCAAAGCACAATAACTAAAAAAATAACAATAACAAAAATACAATATTTGCGTCCACACCAGTGAATGATATCTTCTGTTTTATTATAGGCTCAAGCACACCTGCTGCTTTAAATTCTCAGATGCATGATACAAGGATTGATTCTGATTAGTTGTCAATGTTTGTATCGTTCATCAGCGGAAAAAAAAATAGTTGTGAAAATAATTCCCAATGACATCGTTTCTCTGTCCTCTATCATTATAGTTGTGGTGTGGATATTGCCGTTCTTTAACATTAAGGACAATTTTTTAGAACTATATCTTTATCGTGCTTGGTGTGAATGGGGCTTAAAAGTCTGTACTGTGACTTATGTAATGTGTTTACCCTTTAATTAAAGAAAAAAAAAGAACATCTTACTGAGCCCACATTTTTAAGCAGTACTGCACAATCCTCCAAATATTGGACCCCCCGGGAGCTTTAGTTCAATACAAACACTGAACACACTGCTTATTTGATCAGTAAGATTGCAGTGTAAATCTCTGCATTTGATGATTTTCCCAGAGAGTACAATAGTAATCACTGTCATACCGATGTCAAGGACTTAATCAAAACGCAAATATTCCATAAACAGAGACAACAGAAGAAAACACAGCAGATAGAGTAAACACACAATCACATACAGTAGTGACTGGCCAAAACATGAGGGTGACCACACACAAAGGGAGTGAGAGAATTAAACAACTAGGGGTGGTCTCATGAGGTGAAGCAAAAGGAAAAACGGCAGTGAGGCAGACTGAGAGAAGAGCGAAATATAAGGAGGACAGACAGGCCGCTGCTTGATGTTTGTAATAGACGGGAAAAGCGTGAATAACCTTTTGAGGGACAGACTCTGAGTCAGCTGAGCTGCCTTCCTGTAGAGAGATCAGAGAACAAGCAGGGGGGTTCAGGATGATGTCACATCCTGCGTAGATTACACACCTACAGTATTGCACAAAAATCACACACATTACAGTCAGTGCGTGTTTGTGTTGGGCTGCTAATCCTGCTTTTATGAACTTACCTGCTCACACACCTCCAAAAAGCCTCGCTGACACACACTCCTTGCCAAAATGACATCACTTTACAATGTACCCAATGCATATGCGCAAGCACATGCGGGAGCTTGCTGCTATTAGCCGAATTAAGATGCATTTACAAGCACGCAGGCAAACCACAAACTACACCCAACAGCCTCGCTGTACACTGGTATTCATCGGGGGAAAAAGCGTGTGGATTGAATTGTGATGGATGCATTTTGTTTATAACCCATGTTTCAAAAATCAGCCAATTACCGTGACACAATGGGATCGTTGTGTAGGTGGGTCTGTGTGTTGTTTATACCTGTGTGACTGGCTCCTCCTCCACCTGCTGTGTGTTAAACACTGTGGCAGCATTGTCAGCACCCAGCAGTCTGCGAGCCATCTTCTCCTCATAGGTTAACCTCTGAAAGCAAGCAGGATTAATCTGTCAGAGCCTGGGTTAGTGTGTGAGAAAACACACACGCGAAAGCACTGCGATTATTTGGTGGCCTGTACTAGTGAATTCAAAGCTGTTAGTTGTGCCGAATGTGGATGGTTTTGCTTTGCATTGGGTGTTGATTTTAGGGCTCCTATAGTAATTGACCATTTTAGTTGGGGTAGCTGGTGGTGGAAGGTAATCTCCATTTAATAGATGTATTTGACAAGAATGAAAAGGTGCACATATTTGAACTTGGCAAGATGTCTAACATTAGATTCAAAATCAAATGGCACTGGTTCTAGTGCATCTATTCCATTATCTTATGGCTTATGGAGTTGGATTACGTTTATTGAGCACCATCAAATTGATTAATAGCATCCAAAATAAAAGTTTCTGTTTACATAATATGTATGTGTGTGTCTGTGTGTTTGTGTGTATAAATTCAAAATATTAAGACACAGAGTTCTAAAATAAAATGGGCTCCCTTTTACTTCCATTGTATAGCGGTTTAGTTTTTCTGTTGTTTTTACTGCATTTTAGAACAACATGAGGGTGAGGTATGACATTTTTTACATTTTTTGGGAGAACTATGCCTTTAAAAGAAAATTAATGACCAAATATACTCAAACATGACTGCATGTGTTATTGGTTATACCACATTATATTTAAGATGGTAATGCTAGTATGGTAGTACTATTAATGATGTATTGTAATTCTTTAGTAACTCACACACATACCTGCTGTCCATTGCTGAGTCTCTCCTCTTTGAAGCGTAGTTTTCTCTCCAGGTCTTGTATGACGGCATCTTTGGAGCCCTGGATATCGGAATCAGAGATGATGCGTGGTGTGCGGGGTGTAGTCTTACGTGGCAAAGCCCTGTTATAACACAATGAGAAAATATTTGAAAGCAACCGATAATAGATTTAGCATTTACTAAGCACAGAATCTGTAGCTGTCAACTTCCTAAACACAGAAACAAGTGGGAAACTGTTGCTTCAGAGTTATATTCCCATGTCCATAAAACCTTTCCAGATAGAAGCTAGAATTAACGCACATACACAAACGAACAGAGCCGCAGCTTTTATAATACACTGCAAAGTGAAAGTTGCCACTGACGATTGTGGGATATATTTTTTGCATATACACTGGGAAGCAAGAATAAATTTTGTTATCTTTTTGTGTGCGTTTTAAAATTCCACAGCAGCCTCTTATCTTTGCCCCTCTGGCTTTGGAATGTCAGGAAGAGAGAAGAGAGAGAGGGGAATGAACTAGTGGAAGATAATGGAGAAAACAGAGATGAAGAGGTGGATGATTGGAGCAGAAGCTTTGAAGACAACAAACTCTGGATGAGTGTTAACTCAAGTTCTACCATAAAGACCATCTTCGCTGAAGATCCTAATCATAAATCATGAGCAAGATTAAATCGGTCTCTAGAACAAATCTTGTTCAGCTTGTATTTGCATCACTTGCTGTTTTAGAATATGGTTGAGTATGTTTATATGAAGGAGAGAGGGTCATTATTGCGAGATGTAACAGATTAAATACCTTTCAAATAAACAGCTTAAATAAACATGTCATTGTTTACCCACCGCATCTTGAATGTCTTTCATTAATATCATTAAACGAAAGAGGTTGTCTATCCCTGTGTTAGTTTATAAACTATTATAGTATTTATTAATATTCTGGATTTATTTTACATTTAATTTTTTTGCGTGATTTTTTTATTTCAGTTTTAGAAATTTTTGAATTATAAAAAGGTAACTTTTTAAATACAGTATGTTGTGTTGCAATAACACCAGTTTGTCAAGCTCCAAAATGACACTAAACAAATAAAAGTGGACTAAACCATTTGTTAACTTTGAGGGGAACATACAAGTCTTTAAAATGTAAATTGTTTCTTCCATATTCATCTGGTGCCTTGTGATGAATACAAGATACACTAAAATGTTTTTGTCACTGGTCGTCTCCTAGCATTTTGGATATTCTGTAAAGAAAATAATCTCCTTTTGTGTACAAAATAAAGAATGTCATACAGGTTTTAAAAAAGAGAGGGAGCAGATTATTTTTGTTATCCATTTAGAAACATTCACAACTAAACCTACGTGCTTTACACTTCTGTAGGCTCGAGAGGAAATCTCTATAATACACAGTCTCGCTCTCACGCAATGTCCCATTGATCCTGGTCTCTCCATAAACATGCCATGTAAGAATGCATACAGTACATGTCTTCCATGTAGCTGGAAAGCAAGAGCTGCACTCTTGTGTTCCTATGTGTTCACTCTACTGTATAAGCCCAGCTCTATTGTAGCTCATGATGAAGCACTCAGTCTTTATATAGTATAGAGAAGTCGTGATGCAGGAAACACCATTTCTAGGCCCAAGCGCTTCTCAATAGTGCTCTCAGTCAGTTACTAGGTATCACAGACTGCAATATTTTATTGACTCATAAAAGCAGCATCTCTGCCTGGCCACCTGAGATTTTTAGTTAGTACCATCTGTTTTTAGTACCGTTTGCTTTTAGCATCTGATACAGCATTTGGACCCAAAAAATATGGTGTGATATGTGACATCAGGCTTGACTTAAGCGTACCTTCAAAGAGGCATTTGGGATGCGTTTCAAACAGTCATGATTGTGGAAACTCACACTGTGCCGTTACCCTTGGGCAGCCCCAACGCATTCACTGGTGGAGGTGGTGTGGCCGGAAGCACCGACACCAGAAACCCGGCTGGTGACTGTGGGGTGGACGTGAAGGGCGAGGAGGTGTCTGAGCGAGTCGGGCTCGATGAGACAGGTGGAGGCAGCGGTGGAGGTGGAGGAGGGAAGTCTTGTGGCAAGCCAGCAGGAGAGGATAGAGCGCTGGAGCTGAGAAAGGGTGGAGGGGGAGGTGGGAAAGAAGGCGAGCTGGGAGACTCAACGCTGCTTCCTTTAGACAGTGACGGCTGCTGCTGGAAGAGCGGAAGGGTGACGCGGCTGAAGGGTTTGTGGGGCGTTGTGGGGGACAGCGGACTGGAGCTCGAGGAGGTCGAGGACTGCGTGCTGTATCCGATCGGCCCCCCGCTTGTTGTGGGACTCTGAGCAGCAATGAACTGCTTGGGCCGGGCGTAGTTGAATGTGCTTGTCTGCATGGTGCTGCTCTCCAGCTCCTGGAAGGAGGGAGGAGGTGGGAGAGGAGGGGACGGAGGCGGGCCTTCCTGAGGAGGGGCAAGCTGCTGTTGCTGCTCGAGAAGGATCTGATCTTGAAGTTGCTTCAGCTGTGCCGCGTTTCTGCAAAGAAGAAAATTAAAAAGTGTTTAGCATCACTAACTATACAAATTTTATTTTAAATGACACAACCTGACAAACATTAACTAAACTAATGTCAACATCCTCAGATAAGGTTTGCGGAGCATATTTGCTGCAACTAAAACGTTGCTAAATATAACTGTGTACACAATAAAACTATTATAACAGTTATAAAACTGATAGTTCCGGTCCCGATTACTCAATATAGCATTCCTGCCAAAACCCATGGCAGAAAAAACGATGCTCACCATAAGTAAAATCTCAATCTGCTTAATAAAATGTTGGTTTGATTGACAATTCTGTAATTTATTTTTTTTTTTTTCCATTTTGTAGTAAACTTTCAACCAGTTAATGGCTATATTTTCAAAACCAGCTTCACCCTCTTAAGTTGGTTTGATAGCTGGTTTGTTTCTGGTGCAACATGGTCCACAGGTTGACCAAACAGCTGCCTAAAGCTCTAAAGACTTCTCTAATGATGTTGCGCTTTATATTTCCATCTTTATTGACTTATTAGAGATGGAAAGCCACACACAAAGCGAGTGATGTCACAAAAGGCACTCTTGGGGTCAGTGTATTATTCTCACAGAATACATGGTCCATCACATAGGAGGAAATGGACCCCAGAGCCTGCAGTGGTGTAGTGTGTGTTACTATAAAGAACATTTATGAATTCAAGTGTGTCGGTACAGCTGCTTATGGGCAGAAGATTTCATGCCTAGTTGTTTGTGCGGTTATGCATGTCTGTGTGTATTTGTGCTAAACTTCTGGGAAGGAAACTACAGCACACTGCAAAGCGCGTGATATGCTATCTTGGGTAAAGTTTAAACTGCCCTGTCAACAGCATGTAAACAGCATGGAAAAGGATGAAATGGAGATCTCAGCGATGTGTTGTGTGAATATGGGTGTGGGCTGATGATTGAGATTGATTTGGCCCCATGGTTCACCCTTATTCACAACAACACTGACGTCCACATTGTTCTTTTCTCTGCTAAACATGAGATATTTGCCACCTACAGTCAAAGATTTCCGTCATCTGAAATCTTGTGTCCCTGGAAGACATGTTTTGTTCGAAACACAATTTGTCTCTTTTTTTCTCTACAAACTCAGCTCCACTCTCCCGCTTTTTTGGCAACATCTAGACACTTTCTGCGGGCCTCAACAAAAGGATAACCTTAAACGAACAGATAACCAAGTCCAGATGCTTTCATTGAAATTTTATCATCAGTCTCCTATAGGCGCATTCAAAATTCTTCTTCTAGTCGCTCCGTAAAGAAACCCAAAAATTGAATTAAATGCGTAATTTCGATGTGTGTGTTTCACAAGGGGATCGGAGTGGTAGGCCAGCCACACTCCAAACCCCATTTAATCTAATTATTTCCAGATGTTGACTAATGAGTCACTGTGTTTTCCCTCCTTCTCTCCATTTTTTTGTAATGGAGGTGGAAGCCCTCCCTCCAGCCAACTGATAAATCCTCAGATTTTGGGTCAAGAAAAAGAGAAAGGGAGTATTCAGTTTGTGTTGGTAATACTTCGCCAAGCCTTAACCTAAAACCTAGAGTGCAAGTTTATCAAATAAAGGGATTCATTGAAGAAAAGAAGGAATTAAATGATGTAACTTTGTTTTGGCGGCACGAATGGTGATTTGGACCACATCAAAAAGCATAAATGACCACCTAAAACCTTGCCTTTTCTCTATTCCTCTTTTTTTCACCCTTTCCGTATGTTCAAGTATCCATCAAAAAAGCACTTTTACAGGAATACTTTGGCAGCTGGTGAAAGGCTCTTGGACTCAACCGCCTGTGCTGCTTTGCTTTCATTCCTTTTTTGGCTCTGTTATGAGTCCGAAGCACCATCGGCAAGACTCTCACTTCTCTGCCTTCTTGTCTTTGTGTCTTGCTTTATCCTTACCTTTCTTTAAATCCCTTTATGAAATTACACAAAGTCTCCCTTCCTTATTCCCTCATTTGTTTAAGCATCAGACAGAACAAGAATTGTAAGTTTACTGTCTTGTTCCCCATCCTTTGGCTTTTCTCTTCTCCTCCTCCCCACCCGAATGAAAGCTGCTGGTTATTGACCGATAAAGGTCTGGCGTTATGAGCCCTTCCAGAAATACCGCTCTGTCTCTTAATATCCCACTTAATAGTTTCCAGCATTCAAGGAATATCATCATGTTCAATCAAAGGCAGCCATTCTCTAAAAATAGCTCTTGCAGGTTTCTCCACTTATTTTTTCCTTTTGCATTACTGAAATTCCTGACCAGTAAACCTGGGTTGATGAAGGAAGGTCAGCCGGTGCTGACATAATCAGATTGCCTTAAAAGGCACTGAGTCTGCAAATAGCAAATGCTACAGTAACTTGCTGCTAAAAATCATGTTCATTCATTAGAGAAATCTCAGACACCAGTATACGGATAAAGATTCAACAATCTGTGCAGTACATTTCTTGAATATTTACTGAAGTGATGAGTTCAAATAAGCAGGAAGCAAAACATGACATTAGTTCAGCTTTTTCCAGTAACACGAGAAAAAGAACGGTGAAGAACCCTACATCACAATCTTCATTTCCATCAATCAGTCCACCATGTTTTCCTCAACGTAGAACTTTTTTGGTTTCATGTACATGAACTGATTTTTCTAATACTGAATTTGTTAATTAAATTATTTAGCTGTTTTTATGCATTCATTTTTTGTATGCAGCTCAAGTAATTATTCACTAAAAACCACCAATGCATGATCTGATTAAATTATATTTTATCTGATAAATATGCATTTAAAAATAAACACATCGCACCCCTTATTAAGTTTCAAAGTAGCTTTGCGATTTGTTTTTTGTTGTATTGTACAGTGTGGCTGACTACTTTTTCAAAAGGTTAGTTTGACTTGGAAAGCTACTGTAAAGTTTCAAAAGAAAGTTCTCCAGCAACATAAATAAATCATGGCAGGTCTACACAAGACATTTAAGCTTTTTTGGAATGGAGGGGAAGAAATGGGATCAATCGTGACTCAAACTCACATCGCCCACATGACCGCGGCGCTAGCCACATTCCCAGTTGTGCTTTTCAAGTCTACAGCCCTTCCTCAGCCGAGTCTGCTGTACTCGGGGTCAGTTGTGTCACAGTTTGAGTGATTTAGAGATGCAACTGGGAGAGAGGTGCATATGGCTCAGTGTCCATATGCTGATAGCACACAGTACTGCTTAAATAATCACAGACTTCTGTCAAAGGTTGCATGAAGTAACCCATTCAATTTTCTGCCATATTACAAGGTTTGTTACTAGTGGAGATGAAGCAGACCCTTCAGAAGATACAAAACACACTCTCATATTCCTGCACTTACACACATTCCTGTCTAATTTAGCTACATCTCTATAAAATGCACTTATACAAATCTAGCTCCTACTGTTTTATGGGAACCCCAGAGAAGCACTTGACCTTGCACACACACACACACAGTCGTCAAAGTCGTCTGTTTTCAATCAGAGTACTGTTTATACATCACTGCTACAGACATTGAAGAAACTGTTTAAACAGATGTTATTTAAAAATATATAGAATATACAAAAATATGTATAATGTATAAACCTACATTAAATTAAATGTAAATAAACTATTATTTTCATTTAATTATTAACTGATTATTATTATTATTATTAAAGCCGATTATTAGAAGAAAAAAAAAAGCAAAATAACAGCAGTCTTTCTGAAATTGCAGATACTAATACCAGAATGCATAAACAAGAAAGGAAAATTAGTATTAATTTTAAATTAAGAATATAAAAAACAAGCTGTATGCAATGGTACAGTGATAATATAAGTTTATCTTTTACTAAATGATGTTTGTTTAATATTAAAGTCAATATTACCTATTCTATTATAATGCCTTGTGTGGATTCTGAAAAAAAGAACAAGTCTGTTGAGCTAGTCTTTCTTTCTCTCCTCCACACCATAATTTAAAACCCAGAGCTGATGATGTTCGCACTGCATTAAACACTACAATCTGTTGTACCGTTAAAACGCAATCGTGACATGAGGTCAGACATGCGCTCATTAGCTTTGAAGTGGTGACATTTGTCAGTTGCTTTTGTGCCCCTATAAAACAGTGAAAAAAAACTCATAAAGCTGTGTTTACCAGTGCGCCCTTTACAAAATAACGGTTACATAGGGGTCAGTGCAGATTATGGTTTAAATAGACCACCAATCAGCTTCTATCCAGACTTTTACCATCGTTGCATAAGACGAGGGCTGGTGTTATTTAGTCACACAAAACATAAAGTCAATGTGTATTCTTCTCTCTTTTTTACTCTTTCATCTCCTTGCATGCTGTCCTACTGGAAAAGTATTATTTACAGTAGTATTTCATATCTACTTCTCTAAACAATCACTGCTAAAAAAAAAAAAATGTAAACAGATTTTCAGGTGTTTACATTCACTAAAAGTCTGTCAAATGTGTGTTAATTGAAGAGTAATGCTAGAGTGATTTTATAGTAATAACGTGTGTCTCTTGCGGTCCGGTTCTTTGTTTTGGCTGTGCACGTGAGTGGAGTTAACCAGCTGCTATCACAGGAAAAAGCTTCAAGACGACAGGAAGTTGTTGAGTTTAAATATTTGACAATTAGAAGACTCCCTGTGTTTACAGAGCATGTCCTGCAATGTGTATGTGCACGTGTCTGTGCACCAGACATGCCAACAGAATTACAGAATAGTGATTGAGCAAAGTGTATCAACTTAATTCAGCATTTTTATTGCATAAAAGTTGTATTTGACTATTAAGCAAAATAAAGCAGACTACAAAAAGAGGCCATAACAAACAAATGCTTCCTGCTACTATAGTAACAAAACTTTCTTCGCTGAAGAAGTGACAATGTTCTAGAACTGAAATGTGTTTATCTAATAGAATACACAAACTGAGATCAAGAAACATCTGGGAAGAGATCAAGACATTACAGAAAAACATGTGGACACACACACAATGCAGAGCACACCTGGATCCATCTGTAACCACACCCATTATGTCATCATCACTGCATCATCATGCCCCTGGATGATTAGTTCTAGTTAACCAACTGATTCAACTGATGCTGAAACATGATTGATAACAGGATTCCATGTCAGTGTCTCAAAAAATAAGTGATTCATCGACTGTCTGACTACATGGTTATTTACCGAACTGGTAGTCAATGAGACAGCTGTAGGACGGATGGACATACGTCTGAAACACAGACTGAAACATCTGCATAAGAATGTCTGTGTCTGCGACAAAAACTAGGCATATCTGTATTTCAGCAAAAACATAAATAGAAAGGTTTTACTATTTTTCATAGGTTTGGGTCAGTAAGGTTTAAAAAAGAAAAAAAAGAAAGAACAGAAAGAGAAAAAAGAAAAAGACAGACAGACAGACAAACAGACAGAAATACATTTATTAAGGATGCATTAAACCAATCAAATGTGACAAAAAAAATATAACAAAAAGATTAATTTCAAATAAATGCTTTTCTTTTGAACCATCTATTCATCAAAATAATCCTGAACATTAGGCACTACAGCATCTTTCAAAATTGATGTTGAAAGGTTTCTTGATCACCAAATATTTAACAGTTTTTACATGTATTTTTGGTCACATACTATCATCTATCTGAGCCATTTAGAGACTTTTTTCTTTAAAAATAATAATAATAATAACAAAATAATCTTACAGAATGCTTTAGCTACAGAAGTTAAGCCCGTGTTAGCATGGTATGTTCCTGAGTCAACAGCTAAACCTCTCCAAAAAATTACATTTCTTAATTTTGATCAACCTTTAAAGTATTACTACAGCGATCAAAAACAGCACTTCTGAAACAAATTCATAACTTCTAAAATTACATTTAGACAATTACTGCCGGAGTTTAATATGTAGCCTATTTATTTGTCAGTCTATGATAACCACATGATACTCAGCATTTCGAACTTTCACACTTTACATGCACTTTTATGCATCTGAATTATAACCACACCCAAACTCTGTCGACTGAGTGACTTCAGCTTTCTTTTATAGTTCCACTTCACTTCAAATACACCCTATATACCGTCACACTAACCATTCAAACAGCAACAGATTTTGTTCTTTTTAACTCTAATTTACAGTCCAGCCCTACAATACCCCAGAGTTTTCAGTTCTTAGATTGCAAGAAGACTCATGTGTCAGCAAGAAAAAGTATCTCTGCCAATTGTGGTATCGGACTAGTGTCTTTTTTATTCCCTGCAGATGCACACACACCCACATATGCACACAAAACACCCTTCGAAACACAGTCTATTCATCAAACAGCACACAGACTGAAAGCAGGAGGCTGCATCTGATCCTTCCATTATATATGAGCGTAATAGCAGTGCTGTCACTCACACAACCAAACCGGACACACATTCTCTCACCACTAATGTGCATAAAATCAACGGGATTCTTGCCATGTTACAGTGAACAAAACTTCCAGAAATGTCCTATGGTAATTTTGGCCCTTAGCTTTTTTAGAGGTCAACAGAGTGCATCAAGTGGACTACATATGCACACGTACACACGTTTTCAAGCCTATTCTCAGATTACACTGGAATTGGTTGAGCGTGTTCCTGCAGTTTGACCCAGATCTGATCTCCCAATGCGGCTCCCACCCAAGCCAAGCGGCTCTACACACTCTACACTCCCTACCAGGCTCTGAAATGTCCAACTTTCCATAAAGACGTCAGGCCAAAATTAAAAAAATAAATAAAAAAATGCTCTTTCTCTTCTCTAGCTCCCACACTATCACTTTCATTCTTTCCCTTTCCACCTCTTTGACTTTTCTATTCTACAATTTCACCTTCAAATCTCAGACTTCTTTGGTCTGCCAGCTAGCTCTCCATGCTTTCAACTCTCTCTCCATCCCTCCTGTCCACCCACAGTCTGTTCTATGACATCAAAAGTACAACACCGGAAAAAAAAACTGGAAAGCATTTTTTCAAACTGGCCAGCTCTAATCCGATTGGTTGATGCAATGCACAAATGGTTTATTGTCAGTCCACCACCAAACAAAGTCATGTTTACAAGATAAATTAAATTGATATAACAAAAGCTTTTGAAGAAATTGAATTTGCCAAAGTTTGCAAGATTGTTGCCTTAATGACTAAAAACATTTAATCTTAAATGCTGCAAGCTAAATTAGGCATTAATTTGGTCAAAAGATTGGAGTCAGTAAGAGTTTTGAAAGACATTCATAATGCTTACTAAAGGCTGCATTTATCTACTCAAACATTTAGCTAAAACAAATTAGAAAATGTGTACAATTTGAAACAACTATTGTCTATTTTGTTACATCTTAACTTTTTCTGTGATGATGGCAAAGTTGAATTTTTAGCAGCCATTACTCTAGTCATCAGTGTCAGATTATCCTAATGTTTTACTTATATCTTAAGTAAGATATTTACTAATATCTTTGTGAACCAGCATTTATTAAAAAACTACGTTTTTGTAACATCATTACTGTCTATTAAATGCATTCTAGCTCAATACAAGTATTACCGTGCCCACTCCCATCCCAAACTTTGGTCTGTAGTTCATCATATATATGCATTCATGCATATATAACTAAATATACGCAATATATATAAACCACAAGCGACAAACAATACACAAGCAATAGGCTATATTGAGCCTACTGAAACTTTTAAACAGACAGAAATGAGTTTCCTGCCCGTTTAATCAGAGGTGTGTTTGAAAAACTATTTTAAAAAGCATGAATGAAATCTTTAGTCACGGCAGTTACAGTAAAAGCGTTTCATTTTCAGCCCCATTCACTGTTGTTTCGTTCCCTTCCACTCTATTTATCTTTAGTCGCAAAGTCTTGACCTGCACAGTCCATTCTTCTCTTTTGCTCTCACCATCTCCCTTTCTCAGACCCTCCCCCATCTGTTTCTCTCTAATTGCATGCACAGCACATAAAACAGAACCAGACTGTTTTCTTTTCACATAGAATGTCTCATTGCATCCCTCTTGCTCTTGCTCATGCTCTCTCTCTCGCAAACTGTGTATATGTCTGGATTGTAGGAATGCGAGCTGAAGACATTCCTCTCTGGATTGGCCGAAAAGACATCACCCATCACCATCAAATGGGATTACCAGCAGGGAAAGTGAGAGAGAGACTGGAGGTGAACGAGCAGAAGAGAAATAATCCCTAAACAAGGCACACTGAAAGAAAGGTAGAGTCCAAACCAGTCTCTCCCGGTAATAAAACAGTTAGTACAATGGACTTTATGAACCAAAACTCCACAAAGCAAACCACCAATTAATGATGTTACTGCTGAGTTGAGTGAAGCGTCAACCCATACACACATTAAAGTGCTAAACATTCAACCGTTTAAACTTGGAATGCAAGTGAAAAAGACAAAGCCACTAGTATAACATCTTTTCCAGATTTTGGGAGGCTTTGAGTTTGAATAACCTACTTTTCTTGCCAAAGCCCTGTGCAAAACTGCACTGTCTAACAGTATTTTCACTGAGCGCAGCACTTCTGATTTGGGTTTTTTTTTCACCTCTTTTAATGTTTTCTCTTCTAACTCTAATTATTTTTTGTCTCTATCACTATCCTATCCGTTATACATCCTCTATTTTTTACACTGTATATACACATCAGTAGATTAGATTGTTCTCTCTCTCGTTATTCTTTTCTATTTTTATCGGCTTTTTCAAAAATTACATTATATTGCAAGTAAAAGATTCTGCCCTAAATAGTAAATAAAGACAAAAAAAAATTCTGCTCAAGGAAAAGGAAAGCACAATAAAAAATTAGATAAATAGGAAAAATAACTAAGTGTTACAAGGTTACATGTCCTCCCACATCACATTTGCATCAATGAAGAGAAATAAGTTACTTATTCATTAAATGACCTACATTCAGTCATGAAAGTAACTCTAAATATAGAGGAGAAGTTTGTACCTTGTTTTTCACCTTGTTAAAGTTTTTCCCGTCGCTAGTAGGTAATTCCTTGCAGGTGTGTGTGAGAGTGTGTATGAGGACTGCGGCGCTCACTCAGCTGCTCTTGTCTTTATACTGAACGCGCAGACACGCGCTGAGTGACGCGGCGTCTCGCTGCAGCGCTCTGCTCTGACTCACCGACGGCAGTCTGAGCGCTACACTGACATATTAAAAGTCCGGCAACTCAACAACTTACACAATAAAAGTCAACTTGCTCAACTTTATTTAAGCTCAGCTATAACACCTAAAACTGTGTATACGTAACTGTGTATAACAAACTATGTTTTATAGTTTAACAACATTAACAGCAAAACGAAATAAATAGTTTTGAGAGACGTTAATCAAAATAATATATATTTTTGGATAGTAAGAGCAAATAAAATTGAAAAGAAATGTAAACTAAAATAAAACATTGTGAATGTTATATATAAAATAAAAGAGTAACCAAATCTTGTAAACCGTTGATATTTTTACACACGGGTTCTACGGTCACTTCAATATAAATATAATTTTAATTGGTAGGCTTACAGACAGACGTGTACAAAACTAGCTACAAAAAACGAAACAATCTATTCATGCCACAATGAAGAACATTATAATAAAATAAATCCAGATTGTTTAATGTAAAACATTCAGAAAGAGCTAAATTTAAGCCTCTTGCATCACTCCTAATCCATTTGCTTGCCTTGGGTTTTTCCTTCGCTGTTTAAACCTTCAAATCTAAACCTTAGATAACATCTTGCTCTTGGAAATGATATGAGTTTGTTTTAAAAACATCCTCTAAAGCATGTAAACTGAACACGCACACTAAAAGTTGGAAGACTTAAAGTAAATATTGCATTTCAGGTTATTTTTGTTCAACAAAATTAGAGTAAAGAACAAAAACACTGTCTAAACAGTAATTACTGTTGTTGTTTTTTAATCTTTGATCATCCTCGAGGCTTACTTTCTCCCATCAGTCATTCTTTTTGTTTGAATTGAAAAGATTGTTTCAATCTAAGATTCAGATAAATCTGTATATCTTGCACTGTAGACACAGATTACTGACAATTCTTGGATAATTTCTACATCTGCAGTGGATCAAATGTTCTGGAACTTTTTCCCCCCACAGTTAATTTTCTGTTCTTGACAATTGTGTTCTGCTGTGTTTTTTGTGTATGTGTTAACGCATTCTAACTTATTTTAGACTAATGGGAGTATGGGTGCAGTTATCATTTCTTTCTGGATGTGTAATGTCTATTTTAAGTATAGTGCTCTGTCTTCTTCTATGTTCCTCTCCTGGCCCGCTTGTGTTTGTGTGTCGGGGTGCAGATGAGTCGCCCCCATAACTCGCTCCTACTCTGTCTGTTTAGCGCTCATGCTAATTCTCAGGAATGACTCATAACAGCCAGTAAATAGCAGGTCGATATCTGCTGGTGTCAATCACTACACTAAAAGCCTAATACTGTACATGTTCAGAACCGACATATTTCAAAACACACTGATAAATGCTCACACTTTTATATGAACATACCATATAAGACTCAAAGGAATTCAAAGTATAGGAATACCTAAAGTGATAGTTCATCCTGTTTACTCACCCTCATGTTGTTCCAATGATCTATGACTTTCATCTTCTGCTGAGCACAAAGTTTTTAAAGAATGTTGGTAACCAAACCATTTTGGTGCTGATTAATTTCCATTGTATGGACAAAAACCACTGAGATATTTCTCAAAATAATTTTGGTATGCGTCACAGAAAAAAGAAAGCAAAACAGGTTTAGAATCACTTGAGAGTGAGCACAAGAATTTTATTCGAATTAATTTTGAAATTTAGTGAACTACCCCTTTAAGTAATTTTCATCTGACAAAAATTACACAGTAATACTAAATAACCCCATCTGCAAACAATGCAATCCCCAGAGACTGTGCGAATGTGTCATAGATAGTGTGTGTGTGTCTCTCTACCAAACAATATGTCTCAAATGCCAAACGTCTCTGTCCGCTGTCCAGACATAAGACCTCTTGACCAGACCATCAGTTAGAATCTCAGCTTTCCTTCCTGTCAACACACAAGTACCCCCCCACATTACAACATCACCCCCATTCTCATACGAGAAATAGTTTGTCCAAAAATGAAAATAACACCATCTTTTGTGTCAGTCAGTCATGCAATTTAGAAATGACACAAGGGTGAGAAAAAAGATTTTTGTTTTTGGATTCCTAACTAAATCTATTCTGTTTTACATCAAACATCTATAAATATGGTCTTTTTTATCTACAGTATGAATGTGAACTCCCACTCTGTATTTCCAAAGCAGCATCTGAAAAACTTCCTAAATTCTAAATGACTCATTTGTCTACTCTTAAGCCACTTTTGCTTCTCTCTTTTACTTTTCCTCTCTTTCTCCGGTCTTTCAGTAAAATATTTTTTTTTTATTGAGATGGCCTGTTCTGCACTCTCTCTTCCATATTTGGAAAGCTGCTCTATTCCCACTGGGTCACTTTACCACCACTATCCAATACAGCACAGAGTCTCCGATCCCCCAGCCAATCCCACATCCCCCCGTCTCCTTATAAGGATTGCACATAGTCAGTAGTGTTTGTCTTCACTCTGGACCTCTCGGCCAGACTGTGCTCCTCAATCATTTCAAAGTAAACTGGCTGAATAGGTCAAAAACAAAGCTAATGTTTTACTCTACAAGTTCACTATGATAAATATGTTAGCCTTTTTCATGCTGGGGTTATTAAAATGTATATTTTATATTAAAACCACATATAAGCATTAGCAGTACCTACTTTCAGGCCAGAAATTAACACTTTTTTTTAAAAGGACACATTAAGTTGATCAAAAGTGACACTGAAGAATCATTTTACAAGAGATACATTTCCAATAA
>JAUYWG010000057.1:9958682-9972550 GCA_034779775.1 Enteromius afrohamiltoni | reverse complement strand
GTAATAAGGTTTCCACAAAAGTTTTAACTAGTACAACTGTTTTACACATCAATACCAATAGAAAAATGTTTGAGCACCAAATCAGCATATTAGAGTGATTTCTGAAGGATCATGTGTCACTAAAGACTGAATCATCACACAAATAATTTATACTTTAAATATACTAAATAAAGTGATTTTAATAAACAAATAAATTAGCAATATTACAGGTGTACTTTTATTTCTGTTCAAATAAATGCAGCCTTAATAAGCAAAAGAGATTTCTCTCTAAAATATAAAACATATCAAACTTTTGAACAGTATTGTACCTACTTTCAGACTACTTACCAATTACCTACCTTGCCAATTAGCCATTATCTACAGTATTTTTACAAGCCTCAGTTGTATCATATATAAATAAACACAAAATAAACGTCACAGTCGACAGTGGAAACTCTGGATTAATTGCTAAAATTAAGAGAAAGAAAAACCTATTTGTGCATTTTATCTGCAGAGGGGCAAGAATGGTAGGAAAATGTTCGAGGAGCCTTGTGTCGCTCAACAAAATCAACCCGCAATTAACCATTTTCTTGCGGCATTTAAATTGAATTTTCCTGTAGAAAACGTCTCTATATGCTTGTTTTCTTTTGGATGTGCTTCTAAACCACACGCAACGCCTGTGCAAGAAAATGATTGTTAATACACCATTTGGGTCTTTACGAGCAACACCTCATAAACAAACCAGCTTTGAGAAACAGCACTGAGTCACAAGCCAGAAATGCAACCGGCTGACCAGCGGATTTAACAGTAATGCTAGACATAACAGTATGGTTTAAGCAGTTCACAGAGACCTTAGCTTTATCCGTGTTCACTACCGTGATGATCTGAGCTGAAAAACTGGCTGGAGGACCTGACCGAAATGGTGAAATAAAGAGCTGCCGCTGAGATGACTAGGAAAATGTCAAACTGTTAGGCCTCCTTCACTGAAACTAAACTGATCAGAATAAAACAGACACACTACCGCAATAACCACATCAGCCCTGTAAAATCAAGCACGACATCTAAAACCAAAAAACCCGTTCGTTAAAGAGAAAGCTGGTGTGGTTGCGGTCAAGAATAAGAGAGCTCACTGAAATGCGGCCAGATTGTTTGAGAACAGCCCTCAGTTTGCTGCAGTTGTCTCTAGTGTCCATGACAACAACCCCACTGTGGCTCATGGAGGTTTGTGGCAGGCGGTGCGGTATGGCAGCAATGCCGTCGGCATGAAGACAGCAATACAAGCACTTCAACCAGGATTAAAGACTTCCTTTCTCATCTGTTATTCTCTCTGTCTCGCTCTTTATCTCTGTCTATCTCACTCTCATCTATTTTTGCCACCATGGCAATCCACTAATCCAGAATAAACAAAAATCCTTACAGTTTCGGGTGAGTAATCGTTTAAATATAAACACATAATGAATAAGGAGGTAAATTATTGCATCATTTACTTCAAAGAGACTTCCCAGGAGACATTCTGCGTCTGTCTGGCTCTCAGACATCTGATGAAGTAGGGTGTGGAATTCTGGCTCATCAGGTCATGACCTCGGAGCCAATATAGTGCATTTATACATCACAGCCTGGTCGTTTGTCCCAGGAAGTAAAGGATTACTGTCTGGCTGGCTGACTTTTGGTGTGGCTCCGACAGGAGTCGGCACCTTTTACTTCCTGGAAGATTGTAAAAAGATCTGCTGTCCCCCTCACCTCGTCCTTCATTCATCTCTACAACAATGATTCTGAACATAAAGCTAGCAAAAAAGCATTAACCGCCACAGATGTTAGGACTCAAATCTTATAAGAGTAACATAAAGTAAGATTTATGTATCTTATATTCTGAAATCTCATTTGAATTGAAAATTAAGCAAAAATTAACAATTAAGAAAATGTTATATAATTAACAATGAAACAATCAATTAGTTGATTGAAAAATTATTAAAAATAAATAAATGTTTGTTACACTAATTCAAACATTTAGGGTGGGTAAGTTTTTTAAATTTTTATTTCAAAAGCACTGTAAAAAAACTGTAATTTTATGAAATATTGCAATTTAAAGGTCATATTTAAATAGAAAGCTTATTAGGGGCCAAGCAGATGTTTTTATTATTCTCTTTCTGCTGCTTCTTCTTCTTCTTCCTCTTCTGCGCAAGTCTATGACAGCCAGAGAACTGTTCACGGGAAAGTTGTATAATTTTGCACACTGATTGTTGCAGAGTCCAGCGATACCAAACATATCAGGTTTTGCCTTATGGTTTGTGCAGCGCTTAAAAAACATTTGCCGACATCTTGAAACCATTACTCCGACACAAAACCACCGTAAGATATTCGAAAACATAGCATGCTGGCTACATGCTAATACCCATTTGCCAAAATTATGATAGGAAGTGGCACAAAAATGCTAAACACAGTCAGAAGTCAGTCATTTTTTCTCTTCTTTTGAACATAAATGCCTTTAACTCCAAAATTAAATGAGATATTTTCACCAAATTTGAGACGCATATGTATGGGCACACTCTAATGACATGTGCAAAATTTGGTAGGATTGTGCCATTTAGTGTTGGTATAATTTAACAAAACATGAAACTGCAATCGACTTCAATAAAGTATTATGATATAAAAGGCTTAATTTTACCAATGCACTGCTGTATCATTATGAAACTTTGTATGTACCATCATGACCTGAAAGTACTGAAAAGGTTTTGAGGCAGTGCCTACTTGTGGTCAGAATTTTATCCCATTATTTTATGTTTTTTTTTTTTTTTTTTCAATCAAATCCTAAAATTGCTTTTATTACTCTTTGTTCCATTTGGTCTGATGCTCCATGTCATGCTTAGCTCCTGATTTTGCTACTGAAGTGCTTGGCCCCGTAATTGCTGCTTGCAGCTATATTTTTAACATTTATTCCAGTGATGGCAAAGCAGAATTTTCAGCTGCTATTATTCCAGTATTATGACATGATCTGTCAAAAAACTATATGCTAATTTGGTGCTTCAGTAACATTTATCATTATATTCATCAAAACTGCTTAATATTATAAAGTAATTTTTCATAATTCTGTTTTCAGGATTACTTGATAAATAGAAAGTTCAAAAGAATTGACATGAATAGAAAAATTAGCAATGTAAAAGTATACTTTCTGTGTCTTTGCTGAATGAAAGCATTAATAATAATAATAATAATATAAAGTTGGGATTAAAACTTCCCCTTGCACATTAACCAACTTTTTCTTCTGTCATGTCTTATCTTGCCTACGGTATACAGTTTTTGTCAGTTGTATCAGAATACTTTGATTGCACACTTCTCAAAAATCTTCAGATATTGCGAGTGGTGGTATCACATTCTGGTGCCAAGAAAAGAATCCAAAACCAAATCCAAACATACAGTACATTTACAAAAACATATCCTGAGTTCTCATGAAGTTAATTTGAACCACTGAAAAAAAAAAGATTTTCCAAAGGCTCTCACACTCATACAAACCTAGAGCACTAATATATTATAATCCAGCTTTAATTCAAAAGGGGCTTTGTGAAAAGTCTCAGTGTGATAGCACACACATTCATCAACCTGTACAGCTGATATCAGACACCACTTGCTGAGTATCTTTAATTCATCATCCGTACAGATAACATACTGAAAAAGTATATTGTGTGACAGCACGTATACCCTAGAGCATAATGCAGACAGTCTTCTCACTTTCTCTCTGTGTGTTTCTTTACAAGCTCCAGGTGTTATCATTTCAGTGTGGTATGGACTTTACACACTGTGAAGCATGTTCTCATAAAACCCCTGTGATTTCAGCCCACCAAGCTCGTAAATCAGAGGTACACGTAACCATCTCTCGCTTACACAGATGCTTCTCTGAAATCAAAACCTTAGCTATAACAGGGGTTTAGTTGTTCAGATAAATGTCACAAATTGTGTAATGCACCTTCATTATAAGCATAATTTTTATTTGCCATATTCGTCCACAAAACTGACCCAGAAAGCCTTTCCTCTGGGTTGACTACAGGTTGACGCCCACCACACACCCTGTTCGTTCACACCTTCCTCTGTTTCTGTCTATCTCTCTGTCCCTTCCTGTGCTGAAGGACACTGGGCCCTGTCTATATCACAAGGGCCCTCCTGCTGTCACCAAAGTCTGCCAAAACACACTGCGCAGTTTCCTGTATCGCTTGAATCGCCGCAGGGTGTAGCGTCAGAGGCATGGAGAGCGAACAAGGGATCAAGTGTGAAAAGATTTGAACATGTTAATCAAACTGCACAGTGCAATGGAGTTAAACGATGAAGGAAGTTCACTCAACACTTGGTTAGAACAATGAACAAGCACCAACCACAAAAGCTCCATCAACATTTGGAAGTTCAAATAAGTTTTATGAATGTCAGTGAGTTCTGTGAGTCTTGCAATTTGTTATGTTGGGTGAATGTTCACTCTTTAGTAGGAGATCTATTCAAATCTTCAAATTATGAAAATTAAAGGATGGTTCACCCAAAAATGAAAATTCTGTCATCATATACTCAGCTTATGTTGTTCTAAACCTGTTTGACTTTGGTTCTTCAGTGGAATATTCAAACTACGTTTTGTGTTGGGCGGAAGAGATTAAATCAGTCTGGAACAACATGAGGGTGAGGAAACTATGACAAACTTTTCATTTTTGGGTAAAATGTTAAAGACAAGATATAGAAAGTAAGAAAAACATATTTGCAAAGCAAGCAATTGCTCCAAATTAAAGACTTTTAGTAGGCAGCACCAGATTGATATTATTTTATATTATTTAAATGTACATGTACTTGTGACAATGCTGTAGTGCCAACAAAAGCCCAATCACTGAAACACGAGACCAGGTGAAGTTTAACACCCTTTTACTAGTTCACCCAAAGAACATGACCGGAGTTGCAAACTCATACTTTCCACTCATTCTCTAATTGCTTTTCAGCAAACAACATAATCACAGACGTAATTAATAAATCACCGTAATGCTTAAATAAAGTTAAACTAAAGGAGAATTCAGATCACAGGGGACCTGTAAAAGATAAATGTCAGCATCAACAACGTGACCTTAAATTCCCACTTCATCGTTTTACTCAAAACACTGATGTGAACCACGAGTTATGGGAATGTCCAAAGGAAATCAGCTGGAATGTTGTAAACGGGACTGGAGGGTCAGAAGGCAGGGTTCAGGTCTGGTTGTACCTGGAGGATGCAGAGAGATGATAACCTGCCACACATCATGCAGAAATGACCCCTGGGTAATTGTACAGTTATAAAATTCCTGTTTTTACAACAAAATGACAAGGTGACTAGTGCCTGGTAGAAAGGAGTGTGGTGGTGTGTTTTTCATTGGGGAGGAGGGTCTTAGTACCTGCTCCCTGCTGTGTTGTTTTAGCGGTTGATTTGTGACCTTACAGTGGAAAATCTTTTGGGGAAGCAGCTTTTTATGGCAATAATTTGCAGAAGCTCAAGCAAAGACAGTGTTTTACCAAACGGCATGCCATGTAAACCTCAACTTGGACCTCATCCATGACAAGAAACAATTGTCCTTTCATACCTATCACATGCCCGTCAAATCCACGCACATATGCGTTATTCACACTCAGGTTGCATTAACCTATTCTTTGTTTTACCTTTCATTCGAGAGGTCGTCTGCTTGCTCATTTGATCTGGAATCACAGAACGAATGGGGGATATGTATGGAGAAAAGTAACGGATAAAACCACAAGTGCTAAATGTTTCCCTGTATTCCCGGTACAGCATGCATACAGTGCAAAGTTTTCCATTTACATGATTCATTATGTATACACTAACTAGAATGTACACAATTGACTTTTTTCTCTTTCTTCCCAACATCCACCCACTGTGGACATACAAACAGCTCGAATAGTTTTTTCAAGCAAATAAGTAGGCCTTTGTAAAGTTATGTGACCAGAAGAACCTATGTCACATTCACAAACACAAACTTCAATAGCACGCATAATTCAGACAATATTACAGAGCTAAACTACATTTATATATATGAGCCTGTCTCTGCCTAGAGTCAACAAAGAGTCTCTCCCTCTTATACACTTTCGCTTTTATGTTGCTGCAGTTCACATGTTTATGAATCTACAATTCCATCCTTTGATCGCAGCCAACGCTGGGTATAAATTACATGATGAGACAGTTTTTTCTCACTACATGACTAATGTACCATAGCATACTACAGATATTTGTTTTCCCCAAAGTTAACCGTTGGTTAGTGAAAACTGGGACTAAAGTCATGCAGCTTGTACTATGGCAGAGGCTGTTTTGTGAAGCTGTTGCACTGATTCATTAAAAAGAATCTGCTCATAAGTGTAATTTGTTCACAAATCAAATATCAAGACTCGCGCTGTTTGCTGCTGCCTTCAATAAATGCCAGAGCACACTTTAACGAGATGAAATCTTACAAACTCGCATTCAGATCTTTTCCTGCTTATTGTAGTCACAGACCTAGTACATCCTAGTACATCACTGTAACTAATCACAAGCATGTAGGTACTGGTTGCTCTGCACGTTAATGCTGTGCCCTTGGGCAATGTACTTAACCTTATCTTGACCCTAAACTTAAGGATGTTGTCTTTAAAAACTGTAACAGTTCTAGTTAGTGTCAAATTTCATCTAGTGAGTAATCTTCAGCCAACTACCTTCAGGCACTAAATAAAACACCTAAATCCACAGTCAGATATGTGCAAAACATGATGGTAAATGATAGTGTAGTATCAGATACATTAAATACTACAGCAAATGATCCCTTTGAAATCTGACTGGAGTCAAAGCACAACTGCTAACACATATGCAAACACACATACCACACACATCACCCATTGATTTACGGCACGCAGCAATGCCTGGCCTCTGACATGGTGATAAAGGCCCGGAATGCATTTGTTCCTAAGTGGGGTTTTCCCACTGAACCACCTACTGGCATACGCAGGCAGCTGGGGGCTGTACTGTACATCTCCACTGGAACACTGATGAACTTTATCCCTTTAGATTATACCCTAGTTCGAAACTGGTAGAGTATAATTAAAAATATGGTTACTCTCATATTATTTAATATGCTAGAAGCTGCATGTCAAATAGATAGTTCGTCTGAGTAAGAAGTGTTCGGAAATACCCAGATGATGTACTCTGCATCTGATGGACATACTATCCCATGAGGCCACAGAACAGGAGTCATCAAATTTGTAAATGGCAGAGAACAACACATCCAGAAGTCACATAACAATGGTGGCATACTATACACCTGCATACTGTACAGTGCACGACCGTTTGAAAAGTTTGGGTTCAATAAGATTTTTTTATGTTTTTAAAAGAAATCTCTTCTGCTCACTAAAGCCGCGTTTACTCTAAAATATTATAAAACAGTAATATTGGGATTTTAAAACAACAAATTACAATGTTTTCTATTTATGTATCACATGATCCTTCAGAAATCATTCTAAAATGCTGACTTTATCAAAACTCAGCTGTATTGTCTAATTTTTTTGTGGAAATGTGGAATACATTCTGTATTCTTTGATGAATAAAAAGTTCAAAAGAACAACATTTATGTGAAATATAAATATTTTGCAACATTATAAATTTCGTTTTACCGTGTCATTACTGAATAAATATTAATGTCTTTAAATAATCTATCTAGAACCCAACATTTTAAAAGGTAGTGTACTTTTATTTCATTGCATGCAGTACAAACTGAAAGTCAGTTCATAGAGAAAGCTTTTTTATCCATTAGGCAGTGGCAGGTGGTGTTAGTAGGAGGAGCATTCTCATTCTAGAGAGCATTTGATTGGATGTAAATTAGATTAGATGCAAAATGTGAACGCTTGCACTAACATATGTATGGATTCAAAGCTAAAAGACTTCATAAATACAAGGTTGTGATGATGTACAGGAGCCAGGTTTAGTACTCACAGTTTAGGTTTGGGTTTGGTGGGGAGAGGTGGAGCTTTAACCGCTGAAGGTGATGGAGGAGGAGCTGCTGTTTCTTTCACACTCGAAGGTGACTGTAGACTCTGATCTGGTGGGTTGCTTAAGGCCTGACCATTTTGTAGAAGTTTGTCAGGAACACTTTCCTGAGGCTCTTTATCTGCAGAGACCTGAACCGGCAGCGCGGTGATGCTGGGCCAGATGTCCAGCTCATTGATCTGGAAGGCCTCAGCACTCGGCGGGGTTTTGGGCGGGACTTCCAACAAACTAATCTCAGTTGGTGGAGGAGGTGGAGGTGGGAATGATTGGTTGTCCTCAAACACACTGGCATTCCCAGATACGCCATTTCTGGGCAACTCTTCACCAACTACAATCCAAGATAACAGATAACAGTTCATTATAGGGCGAGAACAGATTTCTTTTCCTATTAAGTGGATGATGAAATCCAGTTAGTCGACATTACAGTGCTCTTCAGAGGAATAGAAGGAAATATAGGGTCTATGAGTAACTGGAGAAATCAGTTCATAGTTTCGTCATTGTTGAACAATCTCTTTTTACATCACAATCATTGCAAAATGCTGAAACACGCCTGCAATGGAAGAAAACTTATTATAACTACCCATAATCCTGGATAAACCGTTAATCCACAGCGAAAACCTAATTCAAACTTTTATCAGACATGAAATCTGGCTGAGATTCTCTCAGATTTACTTAAATGACGCTATAGTAAACTTAAGGCTTGGGGACTCCTGGAAATAGGCACACCCACTCCATCATGCAGTATAAACATTCATGCCTTTGCCATGTGACACACAAAGCTATCAGCACATACTGTTTCCTCTCTCCTCACCCACACTCCGATCCTGGAGTGTTGTGGATAGGCTGTGGCTGGTCGTCCTCATGCAGTTGACATGTTTTTAAGATGAACCGCAGTGGGCCCCATAAAATGTCATCGAATGATCGCAGATGGAGTTGCGATGCCTTTTTTGGAAAGGGCATTTTAGGTTTTTTGTTGCTGCTTTGTAAATAAGGTCATTATGATTCCTGTATAACATCACTTGAAACCATCAGCTGACAGTTTACTATGCTTAATGTTGTTGTTTTTTTAAAGGTTTATCCCTTGGCCTTTTTTTAAACTCATGTCATAACGTATATTAAACTCAAACAAAAGAATACTGGACCCAGGCCATGAACTAGAGCCATTCATTTTGTGTAAAACACTGGTAACATTAGTTAATGTATTAACTAACATGAACAATACATTTATTACAGTATTTATTTATATTTGTTAACATCAGTTAATATAACCCTTCATTGATAGTTAATGTTAGTTCACAGTACATGAACTAGTGTTAACAAACACAAGTTGGGATTTTAATAATGCATTAGTAAACACTGAAATTAGCTTTAACTAAGATTAATAAATGCTGTAGTTCATTTTTAGTTCATGTTGTTAATTAATGTTAATTAATGAACCTTTTTGTAAAGTGTTACCAAAACACTTTATGTAAAGATCAATACAAGATATACTCTTTGGAAGTCTTTATTTTAAAATATTTATGAAAATTCTGTAAAATATACTACTGTTCAGAAGTTTCGGGTTAGTAAGATCATTATTCATTTATTCAATTCGATTTATTCATACAGTATTTATTTTATTCATTTATTCAGATTTAATAAACTGATCACTGAACTTCTATTTATCAAAGAATCCTGAAAATATAATATTTTCCATAAAAAAGTTAAGCTGTATAATGTTTTTGCTAAATTACTGTTAATAAGATAAGTTTCTTAATATCCACATCAGCATATTAGAATGATTTCTGAAGATTTATGAAATATCGAAGACTTAAAGTTTAGCTTTGCCATCACAATGAAATTAATCATTGATTAATTTACTTTACTTTCAAAAACATTAAGAAAAATCTCAAACATCTGAATGCTTGTGTATTTAACTACTGTATACTGTATAAGACAGCTGTTTGCTATTACACTGTTTGATCAGTGCTTTTTGTCACTGACCATTGATGAACATGTTTCTTTAAATGTGAAACTCTTTATGCATCAACATATCAGTTACATGTTTACATTACCATGAACTTTGATCTCAGATATATTTCTTGCAGATACAGTGTAAACACACCTGGGGTGACAGTGAGCTGTGCCGTGCTATTAACTGAGCCGTACTGGTTGGATGCAGTGCAGCAAAACAGACCTCCGTCTTCAGGGAATGCCTCTGCAATCACCAACGTACAGATTTCCTCTGCAAGACCAAACACAGGAGACGTCACTTACAGAGCCTTCAATATCACAAGCAAAATCAGACTAGAAATTAATTTAATAAATTACACAGTAACACACACTTAAGCTTAAGTTTTAAAACATAATCTATTGCTGCAACAGAGAATACAACAATGCTTATTCCAGATATATGAGAATCATATAAATATTTCCTGTATGAGAGAGGGATGTAGACAGGTGATAGATGATTAGATAGACAGGTGTGGTGAATCTAGACAGGTAATTGATGGTTACAGAGGTGATTCAATAGCAGAGAGAAGTGTCTCACTCCTTTTCCATGTTTTCTACAAGGTGATTCAGTAAATTAAACACCAATTCAGTCACTAGCAAGGGCCTTAAGCACCAAACAAAATAGGTGGTATTTTGTCACCAAATATATTTTATTATTTTCATTAGTTTATCATCTAGAGTTGGTATGGAAAGTATTCAGACCAACTTAAATTTTTCACTCTTTGTTATATTGCAGCCATTTGCTAAAATCATTTAGGTTCATCTTTTTACTCATTAATGTACTGTACACACAGCACCCCATATTGGCAGAAAAACACAGAATTTATATTTTTGCAGATTTATCTGAAATATCACATGGTCCTAGGTATTCAGACCCTTTGCTGTGACACTCATATTTAACTCAGGTGCTGTGCATTATAACCATTATATTGAACGACTAGTGAACAGACTGAGACATGTCCAAAGATAAAGGTGAGAGTTAAAAGGTGAGCCATGCACATGTACCGATAAGTGAAAAGATGTGACTCATAAGCAGTGTTGACATGCATGTATCCTGTTCGAGTCAATGCTCGTCCAAACTGCATAATGTCATGATGTCACAAATGTTGGATTTAGAGAGAATTATTATCTTGATAAATCCATATGTACACATGTATCTGGAGGAAAGTATTTTATGAATAAGGGGAGTGGAAAGAGGGGAAAGTGGAAGCTGGAGTAAAAAAAACCTCACCTGGTTCTGCTGCTGATCTTGGCTCTGATGAAGAAGTGGTATGGGAATTAAGAGAGAAACAGTCAGTCAAAACACCGCAATGTATCGTCACAAGTCGTAGGGTTTAATTTGGTTTAATCTGTGTAATTTTTTTTAACTCAGAGCTATGGAACGTTGGTTGCCATTTACTTGCATTATATGACTGAGAGACTGCAATGATTTGAGTTAAAAATCTTCTTCTGAAGAAGAAACTGTTCTACTGAAGAAACAATAACCATCTTGGATGCCCTAGGGGTAAGCAGATAAACATCATATTTTTGTTTTTGGGTGTACTATCCCTTAAATTCAGTGCTTGTTTTTGCAAATTAAATATTATGCATTTGCTGGATCTTGGAAGCTCCAAAAAGTGACATATTAGAATCGGATGACTCTCGTGGTTTGTCTATGTCTCTTGGTGTACGTGCCTTGAAAAGCACTAGTATACATGGAATTTACGTAAAAGTCAATATAACAGCCCAGCGTTTTACAACATTGTGGTATCCCTAACTAAAATACACAAATTCTAACACTTGCTAAAGAACTACTAAAAGCCTCTTTAAATATTTCTCCTACTCTTCTGCAGGATGCGAAAGTCAGGGGAGTCCTTGATCTCCTGGCCCTCTCGAGACCACTGAACCTGCAGAGGAAGACTACCTCTCACCCGGCACTCCAGAACCACCACCTGACCTTCAGATGCCTGTGCTTCCTGCAACATCTACAGAACAAAAGAACCACAGGTTAACACTGCAGACACAGACTGAGAGGTAAACAAAGGGAAAGAGAACCGACAGATGAATGGAAATACTGAAGAGACAGATGAAAAGGTGTACAACCACTAATTCTCCTCTTTCTTCATCACCTCTTTCATTCTCAAGTACATACGATTTCAGACTGACGACATAACAGACATAGAGGCAAGAAGCTGTCAGCAACCCGTAAAAGTAAAAAGGCGAAGGGTAGTTTGTTTATACGTGTGCGTGTGAGTTGCTTTCTGTTGTGTGTTCGTTCTCTTTGAAGCTTTGTCTAAGTGTGTGTAGCATGCTTGTGGTTACACGTGACGTGTTATAGGTTTATTTAAAGTCCAAGTCAAGAAGTATGTCTATACAATCCAGCCATTTTATTTGTTTGTTTAGGACTACGATGATGACACAAAACCATCTATTATATGAAGGCACATCTTCTCATTAGGAAGATTAAAGTCTCTCAGAAGAAAGATGGAGTGGGATAATGCAGAAAGGGGGGGCTAAAAAAGCTTTTTTCTTTAAGGAGGTGGAAAATGATTTAGCACACTAAGTAAACATACCATTTGGCATTGAACTCTGAACCTCTGCCTAGGCTTGCACAGAGAGTCACATGACAAATCACACACACACACATATACAAAGAGAAAGCCTAGAATGACTTGGAAAAGCTCATACAATGCTTAATCTGTCCATTTAAAAATATATATGTATGTGTTTTTGAATGCTGCTTGAGATGTTTGTATCTGTGTGTGTGTGTGTGTGGCTGTGTCATCACCTTAGTAAAGGTAGGGGGCGTTTTAACAGGAGCATCACCAGCATAGAGTGAAGAAACTGGACTCTGGACCTGGCAGAAAGAGAGAGAGAAAGAGAGACAAACGTGTGGTTAGTATGGATCTTTCCAGAGACTGTGAGTTTTTGTAAGTCCATCTGCCGCTGTCATTGTCATGATGAGTTTTCAGACATACTGTATTTGTGCATGTGTCTATGTCTCTATCATAGTAGTAAATAACTTCTTACTAGCTTGCTAACTTTTCTAACTTATTCTTGGTTTTAGGATTTATTCTTGCAGCCGTCTATAGTATTCAGTTTCTGTGACAAAAAAGAGGTATAGTCTGTGTGTGTTTTTCTTACTCTCTGTGGTGTGGTAGAAAGCGGCTGGACAAGTGTGGAGCGATGAGGTTGGGCATCCGGGCTCTTTGGTGACGATGTGTGTATCGTCAAAGAAACTGAGCTGGTTTTCTTCTGTGACCTGCATGAAAGAAAATATTAGCATCACTGAAACAAACCTCATTCAGACCTGAGAGAACAAATCTCCAACACTACAAGAAAACCTTTAGATAGAAAGTAAAGAACACTTCTCTCATCTTGCAATATTCATGTACATTTGAACCAAAAAAAATAGAGCTTGTGACTGAAAGGAATGGGTATTTTGAGTCATCCTGGCTGAAAGTTTAAAACATTTTGTCAAGCAATGACAAGCAAATCAATCATTTTGTTCGGTCACAGTACATTAAAATTTCTTCAAGTGTAGTTACATTTTTATTATATGTGACCCAGTCACATATAACAAACCAGTAAAAAATATAGAAACAGCTGGGTTATATTTTAGCTCAGAATAAATCAGTGGCCAGAATTTGTTTCAGTGCTGGTCATGGTTATTATATTTCACTAAAACTAAAACCCATTCATCTATCCATCCACCCATTTTTAAACTGCTTTATACTCTGCAGGGTCACTGGAGGCAAAAGCCTATTTTAGCCCACAGGCATCTCAGGCCATCCTGAAGTAACGGTCAGTCCATCTCAAGGCCCACTGTGATGAAGCGCTCGAGTCGTGCGGATCCATTTGCAACTATATTTATTGAGGGTAGTCAGACAGGCAAAGGTCG
>JAUYWG010000057.1:9947631-9958264 GCA_034779775.1 Enteromius afrohamiltoni | reverse complement strand
GCGGAAACACTAATACTCTGGCGAGGGTTCCCGCTGCTGGCGGCCGGAGAGGGCCACAGAGGAGCGATCTGTTACACCCACACACAGACACACACATTCACACACTCACCTTCCGGCAATTTAGAGTGTTCAATTCACCTATGCTGCATGTGTTTGGATCGTGGAGGAATTTTTTAATATATTCTGATGCAGGTTTATTTAAAGTTTTAACAGTGTTTGTCTGACTTTTAAAACATTAGGTCATTTAATTTAAAGTAAAATTTTCCAACAACAAATTTATAGAAATACAAGCCAAGACAAGTTAATAAATTGTATAATGTTTTAAATTGTTTACATGTTCTCTGTGTGGGGTAATTTCTCTCTAACACTCACCAATGTACACACACACAGTGAATGTCCACTCTACTGTGTGAATTTTTACTATGCAGTTTGCACCTTATAAATGACTTTGGAGCCAGTGAAAGCGTAATTCCAAATGGGTGCAGTGATGTCACTGGGAATCAGAGCCAAGCTCTTAATAATTTGTGTAAACAGAAAGAAAAGACTGATAGGCCAGTAGAGGCAAGAGATGACAGGAAGACAAATAGGTGGATGAGTTCAGAGGTGGCTAAAGAGAGTTCAAGCGATGACACAAATGAAGAAGATTAGGCAACAAGATTCCTAAATTCTTGAATGATTTTTGGCCTTCTAAAACAGCTTTGGCTATTCTTTAAGGTCACTTCATTCCCAAACATCCTTTCATGTTCTTCATGAGGAGCAATACAAACTTTCATGGCACAGGATAAATTAGGGGCTATTAAGCTAAGCCTGAGGTCAAAAGGTTAAAGGTTATGCGAGGAAGAACGTGCTGAAACACACATACTGTGGCATGGCTCCGGACCTAGACTTTGACACGGATCCTTCACCTTCTGAGTCTGAAGAAGAAGCACCTTTACGGAGAGAAACATAACGAGAAAATAGAAGAGAAAAACATTAATTCCTGGTTAAAAATATTGCATGCTGCCTTTCTTTTACTGAAAAACAGCATAAACAAAATCCAGTCATTTTAATAGGAATCCACATGAACAGGAGTTTTGCATAAAGGTGAAAAAGTTCACTGAGCAGATTAGTCCAATGAACTGACCCCGCTGACCAACAAAAATCTGCTTATCTTGAAAGTGACTACTGTGTGAGCTGTAAATTCTTGATGGATTATTTGCCTTTAATGATAGCCTAATGGTCTTGGCTATTAAAGAAGCTCCACTTTTTTGGAAATAGGCTCATTCTCCAACTTCTAGTTAATAAGTTGTAATAATAGGAAAAATATAGAAACTATTTGATTATTATGAATTAAAATGCTTCTGGTCTAATCAGATTCAGTGACCTATGCTAAGCTATGTGCCATAGCCAGACCCAGACATCAGCTGAATAGATTCCAAAACACTAAAACTCAACTTATGAACTCTGGGGGAGTTGGAGAGTGAGCCTATTTCCAAAAAAAAGTGAAGTGTTCCTTTAAGGTCAGTTGAAACCTGCCTTGTCCTTCAGGTTAGATAACAGGAACTTTTATGGCACTTGGTGAATAAGGGGCTATTAGATAATACATAGTTAGGGCCGGTTAAACTGTCAGCTGTGCACTAAGGTCAAAGGTTATACTGTATGAGAAAGAACCTGCAAGGATTCACCTTATGATAATGAAGCACCTTTACAGATTTGGTGCTATTAAACATCATCTAATTTAAAATATGCTGAATACTCTCCTCCTATAAATTTTGCATCCGAAAGGGAAACAAATGCATATTCGGTAAGTCAGGTGCAAATAATTTGTCACCGTAAATCTTTTTTTAAAACTAATAGTACAATTTTAATGCCAATCTTTTGTCACTGGTGCAAACTGACCCAAAATATCTTGATTGATTGATCTTGATTTTTAAAAACTTACTGACTAATGTTTTTTTTTTTTTATTTAATTTTTTCTTAACTATAAACCTCATTGTATTCATTAAACTTAGCCTATGCTTAAAACATAAAAAGAAAGATTGCTTTCAAATATATTTATCTTGTTAAAAAGATGCTTATATGTTTTATTACTTAGAAAACGATCACAAATTGATTAAGCTATGACCTCACCTTCAATATAGACCTCTGCAGAGGTGTTGTCTGCTCCCAGTGCGTTGGAAGCTACACAGGTGTACCTGCCGGTGTCGTCTTCAAATGCTTCAGTTATCACCAGAGTGTGCAGGTCACCATCACGACAGATCTGGATATCAGGGCAGTGGTGAAGCTCCCGCCCCTCACAAAACCACCTGTCCAGTGGAAGAGAGAGGATGGTATTTTTTAATCAATTGCAGAAAAGAGGGCATTTCAATAAAGTCCCCAATTAAAGAGCTAAAATATTGTTCAGTAAAATTAGAATTCATCAAAACAAACAAATATGCATTTATTTATCTCACAAAATATAAATATTGCATTTAAGTTGAAGCTACTAACCTATTAATCTCAAAAACTGTGGCGTTTGTGTGAGAAAGAGGCTAAATAAATGTAAATGAAAAGACTGAGGTCATGTTTACTGTAAAACTACTGGCCACTTAGATGTCTGCAATCAATTTTCTCTTCCACTTTCTGTGTGTGTGCTTCAATCTGGTATAACTAATCCCCGCCAAATCTCTCATCTGAGGGTGAGTCAGCTCTAAAGAGACGGAGTGCAGATATCCCTCATTATAGTGATATTTCCCAGCTTATCAAAACTGCAGTGCTGTTTTTCGTCAAAAAGGGCTTTATCAAACTTAAATACTGCACTGATAGTCAGCTTTTCAGTGTTAAAAGTTAATAATGGCTTCATCTAAAATTGCCCCATACAGTATATTCACATCCATTACTCCCGAAAAACTATTTTTACCATTTAGCATTTTTCAGTGTTAAATGAATTGCAAGTAGTCTATATTTTTACAAATGGCTGTAGTGCACTATGTACATAAGATTATTAGGGGGGTAATTAAAAAAAAAAGCCTGCATAATTGCTGAATTTGCATATTTCACTAATATACAGTATAATAAGTGAAAAATACTTCAGAATTGAGAGAAACAAAGTCAGAATTGTGAAATGTTAACTCAGAATTGCTAGAAATCTGAATTATGTAATAAAAACTTATAAATATGGTCACATTAAAATGAAAACATTATACATCTTATACATTTCCATCTTATCTGTGCTTTTCAAAACAAATAGTCCTGACAGAACAGAGTCCTGACAATTAATATAATACACTGAACACAATTTCTAATATAGCTAATATGTAAATCCATTTGTCTCTGACAGGTTTTGTTGCTTAGTCATGACATTAAGTGACTCTCAGACAGGGAGGGATGTTTAGTTTGATGTGTGTGCACAGCTGGAATATGACACATCAAACACTCACACACCTAAAGCGGGGACACCGCACTTTACTGTGACGCACAGGTCTGAGAATCGTAAGGTCCGCAGGGAAAGTCCTTTACTCACCACACACACACACACACACACACCAAATGCAATTTCTGTTTCTATAAATCAGTTTCTTGAGATGCCCACCCCCCTCCCCCTAACCCCCAAGGCATGAATATGAAAACCAGTATACCTGTCTCGAGCACCTGTGAGTCAATGTTACGGTAAGCAACAACACACACATACACAGTCTGGGTCACAGCAACTCTAAACCATACTTCCTCAATACATCATATTGTGCGATTCATTCTAGTTTTCTTTGTACTCCAAATGTCCCAAACCACTTTCATCCATTCATCCACCCTCACACACGTGCACACACACACACACACACACACTTCAAAATGTGTCTGAAGTTATCTGGAATGAATTCTGGTTTAGGCGCACAGCTGTTCATTCAGCTCGTCTCCAGATCTTAAAATACTCTGGGACATCATTAAGATTTCTATAAAGAATCCCAGCATTCCGGAGCCTGCTGAGTCTGTTTCATTCCATCCTGGAAGTTAAAATGTTTTATCCATTTTCTGCTTCATTCGCGTTACCAAATCAAGTTCCTTTGTCCATTAAAGGGATAGTTCACCCAAAAATTAATATTCAACCTCATGCTGTTCCAAAGACTTTGTCTAATCTTCAAAAAACAGATTACGCTATGTTAATGAAACCTGAAAAGATTCAGTAACCACAAGTTAAAAAAGTTTTTATTTTTACATCTAATCAATCATCAATAGTGCATCATACACCGAAGAATGTGTGCATCACACACTAGAACAAACATCATTGTTTTTAATGCATCATCATATAAAGCAATCATATCTCTACAGAAAACAAGCAGTAATCTTATTCATATATTTAGTTTGACAGCGGCTTTACAGAGAGTTTGGATCAGGTCAAACTGTTTTGTTTACCATGTACTTTCGATGAAGGGACAGAAACCTCATTGGTTGTTTTTTTTTTAAAGATTAACCCAAGTCTTATGCAAGTACCATGAGGGTGAGTAAAGTGTAGAAAATACATTTTTGGGTAAACTATTCCTATACATTTCTATCTGGTTCAGTCCTGCTTTTGTCTCTGCATTTGAAATCAAATCCCAAACATTGTTTCTTTCTCTAAGGCTATAAAAATGAAGAATGTCTGTTACATTACAGCTGAAATGACTTTTCTGTGTGCTTTTGTAAATGTTTAAAATTGTTAGAGTCACTTTAGAACACCTTTGTGAATTCTGGAAAGATTCCAAGACATTCCAAGGTTTGGCGGCTCAGTTTCTCACCCCTCTGCCATTCATGGCTTGGACAAGAGCACCTAATCTATCAGTCATCCTCTTTGACTCGTCAATACACACAGAAAGAACAGACAAGCTGAACAGACATTATATCATCTTCATGGATTCAAATACTATTAACCATGTTCAGAACTGTGAGGGTTAACGGTTGATTTAATAGCATCAGATGAAACACATTAAGTGTGTAGTGTTCAGTTCTCTTCGTTCATTTTTTCTTCTGTCTCTCCACCTCTCTACAGGCTCATGCAAGCCTAAAACACTCATTTATCTAGGGAGTGAGAGTTATGGCTGTTTTTACGGTGCCAGGACAGGTGTGTGAGTCTGATTCACCACAGCATCAAACTAGCTTTTTGGTTCTGTAAGGGGGATTTTTCCCCTTAAGGATTATTGGTGGTTTAGATTCAATTCCAAAAACACAAAACACTTAATAAAACTAATTAAAATTTTAGAAAACTGATGGCACAAGAACACGTCTGGTGATTACATGTTGTCTAGAAAGTATGTCTAACGGCTATAGTTCTCTGTAAATGTTATAATAATTATAATCAAGGTACAAGTGAATTTCTGTTTCCCGGCAAAAGTGATGTGACCCTAAGATAAAGTAAAATTAAAATATTTAATTTGATCTATATTACTTTCAGCTAAATTGCTTGGGAAACATATTAGTATAGGGAACCATTTTCCCTATTAACTAGTTGCTTATTAGCATGCCTAATAATTTTGGCTGTTTATTAGTGCTTAAAAAACACAAGGGGGAAGCTCATAACAGGACACGAGAGTGAACAGAGGCTCAGGTCATCTATATCCGAAAGCTGGAATTTGTCACATAAATCATAGCGACAGGCAGACATGTTGTGTTTGTCATGTGGTGGAATCAGTCTACTTTCATTCTAAAACATTCTGCTTGTAAGACATCACTGTCATTGAGGTCAGGAAGCAGATTAAAACGTGCAATAGCTTGAGTCTGCGTGATCAAATTCAGATGGAGAAGCTTCTAATTGCTCAACTAAAGCATAGTGTCCATATGTTTCAGATCCTGCGTGAAGGCAAAAGTTTTTGTGTGCTTTACCGCAACTACAGCAAAATTAAGCCCAGATCTGGCATCAAGGGCATCTGTAGTCTTCACCCCTTTTCTCGCTCAATCCACAGCTATTCCCCCTCATTTGTCTTCATTATTAATTCTATCCTCTCTTCTCTCGAGTTACCACTTTGTAAGCGTATTTCAAGAACCGAGACTGGCTTTGAAACACTTTTTTGAACTGCTGACAGCTCAAACCCACAGCACATATTGCCATCTGGACCAAACACATCACTATATACAATATACTGTACATGTGTGCTCACTAAACTGCAAACTTGTGACTTTCAGGAAGCTCTGACCTGCTTTTACCAAGTGCAACATGTGGAACAACATTGTAATTAACCAATCGGATTTGAAAAAACAGTTTAGGCTTACAATCAGTGTTTGGTGCTTGTACATCTATCATTTCCTTTGGTTTTAGGCATTACTCATGTGTTAGGTTTAGGTGTAGAGATAAGGTCAAGACTATATTTTTGCGTTAAAACGCTGTTCCAGGGTCGACAAAATATGTTGAGCTAGGGACATGTCGAACTTGGCAAAATCAGGACATGCTTCAGGAACACAACTAATTTATCACTATGAAGCTTTTGTGTTGAAATTCTTAATTTATTTTGGTTCACACCCATTCGCCATCTTCCCAGAACGCACTTAGATAGAATAATTAGTGTGGTTGCGTTGCTTAATCAATTTTCAACATTAGATTTGGTTTTAAGTACTTTTTGATACAATTTTGATGTTTTAAAAATTAATACAAATTGATCAAAACTGTGTAAACATTTAAATAGTGTTCATAATTTCATAAATTCATAAATATTCTCTTACTACAATACATAAATACATATAGGGTCAGTTTCCCAGATAGGAATTAGATTAAGCCAGGACTAGACCTTTGCTAATTTAGGACATTTTGGAGAATTTTTAGAAACATGACACACAAAAATGCGTTATCTGTGAGCATTTTAAGACCAAACAATAGCAATAATGTATTTTATAGGACTAGTCTTAAACCCTGTTCGGGAAACTGCCCCATAAAGTATAAAATACATACAGCTTAAGAAACACATGCAGTTGGTTATAGACCAGTCAAAGCAATTCAACATTTTAACATTCACCCCCGATTTCACAGAAAAGGCTTAGGCCTAATCCTAGACTAAAATGTAAATCTGAGCTGTTTATGAAACCTGTCTATGAAAACAGGCCTTAATTGATGAAAAAAACATATTTTTTACTGCTGAAACAAATCTAGGCTTTGAGATAAAGCCTGACTTTAGTGCCTTGTTCATGGATGCTAAACCTGCCTCAAACCACCCAATTCCATCTCTCATGGTCCCTTGTCACCCAAATATGCTCTGAAGTAAAGGCCTCACTGCATTGCTTCTTGACTACTTCATTGTGTTTGTCTACATCTCTGACCACAACTCACAAACAGACTGGAGAACCAGCTCATGAGCAGTCAGCCTCAGTGCCCCTTCAGCCAATTCTCCCCATCATCACAAAATGACAAATGTGGCACATTTATTCAACCTTTTATGACTGAAAACAATTGACTGTCTTTCAGCATCTCATGCATGCCATCTAGCAGTTTTTGAATTCAAAAAAGTAAAAAGGTAAAAGACCCACCGAAGCAGTCAGACCGGCTTATTTCTGATGTAATCATCTGTTACGAAACAGGCAAATAGGCTATCACAATAAACCATTAAATATCCAAAGAACTGTTTCAGAAAAAAATATCCATGGGCTAAAACGCAGCTTGTCACGGTAATGGAACTAAACAAACAATGTGTTTGCCATAAACACCTGAACGTGTTACACAAGACTTCCCTGTTTAGGGATCCTAGTTTAGTTTTCCACCGGAGTTCTGCTGCATGCTTCACACTAATTAGATGTGGGTGGATTGGGTTTAAAGGCTTACAGGCAGTGGTGGAGCTTGCCATTTTGGTATGTGAGAAAGCCTGTTAGTTTCAATCAATAGAAGTTGGAAAATGCCAAAATCAAACCAGCTGCAAAGAGGAAATGGCCTCAAACAGTTTAGAATATATCTGTCTGTCATCTGTCTATTTTTGATCATTACAGAGCTCAGTATAAGTTTGTAGTAGTTTGTTGTACTTTGCTCATTTATTGATATACACACTATAGTTTTGTCATCAAGCATTCACAATTACATACATGTTTACTTTTAAAAAAGCTTATTGGAGGTGGAAGTGTTAAGGAATAGAAAGTATGGCAAGATTTGCTGTGTTGCCACAGTAACATGTCGGTCATATCCACAAACCGGATCTAATGAACAATAATTATGTGTAATTACTAAACCATCTAAACCAATTCATCTGCAACACTGTGTGTGTCTGTAAGAGAGAAATAGAGGGACTGGTACAAACTCTTTTTCTGCTTCTTGAGGTTTGGCCATTATGTGGCCAGTGTAACACAGCTTCCCTATTTAAACTTTCCATCTACAACAGCAAATAACAACAAGTTACAGAGTATGTATGTGGATACTGCTTTCATTCACTCCCTCATTCTCACATGAAAAAGACACACACTTCTCAGTCAAGCTATACTGTGATCTCTCTTGCAGTGTCAAGGTTGTCTCTATTCTCACACTTTTGTAATCGTGCAATAAAACTCAAATACATGTAAATTCAAATCATTTTTGTGTGCACTGCTGGAAGTAATCACAGGCATAGTGAAACACAAAGGACTGGACAGAAATGAGAAAACGCCACTCGCTGCTTCAATGGATAATTATAAGCCACCTTCAAAACCAGGGCATATTGATCTTCTGGCAGGAGTCAAACAAGTAAAAACCCCAAGAGTACAGACCAAGGGAGTTTGATGGTCAGCGTTAAACACTACTGAGGCTTTCAAGGAAACCAGTGCTGGTCTTATTCTGAAAAGTAAGACCTTTCTGACAAGAAACATTCGGTTTCCGTGACAAAAATACATATATAACAGCATAGACCGAGCAGAAATAGCGATTTTTACAGAAATGACAATTACAGAAATTGTCATAAAGTTTTAAATATGACATTATGACTATAAAACATAAAATGATTTATGAAAATATGAGATATAAATAAAATGCATATTTATTCAGAAAAAACCTGGATAGCTCTATATTACATGTACAGCCTTGTTCATTTGTATCACTCCTCTTGTTGTGTTTCTGACAGCGGTTTTAATACTGTTTTTGTGTCACATAATGTTTTAGGCAATAATGGAATAGTTAACACTTCAAACTTAGATAACGAAGATAATCAGGGTTGCCAGATTGGATTGATCATTTCCAGCCCAAAAGCTCACAAATACCCGCCCAAAAACCACCAAAAATCAAAATAATGGGATTGAATGCAAATCAAGGTTCTTAAGCGGCATTTGTTTTTTTACTGCATGACAATCCAACATAATAAATAAAAAAAAAAACTATTTAGTGCGCTTACCTTTCACTCTATAATTTCACACAGAACTAGGAAGTTTATATTGAACATTATACAAAACTTTGCACAGTCGGAAGTAACAAGTCCAGCAGATTTCAATACTAATCTGAACAGTATGAAAGAGAAAAGACAGGTTCGTATAGAACTGCGCTCTGATTTTAAACTTGCAGTGATAAGAGTCTTCATCTTCATCTCTCCTTCAACAGGTGTAGTTCACGTTTTGAGAGCTAAGACTCTGTTCTATACCATACTTATTTAGCCATGAGCACTATACAGTTAATCCGTTATCGCGCTGAACACCCGTCACTCCTGAATCATCAAGTCTGTATGCGGCTACGATGTCAACACCAGCACCAGTAGTCTTTGCAGTGTGCGTGTGTTTAGTACTGTTGTGATGACTGATTGGATGCGGTATGCACACTTGGGCTTGTATGTTAACTAATTAGTCTATATTATTCATATGTTTGGAATAATAAATGACCCCAAACCAGCCAAAATTGTGTCCACCCGCCAAAGCCAATATTTACCCGCGAAGATAAAGCCTATTTGAAATACTATTTACTATTACTAAATACTATTTATTTAGTACTGACCTGAATAGCATAGTTCACATAACTGACGTGCAAATAAACTTCACAAGAGAAAATAACAGTTGAATTTATAAAAATGACCCTGATTCTTAATACTGTGTTATTACCTGAATGATCCACAACTGTGTTTATTTGTTTAGTGAGTCCTGAACAGTTAAACCGCCTGCTATTCTTCAGAAAAAAATCTATATTCTTTAAATTTACAGCATTTTTCTTTCCAAAAATAACTGTATGATTTTGAGATCCATCTTTTCACACTGAGGACAACTGAGGGACTCATATGCAACTATTACAGAAGCCACAAAGGCTCACTTATGCTCCAAAAGAAACTTGCATTAACAGCTGGAGGGTGAAACTCTCTGAAGTTGAAGATCAGGATCAATTTAACTTGTCTTCTGGAAAACATGCAACTATCTTCTGTACAGTACCTTATTTATAATATATATTTGACAAGGACCATTTGGTTAACCCTATAAATTGTCACATAGTAAAATAAATAAATAAATGATTTTCAAAGTTCAACTGTGAAATTGTTGTGGTTGGATGTGCAAATTCTATTGATCTGAATTTCTGAATAATATGCTCCATATGCACTTCATCTATTGACTGGTGCTGGATAAATCAACTTTTCTTTTTCTTCCTCCTGTGTTTCTTTTTCACTTGCTCTCTTTTCATGCATGAAGGCCTGAAATAATCCGATTTGGCTTCCCCTGTCACACGCACCAGATCACGTGAGGTCACGAGGACCCGGAAGTAACCTCACGCGGGTATTTAAGCAGGAAGTAG
>JAUYWG010000057.1:9936633-9947495 GCA_034779775.1 Enteromius afrohamiltoni | reverse complement strand
ATCTCCGCGTGTGAGTTTTCCGTCACGCTACACTGGGACTAACCTCGATCATTCATCTCTTGTCTGCCTCCGTGACATCCCCTGAACTTGGCATATCAAGTGACCCGAAATTCAACCAGATCCGTCTGTTTGAGGTGTTTTGAAAAAATATGCTTCATGTCACTGACATCAGTCCAGACAACACCTCAGAAACACAGGAAACAATTCTGGAGCCAGAATTAAACGCTGACTAGCTTTGGGAGACAGTCTGAGAGGGTAAGGGTGGGTTGGGGGTCACATGCATTGCTGACACTAAAAAACAAAGCTTACAAGGAAAGTTTAAATAGCTTAGAAAAGTATGGAAACATTCAGAAACTTCCTATCAAGATAAATTAGAGTATTTGTGCAAACCGACTCCAAAAATGTATGACAAATGCTGAAGTCTCTGAGTGTAATTACTGGTGTCATTTTGCGCCTGGTTACAACTGACATCACAGGTCAGACGCTAAAGGTCAGAGGCCAGGAAGGGAACACAGGGAAGAAGATAGGAATGAAGAGAAGACCACAAGAGATGCCCCAAATAGAAATACTGATAGATGCATCTGCAGCAGCTGAATTATGAAGTGCTTGTAAACACACACACACACACACACACACACAGATACCATGCCAGCAACCCACTGCATTCATAACATTTACCAGCCTGTGTCTGACAAAAACACTGTATTATAAACAGTATGAATAATGAATATGTTAATTGTCATCTTAAATGCGGTAAGAAGCTTCATCTGAAGTTAAACATATACCAGAAAAAGTTGCATTTATTACAATTAAAAAAATATGTTATGAAATTGTTGACTGAATATTTATATACAAATATGAAAGTAAAGAGAAAATTTCAAAATTTGAATAAAATAATGGAATACTGAATAAAATATTTAACAAACTGATGCTGCATCAAGATCTACTAAAATTATATACAGTACTAAAAAAATTGATTGCATTGTTCAGCACATCATATTGCATGTATTTAGTCATCTAGATTTGAGATAACTCGACAATTGAACTTTATCTTTACTGATATAGTGAATAAATAAAAGTCTAAATTAAAATAAAAAGCACAATACAGAAGATAAGAGTATCAGATAAACAGACTGTTTAGAAATATTTTTAACATTCTACAACTGGTAATTTTAGCAAATATAAATGGTATGAAAATAATATCTTTTTTACAGAATTGATTCTAAAATGTAGTAGTTTTTTAAGCTGATGGAGGCAGAGCAAGGTAAAGGACAACTATAGCAACTTTTCAGAGTTCAAAGTTTAGTTGAACTTACCTGAGCTCTATGCTTTACTTGCTTCTTAAAGTATATCCAAAAATGCTAATTAAACATGAAGATTTTGTCTGTTTGAAATGCTCACACAATCCCTTTGAATGCCTACACAAGTCTGAGAGCTCCTTCAATCACTCACACATGTACACACTCTCTGCCACTGTGGGTAGAGCTGTGACTGAAGCACACACACAGCTGAAGAGAGAAAGAGAGCGAGAGAAAGGGAGGGAAGGAGCAGGCAAGAGTATGAGGAGAGAGAGAAAGGCACGCTGTAACTGTGAATAAAGACTTAATGGCACTCTAACCCTTTGGCAAATGTCCAGCCCACTCATTTTTTTCTGTCATTCATTCTCTCTTTAGTAAATTGCTTCAATCTCTAACTCTGTATCTCCTCAAATTAACATTCCTATGTAACAGGAACTATTTGACTCCGGTCTTTCATTTGAATTGGACTTAAACTGAATTCAAGATTTTTTAGAACTCAAATCTGAGTATTTAAACTTTAGGGGTGAATGGAGGACATCTCTTAAATGGACAACAGACTGCAATCTGTTGCATTATTTTGCAATAAAAATCCAAATCAAGACTTCCAAAAAGTTATTCACAGTTAATGGATATTCCTGTGTATTTTCACTTTCCTGCTATTGCTCTTGCTCTTGCCATTTATTTGCGATGCATTTTAAAAATTTTGGACAAAAGCATGATAAATTGCAAAATGAGGATCATGATGGAAATTAATATTTATTGTTTATAAATGGCCTTTTATGTTTAAACAGCTACCTGTACCTTGTAACAGTTACCATTATTATTATTCTTTAAAAGTAATTCACTTTTTTATTTGGCAAGAATATTAAAATGCTTGCTGAAGAATCATGTGACTCTGACTCTAAAGATGGCAGCTTTTCCATCTCAAAAATAAATGTAAACAGAAAAAAGCAAATTTAAATAATAAAATATTTTACAATATTACCGTTCTTCTGTATTTTTGGTAAATGCAGACTGGGTGAGAATAACAGACTAAAAATAATAATAATAATAATAAACTTTTGAATCAGACTGTGAACAAACTGTTTACATGACCCAAAACTCAGGCGTATACCATCTTATTTGGCCTTATTTTGGGAGGTATGTGGAGCCCAGTGTATTCTGGGTATTATTCTAGAACTCTATTGAGCTCACACAATAGCCAAACACAGAAAAAAAATGTATTGCCGCTTCAGCTCCGCTCTTGCCCATGCCAGCATGTCCAGGTCACAGTCCAGTGGGCACCTTACCAACACTCTCACATTGACACATTAACACAATGAAACTGGTGAACATTGCTTATGCTTAGTTTGATTTTATGAACAAAAGAACACACAAAATAAATAAAAAACAATTATAGTATTGTGTCAGTTGCATGGGATGCATTAAGCATTTCAATAATCTTTCGGGGCCTAGACAGAAATAGCACGTTTTAGTATTGGACAGAAGAGCCCACTTAGCACTGAGCTAAAAACAGAGCTAACGGACCAGGTGCTGTTAGCTCTGTTTTTAACTCAGTGCTAAGTGGGCTCAGTCAAACAGATGGTTCTCACCTGTTCCATCGATGCATTCTGGGACAGTTAGAGACAAGATACATAAGCAGGTAGGCCATCTTATCACTGATAACTTTTTTTGGAACCGGCAGAGGCATGTTATATTTGCACAATAACACAATTGTGTTGTATACAGTACAGTTAATCCTTTATTTGGGGTGAGGTTTAAACGTGTTGTGGCATATTGAGATTGTTACATTTCGCAGACCTTCATGAAGAGTAAGCAACTCTCAGTCTTTCAGTCCATAAACAGGTGGAACATTTGGGTGGGGTATTTATGGAGCTTGTTGCATAGAGCTCAGAAAGTACTCATACCCCCAGAAACACACACGAAGAGACACACACTCATATCTGTGCATCAAAGCATTCATAAACCAGCACACAGTACAGAATGATGCACAGACACACCCACTTTTATTAGAAAGAAGTCTAGCATTAAAAAGTGTGGTTGCATGATTACTTTCTCTCCTACAAACACATTCCCATGTACACAGGCTGCGTCCCACACCTCAACAGTGCCCGCTCTGTGTTAATTTATCTGACCAAGGAGGTGCTCATGTTTCAGAGCCAATGCTTTACAAACAGAAACACAAACATTTTTTTTTGCTCTAATTATGAATAATGATTACTATTGGTGACACCAAAGGCAATTCCACCTCAGAGTAAAAACTAATGAAAAGTCAATTGTAAGATGTTTAAAATTAGAAATAAAGCACACTGTCCGATATAGAAAGCTGAGAAATGCTGCTTCTGCAGGTAACACATGGAAGTGGGATTCAAAGCCAACTTTTTTTAAATTTGTAGACCAGAACATGGCATGGCAAATGGATAAAAACAAAACATTCACTGTTGGTCGTGAAGCTAACTTTCCTTTGATTCCTTCACCTCCTGTCTGTTGACAAAGACTGGAGGATTTTTATAGGTAGCATAGATGTATAAAGTCTATGGGTCGCCGTGATTTTGCCAAGACATGATCCTGCATCAACATTACTCTCCAGAAATATAGTCTCTCAATCCCTACACCTAACCCTACCCAAAATGTATTGCTAAAATGAGTGGGAAATTATAGCTGATCAACAATCGTAATCTTAAAACAGATATTTGATCCCTCAAATCTGATTGGTTTATTGGAATGTTCTTCCAGGAACATCTTGTACTTGATGTTATTTGATGTTATTTATGTTATGTTGTATCTGTTGACTTTTTAAAGAAATGTACAGTAGTAACATCCTTTTGGTTTTGACCAAGAAATTCTCTTTTTTTACTGCACAATCACTAAGCTGTCAGACACATTCATGTAATGAAAAAATAAATCACATATAAAAGTCACATTTGCAAGATAAAAGTCATGCTGCTATGCAAACAATTCAAAATTACAAGCTATAGTGATACTGCAAGTTATGTTGCGCAAGTACTTTTTCTTTGGCTCTGAGGCAGAAACAAGCTTTTATACCTAAGGGATGTTTTGACAGATTTAACTAACTTCTGGGAACAATTTTGTCCCCAAAGTAAACACAATAAAGCTCTGTGTGAACCAAGCCACCAAAATAACAAAGAGAACCAAACCTCTGTTAACTTTCAATAAGCTCTGGATCTTCAGTGCATCCACTCACAAAAAGTATGACATGATGATTGTCTTTACAATGCAAAGAAAGCACAGAAGCTGTATCTTTATCTCATTTTTATTCATTTGCTGACTAAAATTAGATACACTAAAAATGACAATAAAGTTGACTTTATAGTGTAAAGATGCCTTATGTGCACATACAAATCTGTCAGATCTATAAAATATTAGATTGTTTTATATCTCAGCACCTAAAAAACTATATTGCAAGTTGTTTTTCTATCCATCTGACTCTCATCCTTCTTTTCCAGAGGTTTTCCAAAGTTCATTTGAGCATCATATCAAGATGCTTTTCCAATTACCATAGCAAACTGTACATTTCCCCAAGAAAAGAACACCATTTAAACAAACATTAGTCCTGTCTGGATGCACTAAGATGCTTAAGCAAACACTCTAACATAGTTCTCTAAATAAACAAATCGTTAATCTGACACAGGGATCAATGAGGACTAACATTATTGAGTCAACACTATTGAGTGAAGTCAGTGATGGTGAAAGACGTTGAAAAAAGACAAAGACTGTTTAAAGACCAGCACTGAAGTTCAGATTAAATGTACAAAGGTTTCTCTGAATTTTTAGCTAGAAAAGGATCTTTTGTGTTTCCCTTTGAGTTTATATAACAGATACACTGTGTATTTTATACTGTAGTTTCCCTCCCAATTCTCTTGTCCTGTATTAATATGTTGCACACACAAAACGTCATCCTTTACTGGGTTGAAATATGAATTTCATTTGTTTGTAAATCAAAAGCTGAAGAAAACAATAAAACTAGATCAACTGCAGAGACACGGTCACAAACTCTCACTGACATCTGCCTCAAACTCACATTCATTTCATCTGGTTTTTGGAAATAGCTCATGCTTCCAACAAACACAAATCGATGTATGCCCAAAGGCACGAATGAGCTACAAAGCTGACATGCTCTCCAATTTACAGTACACAGTCAGTGTACAAATTATACAGATCCAAATCTGATGGAGGTCTTCTAACGGCTGTTAAACAGACCCGTTCAAGGACAGAGACACGACTGATGTCATTTCTCATGCAGGAAGCCCTTTCTGGCTTTGTTTTGCCTCATTTTGCTTCTGGACATCTGTTGAACTGTATCTGTTAAATGGTTCGGAGCTTTCCAAAATATTCTCTAACCTAATGTGTGTCTTTACATCATGTTCACAAATATGTAACATTAGTTTAAGCCTTTAAGGGGTTCACTATGAATGAAATATAACATCAAACTGAGATATATAACGTCAAACTGCGAGAGATAAAATCATAGTGCAAAATAAAGTCAGAAACAGTAGTAGAAGGTCACGTCGCAAGATCATACTTAGAGACACGAAGCCTCAAGGCAAGTAATAAAGTCACTGCAAGATCATAAAAAAATGATAGTACATTTGATATATATTGATATGATACATATTCAATGAAAGTCAATGGGGTCCAAAAACAACAATGGACCTCACTGTACATTGTCTCCTAAACTGCTAAAACCATCAGTGATATTCACCAGCATGCGTGGCACTCCACATCTAAATCAACTTTATATTTAATGGCCTTTCTTCAGAAGAAGCACTCAGTTCACATCTTACTTTAAAAGCAGCTCAATCATCTACAGTTACACTATTAAACATGACACCATTCAATGTGAAATGGAAAATTTTTCACATTGATAAATGCCAAAATACATTAATCTTCATGTACATGCGCGATGATTTCAGCTTTCATAATCGGACCACTGCCAATACAGACTCTTTCTGTCTTTGCACGTGCATCCGTGGCCTAGTTTTGACTCCAGTAAGTTCCTGCACAGTGAGCGAAGCCATTATATACGTGTATGATTCAGATGACCCCGACCCTTGCCTCCCTCGATGCAGACGTTTATAGAGTCGGTAATATCACAAGGGTCAGTTTAACAGGCGAAACCAAATGCTCGGAGACATGACTCCCTGAGACTGTGACATCATCACAAGATCTCCGGCGCCTCACGGTCGAACTCACAGAGAACCGAAGAGATGGACGGAGATGAGAAAGAGGATTAGAAGAGGAAAGAGACTGAGGGGAGGAATTATGAGCTGCGTGGAAAGAATTTTTTTAAAGGACAGTTAAAACTAGAAAGTGACGGATGGGGACATGATAAGAGCGTGTGATAAAGAGAAAAATTAGGAAAGAAAGACGAATGAGTGCTATTATATGAAGAGATTAAAGAGAGAATGAGAGAAAGAGAAATGACCAGATGTGGAGTTGGACAGATGAAGAGGTCTGTGTCTTTTGACAGTTTAATAGGCCGACTGCAATCCTGTCACAATCTGCAGGGTAACATATTCTGTTAAATTATTTCTGCATGACCAGGACACAATTTCATGAACTAATTTCCATAAACACAATCTCTAACTAAAGGTTTTTAAACTTTTTGATTGCTCAGACCCCCAAATGTGACGATTAACTTGTATAACTAACTATGTATGAATATATAATATATAGAGAGTTATATAGAATATATACAGAAATAAATAAAAAGGTTGGTAATTAAATATTTATTAGTAAGAATATAATCTAAATATGTATATCATACAGTAGCAACAATATAAGGATATAATATAAATATATATTATTATTTTATATTATGGCAAAAAAATATTCATACACATATAATAGATAAACATGATAAAAAATAAAAAAAGAATATATAGCATATTGTATAAGTGTATTGTCTTATTATAATTATGTTAATAGTCTGATAACTGCAATCCATGTCTCTGTAGCAAAAGTATATGTTCTTGCTAACGAGCTGCCATACACTACATTTTTATTTTATTTTATTTTATTATTTTTTTATTTTACCTTACCTGATAGTGACAATCGACAGATTTCGTCAAGGCTCAGTCACTCAAGTGTTCTTGCATGTTAATAAAATAAAACATTCAGTGACATGCGACAGATTTCATCAAGGGAGGATCTCTAACGCCATTAATAACTCATTCACACAAGTGTTCTTGCATGTTAATAAAATATAACAACAAATATATCTGTATTTAGGCTTACCACTTGTGATCGGCTCACTGAGACAGATGTTAACACCAGGTGTATCCAGGGTCATTCATTCACAGACACCCACGTACACTTGCGTGCATCCACATGCACACACAAACACGTACACATGTACAATAAACCAGTCATAAACACAAACAACTGCTTTTCACACCAACGAATATCAATGCAAAAGTCATAATACAATTAAACCACAAACGCATACGAGATATGAGAGATACTATATAAGCTACATAATTGATAGCAGGTTATGGTTCAAAGGCTGTCAGTCTCTTGGCCCAAACTCAAGAATTCAGGAGCATTCAGACCTAACAGCCATATCAAGCCCTGCCTCACGGTACAGCCCATGAATCCACCTGACATGCTGCTACCAAAGTGCGTGTGAACATCTTCATTCCATACATGGTAGGGTCCACATGCACTGACCATCGGGCAAGATAACGCTGAATTTTTTCTGACGTAAGTGTGCGTATGTGTGCGCTAGCAAACAGACTTTAGCATGCCAAAGTGACAGAGTCCTTATTAACACCATCCTGTTCTTTACGTCGTCCGTGTGATTATGCGCTTGAGTAAGAAGTGAGCAAGTGTGTGAAGTTAGCTGACAAGTGTGTGCTGTTTCGCGCAGCACTGTGAGTACGGATCCTTTGGTGGCTTTTCTGTCTTGTTATCGTGACCTATGACCTATCCCCACGTCTTTGCCTCATTTACACCAGCAGCTCCTCTGCAGCTGTCTTTGGAAATTGCTGTTTTATCAGGACTGTCCTCATGACATCACTGCTGTCATTATTATTATGCAGTATTCTGGCTGCAGTATTTACTCTTATCAGTTCTGCACACAAGCTGCTGATTTTGCCTGTCAGCTTACAGGGCTTTTATTGCTATTCCTATCAGTAGGAAATTGTTCTCACAGGGGAAGGAAAGTGAGAGTAAAATGTACACTTGATGATTAGTTATTGACTATTTAATAGGGCTGGTATTTGAATGCCTTAATTAGATACGATTAGGTAGATTTATACAGTTGATTTATGACAAATATGATGCAGGACAAAGAGCAAACTCACTGCTTTATGGAGCCTAGAGAACATATATAGAGTTTTTGTCTCATATTTACATCATGTAGTTAAAGGAAAACGCAACCGTTTTCACGAGCGACAACACGTGTAAACAGAACCAGGAACTACTGTATGGTGAAGCAGAGCTAAATACAGCGTTATTATGTCAAAAAAATTATTTCTTTATATAAAACAAACATATTCCCATTATTTCCAAATGTAACTGTAACCTGAATATTTACTTGATTACTTGATTTTTAATCCATTAAAATCCATTACAAGTAATCCGTTACTTCTCAACCATGCTCCTGAATGAATCAGCAATTTATACGAATCAAATAAATGAATAAATGACTCAATGATTTAATCATTAAGGTATTTACAGCCGTAATCACGTATGTTTACCAGCAACTACTGGTAGTTTTATTTATAAACTAAAGAGTATAAGTTCATTAAAGAAATAATAGGCTTACCAGCCCTATTTAGGTGACCCAATTTTTTTGTTCATTTTATTTTAACAGCAGGGTTTACACACAACGAAAACATAAATACAAATTATAGAAGTTGCATACATTCAGATGCAATAAAAAATACAAATAAATTCAAACAAAGAGCCAGATCTCCGTGTCCATTACTTAGTTTAATAGTGTAATTACAGCTATTGTGTATTTTATGTATGCTAATATGTTTGTGTTTTTTTTACTGTTTTTCAGTCCCAGGTGGCTGCTGTTCGCTGCACTGTCATCTTGGCATAAACAAAACACAACAGCACTTCATGGGAACACCGTTGCTAAGGGTTACGTCATAGATTAATGGTAATCTTTCACTGTTTAAGTGCCCTGTGTCGAACGCAGATACTTTTCTGAACTTCAGTCTATACCCGTTACAGCAGGCTAAAGATTGTCACACACAAAAGACAGCTTAAGCTTTGTTTAAAATATATGATTGGATGGAGCTGCACCAGATGGAAACCTTGTAAACACATATACAAAGCATAAGTACAAAGCAAGTTTATATAACAATAAACATGCAGGGAACAAAACATTAAACAAGAAATTATATAAGAGAGACGAAAGATCTCTGCAGATGCTGAATGTGGTCAAGAAGATACTTAAAATAATAGCTAATTTACCTGAAACTATTGTTTTATGAGTTTTTCAAACCCATATAAACCAACAATGGAACTTTAACTTTAAGGTCTTTAACCTTACAATAACCATTACTTATGGCAAAACTGTGTATCCAATGACAGCCAGTACAGATCAAACAGAAACATTGTAAGCACACATCACAGCGTTATTACAGTGTCAATGTTAAGTCATAATCATTTGGGATTTAGGCCAAAATTCAAGTCAGCGTTTCCATTATGGAGACGTGTTGAGACTTCTAGTTTAAACCCTGGAGGTCATGACAGTGATTTACTCACACAACACACAGATACAAGGTCAGAAGTCAGTACTAAAGGGCGATGAGGGAAGATTTCTCATCCCTGACTCATCTCTGATCCGTATGTTTCTAATGCATCACAAAAAACACACTTGAGTCACCCTATGCAGTTTTACACTCATGTTTATGAGATGACATTATAATAACAAGCTACAGCGAACCAAACAAGAGCAGGTATGAAACTTGACAGAGATTCCCACAGATCAAACTGTGATATTATGATCATTATAAAGCAGAATAATCGCTTCTTTATATTCATATATGTGACTCTTGACCACAAAAATATAACATAGTTGTAGCAATATTGTATGGGTTAAAATGATTGATTTTTCTTTTATACCAAAACTCATTAGGATATTTAGTAACGATCCTGTTCCGTGAATTTATTGTGTAAATTTCCTACCATAAATATTTTACAACTTCTTTTTGATTAGTAATATGCATTGCTACAGTAAGAACTTTGTTGGGATGATTTTCTCAATATTTCGATTTTTGTACCCTTGTATCTCCGCCAAATATTGCCATATGTCAAATATTGCTTTCCGCCTCACACACACAAAAATCTAAACTTTATGACTGGTTTTGTGGTCCAGTGTCACATATACACACTACTGTTCATAGGTATGGGGTTTGTTAAATTTTTTCTGAAAGAATTGCCTTATGCTCATTACTGTTGTATTTATTTGATAAAAAATATAGTAATCAAATGTACTGTAATTTATTTTTGTGATGGCAAAGCTGAATTTTCAGTAGTCATCCAGTCTTTAGTGTCACATGATCCTTCTGGAATCATTATAATATT
>JAUYWG010000057.1:9919133-9934133 GCA_034779775.1 Enteromius afrohamiltoni | reverse complement strand
CTAAATTAAATCTCGTTTTCATCTAAAAGAAATGTAGCCCAGGCTATTATCCTCAGGCTATCTATTTCATTTGGAGTATTTTCTATATTTACTGATTGGGCTGTGTTGTGTGAATTTAAATGTTTTCACAACTAAGAAATCTAGAAAAAAACTGTATCATATTTACACAGCTTATAAGTCCACCCAAAAAGAGTAACACTGTGATCAACCACACCAAATATTAAACGAGTAACTGACACACACACACACATAAAAAGGAAGGAAAGAATCACCTAAATGTCACCTGCACACACTGTACACATTAACAAGTGCATATGCTGTACTCTGAGATCTCTCGTTCCTTGCATGCATAAATCTATAGAGGCACCTCTATTAGGCTGGGCACTATTTACCTCTCTGCCAAAGGCAGTGTTTATCTAACACCTTGCCTCTCCACACCTGCAAGTAATGGATGAAAGAATGTAAATGAGAAAGATACACTCCTCTCTACCCGAGATAATGTCACCCGGTCACTATCCTGGTCTGAGAGTATCACTAAGAGCAAGCAGTAAGCCATACTAACTTCCCTTAAAGGTCAGTTTCACACAAGCCTCAGCCTTAAAGTTGAAATATCAAGTGTATTCTAAAATCATCCTTATCCTCACTGTTACAAAAAAACAAAGCTTGGATCAGTTAGTCAGTCATAGATCAATTACGTTTCACAGTAAAAGGCGCTTTATGCACAACATTAGCTCACTGTTGCGAAATGTTGTCAGTCAGCTCTGATGTACTCAGACTGGAGCTTGACACAAGCTGATGATGTCACTTACAGGTTCAGCAGACGTACAAGAAACTGGCGCTGTTTCGTCACACGCAATTTAATTCCAAAAGAGTGCGTGAGAATGTCTTCACACCCATGACTGGGTGAAAATGATCGGGAGCTACAAAAATAAATGATTTATGCACTCACATTTGATGGCTGTATCAACCAGAAGACACTATGTGATTATTACAGACATATAATACAGTACTCTGTGCAACAGTATTGTTGTAAGTCTATTATCAGGGTACATAGATACCCATTCGGTGTGATTCATTGTCATTTGCACTTCAAGAAGCCAAAAGACAGAGGCAAGAATTTGCATGTATGTGATGGAGACATTGGTTGCAATAGATACACTGGAATTCAATGTAGGCCTACATATTAAATATCTGTCAACTAGTGAATAACAATTTCCATTGTTACACAATATTTGTAAAGCAACAGAATTGTGAGATCATAGAAACGGACCTGACAAAAAGACTATCCCAACTCTAATGTCCCCTTCAACTTCAACAAAAGTAAGCACAATTTTTACTCAATTTAAGCTTCTCAGGTTAACTGATATCTGTTTAAAAGATGTTTACTGAAAAAACATGGCAAAAATAATCAATAGTAATATTTATATACTGTGTGTATATATATATATATATATATATAGTTTAAATCTACTAACATATTAACTGACATATTACTGTAGACTTACTGATATAACAATTATATTTAGAGTAGCCCACTATTTCTTAATATTAAGCCTTAAAATGCAAGATATTTAAAGTTTATCTGAAGTATACTTGCAATAGTTCCACTTTAGCACAATCAAATATACTTTAGTATATGTTTAGTTGGACTTCAGCACTACTTCCTTACAATTAAAAGTGCATTAAGAACAAATTTTGCGTTATGTCCAATTTAGCAGACTTTATGTACACCAGTTTAGTTTACAAAAAGTACAATGACATTACATTACATGAAGTACATAAACATGTACATATATTTTATTATTAAAGCATCAAATAAATGTGTTCAAAATTAATTTTAGTATTTTTTTTTTATTGACATATTATTATAAATTTGTAAATGGCTCATATTTGTTATACTGCAGGTAAACTTAAGTGTTCAAACAAACATTAATACTATAAAGATAACTAAGAAAAAAGATATCACCATCCACACCAACAGAAATAATGTGTTTATAAAGTGAAGTGGATTCTGATTGGATGTTAAAAAATATCATTCATCAACTGGATTTATCATTCCTATCAGATTTATATATAGTTATATTCCTGATAAAGCTAATTCTATCTACAGTACAGTACATCTCCTTTAGTCCGAACAGTCTTTAGTATTTTTTCCCTCTCCCTCATGTTTCTAAAATCCTCTAGCTGCTCTCTCTACCTCCTGCCCATGCAAACTAACTAAAAAAACATGTCTCAATAAATATAACCCTGGGATATGTAACACCTGTATGTAAACACTATAGTATTTATACCAAGGGTCTCTGTAGTGTATGCTATGAGGTTAGTAAATAAACTATATCTTGTTTTGCTCGAACCTGAGATGCAACAGTTCCACCTAGAGGCTGAAACAGTGACCACACAGTCAGTCAATCTTGGATAAATGGCATGTCACATGCTATATCTCCATGTGGAGCTATTCTACGAGCTCTCTGTCTCTCTTTCTAACACCTACATATTCCCTAAGAAGGTGTAGAAAGGTGGGGAAAGTAAAGCCATATGGAAAGTGTCAAGTCATTGCATGGACAGCATTCCAGAGCCTGGCTCCTCTATGCCGGCCGGAGGCCTATTTATATTGACAGGATGAGGCCCGGTTGCAGTGGCAGAGGGAGAAGGATGAGGCTTTGCATTTCCAGTGTGCAACCACCACGTCCGTGGAGTCCAAGTGTGTGTCCATCCCCTTTCATTATGCAACCCCACGTGGGCAGAAATCCCCGTTTACTGTTGTCCCTCTCTAGCTCAACGCCAAACCTCCTGTTGCTGGGTTGGAAAACAGTGTGTGTTGTACAGATCAGAGCACGCAGAGCTCTGTGTTTATGCACTCAAACTAACAGAACATTAAACATCTGAATTATTGTTATGTTTTTTTCCCCTCAGTTCCTCATCATTTCTATAATAACAAGTGGTAAGAGCAGGCTAAACTGACCGTCCAAGCTGATTCAGACTGGTTTGTTCTGGTTAGATCTGGATTAAAGCTAGTGAATTATGCAAAACTAAAAGCAATATCATGGCACTTGTCATCAACGAATAATCAAATTTACATTAATATATAATTTGCTTTCAATTTTTGGATTGTCACCAGGTTTTTGTGTCAAGTAATGGGGTCTTCAATTGACATATTAGTGTGTTTGTGTGTGCACATTTACAATGTTATATGCAACTTTCTTGGCAAGGTGCCATAGTTTACTTATTTTATGACAGTTTCATTGATACATAATTTACATAAATAATTTAATTTGTAAACATTCATATCATTCAAAATGAAAACGAATTTTACTCATCCTGTAGTGTTTCACAGAAGAAATAAAGTAATCTGAAATGACATGAGACAAAGATATACAAAATTAGAATTAACTCACATTATTTCATTTATATTAAAGCAGTACTTTCTGTTTGATAAATATGATTAAATTCAGATAATTTAAGCAGTTTATTGGTCATGATTAGAATAGATGAATTACTATTATTAATCAATTATTCATTATAAATTAAAGTTTTTAGCTTAAAGTTTTAACATTGAACATTCCATTGTTTCACTTTGCGAACAATGTAGAGATGTTGTGTTTGAATGTTATGTAATGAGCTAGTAAAATATAAAAAATGTTAGACAAATGTCCAAGTAAGACTTGCATTAAAGACAAAAAAAAGATTCTATTCTATCCCATTCTTTAGTTCATTTTAGGTCTCAAATAAGTGTATATTCATTCTTTTTTGATATATTATTTTATTTAAAGATACTATTTTAAAAGCTCAGCCACTGCTCCCTTTGCTTTTGTCAGTATCTGTTTATTTCCTTTTCAGAATATTAATAGAGATTTTTGACAGTGGACACAACAACAACAACAAACTTACACTTGAGTTGAAACAATGTCAAGGCATAACATTAAGGAAACCATCTGACTGATAGTGACTGGCTGTTCTAAGAATATTTCCTCAGTGTTATCAACGGCGTGGAGGAATCAGCTATAATGAAAATGACCTTTTAAACCACTACGGGAAGGTGTTGAGTTGCACTTTTAATTTTAATGAGATGGATAGGGCTAGCAGATTAACAAAAGAGCTGGAGAGCTCACACACCTCGTCGCATTCATTGCAAGACACACTGAGCTCCAAGACACCAGCAGTTACTGGAATGGAAACGTCTACAAAATGCAAGTAAACATCCCCACTCAAACAGCAACTGCACCAACATGATTCTTAAGGTGGGTAATGAGACCACACAGACTTCTGTCTTCTACTACTAATTTCCACATTGGACACTATGCCCACACACAATGTGGAACATCCCTCTCAAGCAGCAGTACACTATCAAGAATATCTCTGAAACATGATCTCTGCTCAGTGCAACCATCTCTATAATGTGTTTACTGGAAGCATATAGGTAACCCATGATGAATTACAATAATGTAATGCCTAAATGGAGAAAATATGGTAGACCTAGTATGATATCTGAGTTGTTTAGAACAGCAAGTACACTCAAAAAAATGATTCCCTAACACTGTTCAGTTTATCTAACATAATTATGTTTGGTTCCCTATTTAAACAACTGCATTGTGTTAAACTGACTTAAACCAGTTTTGTTTTGTTTCAGCTTAATATTTTCATTTTGAAAGAACATAAATGATTTTAATTGTGTTACTAGGAAGTGGATTTTCCCTTCCCATCATGCTTTGCACAGGGCTGGATAAGGATAGTAAATTTTGAAATAACATGTTATTTTTGGCATTTTTATCAAGATGATAAAACTAGGAGACTTGTTAATGTTCATTGCTCTTTTATGTTGGTATTTAAAAGACCTTCTGATATGTTAGTGTTTTTAGGGGTTACCATTGTGGTAAAGTATATAGCATGTGCTTAGGGACCTGCTAACAGGCCTTAATGTTGTTTTAAGAATATTAATAAAAATACTTTGGGCATGTTATGGATGGATCAAAACTGTCTAATAATATGCATAACAAGTTGGCTAATGCCTAAAGTTAAGTAAAACTTATCTTATTTTTCAGTGAAGAAGGATGTCTTCCTATTACTTTATTAAATGTTAATGTTTTAGCTTTAGTTCAAGAAGCATAAAATGTATAATTTTCATTAAAACTATATTTGATCAAATTGAGTTGACCCAACTCAATTAAGTTTCATTGCATTACTATATTTTTTTGAGTTGGGGCTACACATATTTATTGGATGAAAATCCTGCCTTTAATTAAGTTAAATTTTGTAAATCTACAAAATATAAATACTGTCATTGTCGCTTTAGTTTTATACAACTCAAACACATCAAGATCTGCACTGCACATGAACCTCAAAAATTCAAGACAGACATTCAATTTAAGAGTCAACTCTCCTGAAAGTTGTTGAATAATTCACACACTCCTTTGTGTTTGTGTTGCTCTGGAACATTTGCAGGAATCATTCCGAGGTTACACTTGCAGGAGGGACTGAGTTTATCTGCACCAGCAAGACTGCAGTGGTATTACTATAAATAGCACCTGTTTGTTTGTTATCTTTCCGATGCTGGCAGGAAAAAAAAGATCAAATTCCTGAATCACAAAATAACTGCCTTACTGTAAGATCTCATTCACACAGTAAACAACACTGTTTATTATAATAGCAAGTGCTCTATGACAGAAAGAGCTAGTTTATCCCTTACCCTGGCTTGCTGAATAAACCAAAAGGTCAAGAAGTTCACCAAAAGTTCCCAAAGTTTTCCCCATAAGACACAATTTAGTTATATTTTATACCCAGCATGTTCGTCAGTGAGGCAAAGCTGAGAATAGAGAGAATGGCATTTACAAGCCGTAGATTTTGCTTTGTTCAATTTTATGTCATATTAAGGATGAAACTTTCAAATGACATAAACTACACACAATTACCACAATAATCACCATTATAAATTACCACAAACAAGACTTTTGAAACCACTTTGTGCTTTAAAATATTTTTACATAAAGTAGCCTTTGGGTAAGACTATTAATTGACATTCAGGTTCTTGTGGTAAAAATCCTGTTCATATTCTTAAGGGAAACTCCCATCCACTCCCATGAAGGCTATTTTCAAAAATCACCCTCTATAACCTCATTCACTATTTCCTACTCCAATAATAAAGTTCACCGATTGATGTGAATGCCATCTTCAGTTAGAAAACTTTTTTATAACATTTAAAAAAAAAAATGAAATATCAAAGTTTGTAATATTGTGATTTTCTTTGTAGTTGGTTGATCTGCTACACAACTATTAACGTAACTTTAATTCCTTAGCCTGGGCCCACCCGTACTTCATTTGACGCAACATTTACTTTGCGAGCAAAGTTAGTCTGGCAAAGCTGCTGTTTTAGAGCATTTGCATTCCCAAAAAAGTGGGAACCAATGAGGTTCTGCGACGCAAAACCGTACCGGCTTTCAAACATGGCGTGTACCAAGCAGCAACAATCGTTTGACTGCTGTTGCAACTGTTTTGAGAAATTTTCAAAACAGAGAGGTTTTCTTTGAAAACGGAGCAGAAGTAATTAAAGTAAGCAAAGACATTTTCCTACTGCTTTAATGAAGCTAGCTACAATTGTTTACGGTGGCTTCAGGTTCCATCTTTACGCATACGTAATCGGATTGAGTGGTCTGATTGGTTGTAGATTCGTCCAGCACTATACAGGGGCATCTGATGGACACAGGTTAAGCCCGCCTCCCAGAAGGGGGGTAGTAAGGTAGCTTTGCCAGACTAAGCTCCTATGAGCTTTATAGTCGCGGAAGCCAGGCTATAAATTCCTATGAATGCCAAAAACACTTCCGCAACCAAGGCTGCTGTAAAAGTGGGCAGGCACTGTTGCCCTCTATAAGTCACACCTAAATGTCAATACTAATATTTCACAATGTCCTCTTTCATAGAATCTATTAGGTGCGATTTAGACAACAGCACAACCCTAAGGGATACAGGCAATACCTGAGTAGCATAAACCAGGTTATCCTACCTGACTAGAGGAAGGGGATTTCCAGTCACTCTGCATTCAAGGCGGATAGGGCTTCCTTCTGCCACCTCCTGGCTCTTCAGTTTCTGGGTGAAGTGTGGAGGACTCATGGGTCCATCTAGACTAAACCCTCTGCCCTGATGCTCATCTGACTCAACATCAGCCTGAACCTGGTGCATACTTTCCTGCTGGGGCTCAGAGGAAGATGAAGAGGATGAAGGGGGCTGAGCCTGCTTCATGGCCAGCCGCTGGCTCCTTGGAGACAAGTAGCCGCTGTCGGGTGAAGAAGAGTCTTCATCATTTTGTTGATCCACACGTGTGGAGCCTTTGAAGATGGACGAGAGCTCCTCAATGAAGGTTGCAGCTCGGCTGCAGAACTCAGTAGCTGAAGCAGCTCGTTCGTTGAGCTCCAGGCCTCCGTGGACCAGCCGAGGACGGTCCTGCTTATATACTGGTGTGATGGATTTTTGGCAGACAAACTTTTCGGGTGATTCAGGTGCAGTGCAGGGCCTGCTGAGTGGCATGCTCTGATTGGATGTGACTTTACCTGATGTGGCATCAGTTGACTGAGATGCTGAATCTGGGAGAGCGGGGTCTTTGGTTTCTGAGTAAAGAGGCAGGTGCTCTCTGGGAACGAGGGGTTCATCTTGGTCATTTGGGTCACCCGCGTCACTCATAGCTTCTCGAGCCAGATCCAGACTGAAGCTGATCTCGTCCTGGCTCAGGAAAGCAGAAAGTTCTGGAAAGTCCCCGTCCCCACTCTCTAACTCAGCCATTGAGTCCAAGTAAACCTCTCCATCAAGAGGTGGCAACGAAAGCATGCCCCCATCCCCCTCCAAGGACACGCCCCCTTGGTGACACGCCTCCTTCAGTAGCATAGAAAGGGGGAGTGTGTCATTCCAGCTCCCGTCCTGCATCCTGTGATAAACAAATCACCAAAGAGAAAGGTGAGAAAAAATTGTAGACCCTATTATTTTTTCATCAGGAATATCAGCGTCATAATCCTAAAGACAAGCAATTTCTGCTATATATACTACATTTATACATTCATTCATCTTAAATTAGTCTAAACACTCACACCGGGGACTGATCATGGGCAGTTGTCGTATGATGACTCAGGCTGGCATATTTTGGGCACAGCTGTCCGGCATTAACAAAGGCTCGTCATGAGGCCCAACAAGGCATGAGTGCCATTTAACATTCATGCTGACTTTATCTCTTTTATTCCCTTGTATATCATCCACACTGTCCTTAAATCAATCTATATCTATTTTTCCAGTGCCTTCATGCTGCCCTAGAGTAATGGTAGCTGAAAATTCAACATAAATAAATTTAACTTTAAAACAGAATAAAAGGAAGCTGTTATTTTTTTATTTTTGCTGTACATTTTCTCAAATAAATGCAGCCTCTGTAAGCATAAGAGACTTCTTTCAAAAGTCTCTTCTCACAAGTCTTACATACAACTTTTGAACGGTTTTGTATATGCATAAAAATGCCATTACTTATTTATATGTACATAATGTTTATGTAAACATAAATAAAACAATATTTGTATATAACAGTGTTTTGTGTAGTATGTGTAGGTTTAAAAAAGGATTTTAAAGTTCTATAATGCCATGCATTATGATTGAAAACAGATTCAGCAAATATTTATTGAATGCAATACCTGGTCAAAGTCAAGTCTAAAATAAAATAAATATTTAATCTAACCTCCCAAATCAAACACATTATTGTTGGATATCATAGACACTGAAGGATGCATGCTTGCTTCCAAACCCAACCAGATGAAGAGATCCTAGGCAGGATGTTGCACAACAGTTAGACTTAAAAAAATGGAACTTATTAAATGTATTACATCCTGAACTTTACAAGTACAGATGTTAATGAACAGATGTAAATGAATGTTTTAGAAATTACAGAAAGCTGTTTTAATTTATAAATGGCTTCACGACTCTACGTGGATTTGAATTTTGCGAAAAACACGTACTGACAGTGAATGATGGTAACCTCAATAACCTGTGGAGAGGATCCTTCGCCATAATTCAGGGAAAGTGTTTGGTCTGACATTCCGCACATTGGTGAAACATTAATATGAGACAGTGTCTGCAGCATAGCAAAACCCTTCAACCAACAGATCAGGTCTCTGAGAAAACACACCTCAGCTCTGAATACGTGCAGAACTGGAAACTGGCTGATGTGTGTGAATGCTCCATGCACATGTCTGAGATGCATTAATGTGTCCCTGCTAACTTTATGACTACATTTGCACTGTAAATCTTTGTTTACATATGTATATTTATTATTCATGGCCTATTAATTGATGTCACACACTGCTGCATAATAACCATGTCTCCAGGTTTTGTCATAGCCGACTTTGTTCACACAATGTTTATGTAAAGTGACCAGGTGTTGTAAGTAAAGGTGTGTGGGCATGTGTGCATTCAAAGGGACGTGACAGTGTGACTTTCTCCCGTCATGGCGTCCTGAAGGCCAGCTGTTGTTATTTTTAATCCTCAAGGGCTGCATTTCACAGCAGCAACCACCTCCCCACCAAGAGTCCTGTTTTTACACAGAAGCGCACACACACATACTGCTTCTACATTATTCATGTGGAAATTATGGCCTCTTTATTCTGTATTGATGAATTATAGATAGCGGAATATGAATGTGACATGCCAAACAATTGTGAAAGCCAAGACTGACAGATTGACATGCTTGTTTTTCCATCTCTGACGCAAACAATAGAATGTTCCTTTTCAGAATTATGTAGAAGTGTAGAAGTATTAATCTGAGGAAATAGTGAAGTAAATGTAAAGCTGACAACAAATATGTCAGATGACCATTCATTGAGAGCAGTTCTGAATCTAAATATATTATTTACTTCAATTTATAGTTTTGAATAAGCAGAATGAAACAACTCACATGGAATCTTCTACTTTCAGACAAAAGTCAGTGACATTATGTATATATAGGCAAAAAAAGAAGCCATTTACCTTAAGTCAGTTTTTGCAAATATCCGTCCCTGTCAGAAGGTTCCAGTTTTATGAACTTTTCTATGCCAGGAAATTAGAAAAGATGTGTTTCTTTCTTCAGAGAGTTGTGGGTCTTTTCTCTGTCCTGTTTCTTTTTGTCTTATTTTGCCGAGTGCTCTGAGGTGAGCCGGTTAGAGTAGCTGCAGAGTGGCCTGCTGTCCCATCTGTCTCGGGCCCTGGCCGCTTACTGAGCACCGCTAAATTTGGCCCCTAGCTCAGGTTACACAGCAAGATAGAGAGAGAGACACGGTGAGTGAGAGAGAGAGAGCTCTGGGGTGTGTAGCATCCATGTGCCCACACCACATCAAAGACAGACATACATCATTTTCATATTCACAAAGGCATGTAAATGCATTTCACAGACACACACTCCACTGACTCAAAACAAGCCACCAAAGCACTGTTTTACAGTTATACAAATATACAGGGCAACTAACAAGCACTTACAGTGCAAGTAACCAAATTCTCGCTTCACGGTTTATTTAATATCTTTATTTTTGTTAGTTTAACTTATAACTTAAAGTACAATTTGTCTAAGAAATGTAATATTCTCCTTGAATGAATTTTTTCAAATAAAGTCACTTTAGACTTCATGTTAGAACCCAAAAGTTGATTCATATTACATAAATTATTTTACCGTGCACAAATTTGGTGTAAAATACTGTTACATTTTAAGTAATACTCACCGTTACAAATCCATTTAGGGACGTAGACATGTCACTTTCAAAACCAAAGTGTGTCAGTCACCAAGACTCTTAAATTAACCTCATATCAATAGCTCACTCCCTGCTATTAACAGAGTACTTTATATAGGAATGAGGACACAACAAACTATAATGCCCAGCCACAAAGTTCACAAGCTCAAAATCTACATTGGTAGACTATTAACGTTGCTTACTGTCTATACTTGATAATGTAGCAAGATCATTTTCTTTGGATTTGTGACACAGTGTCTGGATGATGACTAAGATGGAAATTTAAGTTCACAGTTATTATTTCTAGAGCTGTTAACTGTTATACTGAGTCACTGAGTTCTCAGGAACTGCGTGATCCTGATAGATAGATTTAAAAATGACATAACAAAGAGTAAATAAAAGATTTTTAATTTTGGGTGGATCGTTTCTTTACCATCACTGGTTTAAGAGAGGTGTTTGAGATGGAAGGCAGGTGTGGCTGTGAGTGGTCCAGTCTATTTCAGGACACTTATCACATTCACTTCATAAACACAGACAGCACAGCTATTCCCGTTTCTCAACAATCAATGCACTGATTAAAGTTGAGCCTCAATGACAGGAACAGGAAGATCTATCGCTCAAAGTGCTGTCACAGAACAAACACACTGACTGATTCAGAGCATTACTTTACAATCTCATTCAGCCACACCAGTGAGTGAAAGAATATACTGATAAGATTCTCCACTGACACATCAGATTGGCAGAAATTGTGTTAAATGTGTTACTGAACATCGCGTTTAAAATAATTTTGAATTATTTGTAAAAATGTTGTCTTTTAAACTTTTTAAATCCAGACCTTAAACTGGAAAATTAAAAATCTGGTTCATATTGTAGCTTATTTAGGCCAACAATTTTTCAATTTCTAGTCAAATCAATTCAATAAATAAATAGATAAAAAAGCAACCATGTGCTGTTGTTATTAGAAAATATATAAAGTAGGGAAGTGGTCACTAGTTTCTTTGCAATAAACTAATAAAGCATATGAAAGGAATATAAAAATCTGCAATTAAGGCATAGGCATTTATATATATGTATTTGTAAATGTGTGTGTGTATATATATATATATATATATATACACAGTAAAAAAAAATCTAATATATATATATATATATATATATATATATATGCTCCCTCCATTTTTACAAAAACATTTGCAGAATTTACCGCGTCTCCCTCCCAGCCAGTTGCATGCTAGAAACAGTTTCAGCTATATGCCAACAAAACACAAGGTGATTAGTAGTAATAAAAAAAGGCATTTATGGGTATTGTTTCATATTTAATTAGCTGTTAATCCCAACCGAACTGGTCGTATTTGACAAGTTTCGTGATGCTCATTCTTGCCATCTAAAAGAAAATTCGTTTCGCGTTTTTAAATGTATTTTGACACACTTGTTGTTCCGTAGTCATCGTTTCATTGGCGGCCAGAATCACGTTTCATTGGTCGCAGTGCTATACTGTCTTTATGAACATGAATGTGTTTACAGTGCAAATGAGAATATATTAACGTTTTAGTTAATTTCTCTGCGCCTGTGTAATTTAGAAGACGAGCTTGATTGTTAGTCGTCGTTTCAACAAGTAAGTGCGTCTTAAAATCACGCTAATGTTGTGCAGCACTGGAGAAATAGTTACGCTAACATTACGCTAACTATTTTTGTCATACTGTAAATGAATGTAGTGCATTAAAGTTAGAGTTTACTTAGTTATGTGCTTCCATCATAATTGCTGACACTCATCGCAGCAGATGCAACTGATCAGTGCTCTTTAAGACTATGATAACGTTAATAAGTTATCACTATCAGTACTGATGCTGTGTGTATCAATGGACTTTTTTTCCTTCTGCAGGGTTCAGCAATGCCTGCTTTTCACCAGGTCGGGGAGAAACAGCTCCCCAACCCCATTCTGTACATGGCCTGGTCTCCTAACAGAGATCTGATCGCTCTGGCTAACACTTCAGGAGAGGTTGGGTGTTTTATGGATATATACACACCTGTCAGACTTTTAGTAGAACCTAACCTGTGGAATGGTAATGGAGATTCATTATACTGTTCTCTGTTCTCTCATTACAGCTTCTCCTGCATCGGCTTGCCAATTTTCAGCGGGTGTGGAGTTTACTGCCCAATGAGAACACTGGAAAAGAGATCACATCACTGGCCTGGAGACCTGATGGGAAAGGTAAACTCGAATAAAAGTTTATTGCCTGTATTTTCATCAGGGTTATGATAGTAACCTAAACTGTGAAAATAGATAGAAAAAATCTATCTAAGGAATTAAACTGTAGTACTAAAATAAGTGAAACAGAAATAAATATTTTGGGGGGAAAAATGGACATTAAAAAATAATACAATGACATCTTAAAAATAATATGAAATGGGAAATATAGAGTTAAAAATGAATAAAAACTATACTAAAATAACATTGAGATATATCACTACAGTCTTACTAAAGTGTAATTTACTTTTATTAATTCGTTCATGAATTAAGTGTCATGGGACACTTCATTTCTAGCTATTAACGTCGATTGCAGAGAGTGTTAATCTCGTCGTTATACATCACTATCACTCTGTTCTCCTATTTGATAATGACACAGTCTGTATTGTTAAAAGCTCTATATAAATAAAAGTCATTTTCATTTGATGAATACAGAATTCATATCCTTTATTAATTGTATGGCTTCTTACATCATATCTAATTTATAAAATATACTTTTTTATTGCTATTTAGTGTTAGTTGTATCTTCTAATAAATCTACATGCAACTATGTTGTCTTGTGCTTATTGTTGACTTTGTTCTTTTTCATATATTTGTTTACATAACTAGGTATTTCAATCTCAAAAAAGTGCTGCTGCTGAATTTGTTTTCGACTAATAAAAACCTAGCCCTCAAACAATATTTGATGTCCTATTGTTTATGTTGCATAAGTAAAAATCTACAATGAAATTGCAGTCACATTCTGAGGTACTATTATCATGTTATATTACTGTTGTCTGCAGTCCTGGCATTCAGTGTGGGAGACACAAAGCAGGTGGTGCTGTGTGATGCAGAGAAGGCAGAAATCCTGCATCTGTTCCCTGTTGAATACCCAGCATCCTGCATGCACTGGATGGAGGTGCAAAATGACAGCAGGTGGGAGTTTTTCTAAGCAGAGGATCCATTTTCTTTCTCTATTAATGACTTGGTTTGAATCATGTTTTTTTGTCACTAGCACATTGTCCTCATTTAGCGAGTCCGAAGATGAGTCCAGTCGTTTTCTTCCAAAGTTACCCTCGTTACCTAAGAGGTGAGACCCTGAGCTATGGTTTGTCTCCCAGATGACTGAATGAGAAGTATTTGGGTCACTCTTTAGTTTTTATATTAGTAATTGATTTTATTGCTTTTCCATTTTCCTTTGTGCTGTTTGTGTTCAGCTACAGCACCACATCAAAGATATTTAGGTAAGAGGACAATTGAATGTTTTTAACATGCTAATTATTTGTGTTTTTCTTTGCCATACTCTTTATGATTGTCCGACTGCATGCAGCACGTGTCAGTTTGACTGTTTGTTTGTTTCTTATGTGTGTTTTTTCTTGCAGTGAAGAGAAATCAGATGAAGTCACAAACCTTTTGGGGGAAGTAAGGTCAGTGTAGTATCTGTTGGCCTGCTTGTTTAAGCTTGATACTTTTTTTAAAGTTGTATGGTGCCTGATAACGTGTGACGTATCTTTACAGGCTCAATATCCTGGTGGTGGGAGGACCGTCGGGATTTGTGGAGCTGTATGCATATGGCCTGTATAAGATTGCTACGCTGAGTGGAGTAGGACATAACATTTCCATTCATAAAAATGATTAACAAAAAGAAAGTTAGTAACACACTTTTATGTGTCTCTCAGATTTCAGGGACATGCCGTAGTCTTGGACTGTCTAGTGACCTTAAGTCCCTCTCTGTTATTACAGAGGTTAGATCCACAGAAGACAACCCTGAGATACATTACATACAGGTAAGGTCTGAAAACACTAATAAACATTATTTTTATCCCAACCTTGTTATTATTAGTACTGTGCCGTGTGGGCCTGTGACAAATAAGAGCGCCCAAGATAATGCTTTAAAAACATGCCAAATTCTTAGAAATGTACTCATGCGTTCATGTTGGTGTCATATAGGTCCTTCTCAAAAAATAGCATATTGTGATTAAAGTTCATTATTTTCTGTAATGTACTGATAAACATTAGACTTTCATATATTTTAGATTCATTACACACAACTGA
>JAUYWG010000057.1:9860910-9919033 GCA_034779775.1 Enteromius afrohamiltoni | reverse complement strand
TTCATGAGCTGTATGCCAAAATCATCAATATTAAAACAATAAAAGGCTTGAACTACTTCAGTTGTGTGTAATGGATCTAAAATATATGAAAGTCTAATGTTTATCAGTACATTACAGAAAATAATGAATTTATCACAATATGCTAATTTTTTGAGAAGGACCTGTATATATGGCATTTATTAACACTAGTAAATGTATTAAGTAAAATAAACAAACAATGAACAAAAGGAATTTATTACACTATTTCTTAATCTTTCTTTCATGAAAAAAATACAGTTCATTATTTAATGCATTAATAAATAAAGGCTGAAATTAACATTGACGAAGATTACTAAATGCTGTAGAAATATTGTTCATTTTCAGTTCACGTTTAGTTATGCTGTTAACCAATGTTAGCTAATGAACCTTATTGTAAAGCGTTATAATTTGTTCCTTACACCTTCATAACATCTGACTGTGTGAATCAATAAATATTGTTAAGATTTTTTTTTATTCTCATTATGATCTCCGGTAGGGCTGCACGATATATTGCATGTGATAATCATGCGCATCTCGTCAGTAAAGCAGGTTTTTTGATTAGTAATCAATCTCCATCAGCCCTAATCTCAGGTCAAACTTTAAACTTCCGAATAACATCCAAATGATTGTTTAGTTACTTCTTCTTTTGTTAATTGGACAAATGTAACATTTCAGTCCACAAATGCTGAAACAACACCTACTGAACTCCAGTAAATGATATCAGTGCTATAATTTATTTATTTATAATCTGCTATAATTTTATGTAACTGTTAATTATTGAAGGTTGATGTCAAAGTAAACATAGTGCAATCATGTTGAGTCACACATAACCTTATACTACCCTCTCTGCACGGAATACAATGTATAAGGTTGATATCATGGGTTGACTGTGACTGTGTTGCAGCTGGACACTGGACTGCTGTCTTCATGTTTGCCTGAGCTGACCAAGATGGCACGCAAGTTTACGCACATTTCCACACTGCTGCAGGTAAGTGTCTATAGACAGGCCTCTTACTGATAGAAGCTGTGACCTTGTCTTTATTCACTCATCTTTTGTTCTTTTTCTCTGTTGTTTAGTATATGCGTCTCTCTCTCACCTGTATGTGTGAAGCTTGGGAGGACATCCTTATGCAGATGGATCTCCGTCTCACTAAGTTTGTCCAGGTTAGAGTTCGTCACGAGCAAGGCAATCACAAACAAGCCAGTATAGCATTCATTAGTGCACTGAAACGCCTCACCCTTAAAATAAGTGCACCCTATATTTAAGTGCAGGAGTGGATTATGATCCATTGAAGCATGATAAATGGCTCTGTGTGTTGTTTATTAGAGTTCTAAGAGACAGCTGATGGTTGACCTGCATTGTTGTTTTACAGGAAAAGAACACAAGCACTCAGGTGCAAGATGAGTTTCTGGAGCTATTGTTATGGGGCCATGCCAGGTATGTATTTCATAAACAATAGTCGAATTAGGTTTTTTAAGAGTACATATGTGACCCTGGACTGGTCTTAAGTCACTGGGGTATATTTGTAGCAATAGCCAAAAATATATTGTATGTGTCAAAATGATTGATTTTTCTTTTTTTCCAAAAATATATTAAAACTTAATTTTTGATTAGTAATATGCATTGATAAGATTTTCGTTCGGACAACTTTAAGGGTGATTTTTTTTCAGCATTTAGATTTTTCTCTATCATACATCAATGGGACGCTTATTTATTCAGCTTTCAGATCACATATAAATCTCAATTTCGGAAAAGTTTTGTTGTCCAGGGTCACATATTGTCATATCACAGTGATAATTGTGGCAGCAAGCTATTGAATGTAAAATCGCATTATGATTATTTAATGTAAAATATGTAAAATCATATAAATATAATTTATTTTATTTTAGAATATTTAATATTAAATGATTTTGATTAAATGTAATGCATGTGTTTACTAGAAATGGCCAGCAGGGGGCATCATATGTTCTTTCATTTATAGCTGCAGTCAGAATAAGAAAACTGCTTAACTGTATCTTGTCTTTCAGCCCTGAACTTCAGGCTCTTCTTATGAATCAACTCACAGTCAAGGTAAATCTACCTGGAATTAGGTTGACTGCTTAAGTGGCAATGTCAGCAGTCTTGCAATTATTACCAACTTCATTCATTATTTGCTTGTTTGTTTGTGCAGGGCTTAAAGATGTTGGGACAGTCCATTGATTCTTCTTATTCCAGTATCCAGAAACTAGTTATCAGTCACTTGCAGAGGTGCGTATCCTTCACTAGCCCTTTAACCAGCACTAGGTACAGTATGTTAGAAAGCAGCATGATTGTTTGTTTTCTGTGCACACAGTGGCTCTGAGGCGCTGCTGTATCATCTGAGCGAGGTCAAAGGAATGGCGCTCTGGAAACAGAAGTTTCAACCTCTCGGCCTGGATCCTGCAGCCATCGAGGGTAAAAGGCTGCCTACTTATAGACCAGTGATATTTTTTGTATCATCGTTTATATGATTTATATGTAATTATAAATATATATATTTAGATGATTTTTAAATATTTTTTAATCAGTTTTTATTTCAATATTTTGGGTTATTAATTTTAATTTAAGTCTTATTTCTTTTAATTCATTTTATTACTTTAATATTAAACATTATTAATTGTCTTGTTTTTTGTTTGGTGTTTTTTTTGTGTATATTAGTTTTAGTTACTAATAGACAACTCCTAAGCTTAGACTAAGGCATTTAGTTTAGTTTATTCTGAGGCATTTAGTTCCAGTTGACAATCAAAATAAAATATAATTTCATTTATAATTATGTAGTTCAAATGTAACTATAAGCACAAGTCATTTCCGTAACTAAAAACAAGTGTTTTAGCAAGTAGAATGAAATGTTTATTCAGTCACTTTTGTTTATGGTTCAGATGCCATCGTAGCTGTGGGCTCTTTTACCCTGAAGGCCAGTGAACTTTTACAGTGAGTTGAATCTTATTCTATACACTTAATCTAGGATGCCTTTTCTCTATATTTCATTATTAAACTCTCAACTGATTGTCTTGATTCCAGAGTTATTGATAAGAGTATGAAGAACTTCAAAGCCTTTTTCAGATGGCTGTATGTTGGTAAGATCCGGGTTTTGTGTGAGCTGAAGCTTTAATATATATTTAGTCTAAAACCCTTTCTAAAACCTGCAACTAATATTCTATTATACTGGACAGTTTTTAATTGTATACTTGTTAGTATTAAATTAAGTTCATTTATAATCAGCATTCTTGTTTTAGCCATAATGGATTTTTTTCCACTGCTGCAGTTTGTTATGGAATGTGGTGGCTTGTATCAGCTTGTGTATCAGGAGTGTGCCTATAATGCTTTAAAGTGCCTCATTAGGTTTTGGAACAGACTAATAGTATTATCATGTTGTGTTGTAACATTTTTTGCTTTTCTCAGCAATGCTTCGAATGTCAGAAGATCACGTTCCTCCTGAGCTAAACAAGGTGTGAAATGGGAAATCAATGAGTGTGTGTGTGTATATTATTAGTAATATATAATATTATTTGTAGTATTTTAAGATATCTGAAATGGGAAATTAATTAATATAGATTTTTTGTATTTTAAGATATATGCTATGAAAAATACTCAGTAAGTGTGAATGTGTGTTTCAGATGACTCAGAAGGATCTGGCTTTTGTGGCTGACTTCCTGTCTGAGCATTTCAGTGCTGTAAGTGAAAACTAAATTATTATTACATTAATGAATTACTTTGACATTAAAATATTTTTTGGTGTGAAGCCTATACTGTTCTTTTCCCTCTTATTTCAGAACGAGGAGCTGTTTGATCGGAAGGGGAAGTATTTCAATGTTGAACGCGTGGGACAGGTAAGCCCCTTCATACACATTCTAAAGGGAGTTTTTTCCTTATGTCATAACATACTTGTCTGTTGTTGTTTTTTGCAGTACTTGAAAGATGAAGACGAAGACTTGGTAACTCCACCCAACATGGAGGGCAACCAATGGGTGGCATTTGTAAAGCAGAGCACTTTCCTGAAAGGTAAAATTATACTATTTAACCACAAGACTCTTAATGCTAACTTGTTGTTTTGCCAAAAATGTCAAATAGATCATAACAAGTGAATGACTTACAAGTTTGATCTGTCACAGACAGTCCATTGCTCTTCCCCACGTACCCACAGAAGTCTCTGCACTTTGTCAAAAGAATGATGGAGGGGTCCATTGATCTGTGCTTACAGAAACCGGCCGTGAGTCTCTAAAACACACATGCAAACGCATCAATACTCTCTGTATATGGAATAGAATATAGACAAGGAAAGGTTGGACAACAACAGTTCTGCTTAGAAACTTTTATTTTACTTTATTATGGGTTGGCTTCATTGCAGTTATTTTTGAGCAGCTGTGAAAAACACACACTGTAATATGAGGTCTTGTTTTATTTACAGACAATATTTGACAATGTTTTGTTTTGTTTTTTTCCTCAAAGTTAATGTCCAACTCGTTCTGTTTTTTAGAGGATGCGAACTCCTCTCACATACAAACTCCATCCATTAATAGTCTCCAGCACATATAGATCAGAAGCATTAACTACATTATCTGGATTGTTTCACCCTTCTTGCTGACCATTCTTTCGCTGGGCACTAATGCGTCTGACTTCTAATCATGCTGTGTTTGTTTTTCAGGAGGTGATTGGGCATTCAGTAAAGCAGGCTGTGTGTTTGCCATTGTACACTGTTCCTGAAAGGTATTCTTGATTCTTTCTGTGATGTATCAAATGGAGTCTGATCATTTAATAGCAAACCTGGTTTGAGTATATGAAAATATTTTTTGTTTGTTTGTTTTTTTTGATAGCTCTGAAAATGCTCCAAGATTGTTTGAGCTGCCTTCATTGTAAGTGGACCGAGTGTATGCCCATAATAAGACTAAGAATGCTGTTTTGTAATTCTGAGGTTATGAAGCTCGTCAGTGACTTCCATAATGTGAAAACAGTATGCTGATGATACGAGTGTGTTTTAATGCAGGTGGAATGATAAGAAGGCTGGTATGCATTATGTAGTGTTCTGCATCCCTGAGATCTCGCCCTCTAAAATCTATATTCTGAGGAGAGCAACAGACCCCAACAGGTACACATACCTCTTTTATTCTGTTCTCTGATGTATTTGATTACAAAAAATATATATATTTAAAATAAATGTATGTAAACGTTTGGGGTAAGTAAGATTTAAAAATAATACAAATCATTTTAGTAATACTTTTTGTTACTATAAGAGAATGCTGTTCTTCAGATTTTTCTGTGCATTGAATAATCCTGCGAAAAAAAAAAATGTATCAAGGTTTCCACTAAAATATTACAGAGCACAACTCTTTTCATACATGCTGCTTCAGGACCAAATATTACAATGATATTTCAATAATTTGAATGATTTCTGAAGGATCATGTGACACTGGCAAAATGAAAATTCAGCTTTGCAGTCACTGGAATAAATTCCATTTTAAAACGTTCAAAAATAAAACATATTTTAATTGTAATGATATTTTAGAATATTACTGCTTTTCTGTATTCAAATAAATGCAACCTCGGGAAGTACAATTATAATAGTTTCAAACATTTTTAAAAAATCTGTAAAATTCTGAATTCTAGTCAATAAATAAATACTAAAACAAAAAGCATAGTTTGTGTTGGCCAATGTATTGTTGGTAATTTAAAGATTTAAATGATGAGCTCAAAAGTTGAATCAGTCTAATGAATCTTTTACTGAATGAATAAGTCGCCCTACAACAGTAATTATGATTTGTCATGGGTCAATCATGAGAAAGTATCGCAGTACATTAGTGAATTGATCCAACAAACATTCAGCAAAAATTCCTCTTTAGAGGTTTCTAAAAAGTTTAAACAGCATCATCGTGACTGGTTTTCCGTATAAAGCACTGAATTTGTGTATGTGTGTGTTTAGGTCTGTTCCTAATGGTCTGGTGGCCCTAAACCTCAACACTCCTCTCAATTCCAGTATAGATGATGAAACACCTGCACCAGCTTCTGCGTGAGTTCATCTATGGCATTATAAAAATAGCATACTATGAAAATATTGCCATTATTTAATCTTATATGCGTGAATGACTAAATAAAGTTGTTTATTGGTGACAGTTCGTACAGTTGCCTTGATGCCCGTTTTTATGACGATGAGACATTGACAGTGGTATTACGAAGTCTGGATGATGACGAGAATAAGATGCGTGTCCTCGCTCAGCTTCATCTAAACTCTGCTTTGAGCTGGGATGAAGAGTTCTCCTGGGACCTTACGCTCAGGTACAGCACACTTGTTGACTCATACCAGAAATCTTTTTTTTTTTTAGTTATTATTAAATTGTTCCTTAAAGGGTTAGTTCACCCAAAATTGAAAAGTCTGTTATGAATTACTCACCCTCATGTTGTTCCAAACCCGTAAGACTTTGGTTCATCTTTGGAACACGAATTAAGATATTTTTGATGGCTTTTTTTAGCACTCTTTTGATGTGTTGTTTTTTGTTGTGGTGTGTGTCAGGCTGGAGCAGCAGACTGAAGGGATCCCGGTCCAGGGTTTGACCTGGGGAAACCAGAGCAGAGAGATGGACAACATCAAGGCTCAGTTTGTGGCAGTTAATGGGATCCGCAAAGTGGCCTGTGTGGTAAGACTTTATTTGAGCCATTTAGGAGAATGGTTTACATTACAATTATTGATTGATATATGTGACCCTTGACCACAAAACAGGAAGTCCAAATTAACTTCTATTTTAATATATTTACAGTAGGAAATTTTATAAATATCTTCATTGTACATGATCTTTGCTTAATATACGAATGATTTTTGGCTACTGCTACAATATACACCAGTGACTTAAGACTGGTTTTGTGCTCTAGGGTCACATATGTATACATAAACATGGAGAATAATTATTGAAAAATGAATCTAGTATAATTCCCATTAATGTGCATTCCTTTTCATTCAGCTCAGTGCCAATCTGAGACATGTACGTGTGTTCGAGATGGATGCAGAGGAGGAAGAGGAGGAGGAAGAGCGTGCTGATGAGTCACAGGAAATGAGCTCGGACCAGGACAGACTTGAGGACACAATGACTAATCAGAGTGATGCTGCAGGAGATGGAGCAGGAGGTGCTGAGGAGGTTCAGGTGGTAGGTCCAAGCTCAGGAGACGTCTCGGGTGAGACTGCAGCATCAGACACGCTTTGAACATGTTATCCACAATTGAACTATGGACTCCTCTGTTATTCCTGGTCTTGTTCTTTTTGTATTAAAAATATTTTGTGATAAAGTTAATCTAATGAACATTTCACAGTCTGATTTGTAAATAAATGGATTCACTGTGAACTAATCTTGGGTTGTGTCAATCAATGCACTATTCACAGTCAGTCATGATTCATCTATCCCATTACTGAAAGTTTTAAATCAGCTAGTCATGTGACCTCAACATGGCAACCTCCAAAGGGGTGATTTATTGATCAGCCTGCATTTGTAGGCTTATTCTCAAATAGTCTATAACGGTGGAATTCCTGGTGAAAAAATGACATTATCCATAATATTCTTCACAAATCAGGAAATCATGACAAGCAAAGTGCCAACAGAACATTTAGTGCCCACCCACCTCCATGATCACTGTGAATACTGAAGATTCAGTTCACCTCATAGCTGGTAGGTTTGGTTCATGGCTCAAAACTGTCCCTTTAAAAAAAAAAAAAAATACATCTGAGACCGAGGTTGCTAAAAAACTGAGCAAGCACTGTTGCAGACATACTCTCAGACTATTGATATGACTTGAGTGAGTTATTGTATATTTATATATTTTATTATATATTTGCTATTTTACTGGGTGTCCTGGATTAACTGGGAGTTAATGGACCTTGGTCCTGAGAGGGTTGAAAAACCTGCCCTATGCAATAACAACCTTTTAAGTATTTCCTGGAACATTTTTGAAGTTCAGTCACTTCGACTCATGAGTAGGATGGAGCGAACATTTTATGGTCCTAATCCAAATCTATCCCTATGTCCAAATGTGCAGTCCCTCTGGCTGATGGCATTCGTTCCACAAATAGTCCTCAGAAATATGTTACATGTCTAATAAGGCCAAAAATATAAAATACATAATATTTTTTTTTTTTGCCATTAAACACCAAGAAATTCACAGTCTATAAAACAATTTGAGACGCTATCAGAGAGAAACAAAAATCTAAAGATGTTAAAGTACTTCAGTATGCACCCCAGACCGCCAATGCAAATATTAGATGCAAACTTTGTGTAGTTGGTCAAAAGTAAAATAATATATTTTAATATAAAAGTAGGCCTTAACCATATTCCTTAGATTGTGTAAGCTCTTAAATCTGATTTATTTATGAATTAACGCCATGCCAGCAACATTTTCTATATTCATGGCAAGATGAAATGACTCAACTTCACAATTCAGCTATAAAACAACTACGTAATCTTTTTTTATTTATTTATTTTTAATTTCTTGAATCTGATACTGTATAAAATTACACATACGTTGTAATGCAACCTGTCTCAGTCTTGGTTTAATATTCAAATGCCTCCTAGCCCTAGGTTTTTTTTTTTTATAAACATAATTTAGTCCATGGACACTACTAAAAACTAAAATTTTAATTAGTCTTAGTCAAATATCAAAGTTTACCAAAAACTGTGAACATGTCTTGAGGGGTGAATTAAAAAGATACTGTAAATATACTGTATGGATTTTTTCTTTTATTTACAAATGTTTGTCTCATTTTCAAGTCATCTTAAAATTCTTAAAGTGAGTATTTTACTTGAGTATTATTTTTTTCCGGAAATGTACTTTTTGTTATCAAGTAAGTCTGCTGTTTTGTTTTTTTGTCAAAGTAGGTTTGATTTTTTTTTTCTTATCACTCTGTATTTACAGCATTTTCACTGTCCACTCTGTTCAAAAGTGGATTAAATGGCTATGAATGCACACACTGCCAAAGCTGTGTGAGATCGCTACCATCCCACTTTGTAGGGGTGTTAAATATTTGTTTTGTCCACCTCTTTATTTAAAAATTAATACAAGCTAGTCAGTGTATTCAGTAGGAAATGTAATGTTGGTACTCAAGTACAAGGACGTCTATACTTTTACTAAAGCAAAAATCTGTTTTTACAACTTTAACTTGTAATGGAGTAATATTTAAACAGCACTATCTGTAGGCTACCTTCACTCAATTATAGTAGTTGTGTACTTTGTCCACCTCTGCTTGTTTGGTATTTAAAAGCAGTTACATCAACAAAACGTTGCATATTCTGTTGTGTTAATATCTCTTCGAGAGGTCAAATGAATATTTGAATGCTATTAAAATTGAGCCTGACGCAAAGCTGAGAATTTCGGTTTGTTTCACAAGATGTTAAAACAGACAATTTTAAAAACCAAAAATAATTTGTACGTCTAAAAAGCATTATTTTTCCTAAGAAATTGTTGGTTATAGTTAGTTACAAGGGTATCCAGGTAAAGTACAAAATCCCCGCAATAACATTTAAGAACAGGAATAAAGTGCAAGCATTTGCCCGTGTATAGATAGACGCCTATTATCGGAGTTAAAGTGCGCGTTCCTGGTCAAGGGAAGGGTCGCTCCCAAAACGTGCTCGTCCCCGTGAGTCACGTGATGACGTCTCACTTCTAGCTTCTCAAAGATTTTCCAGTGAGCGACTGGCGGACAGTAAAGATGGCGACGGAGCTTACAGTGTGTACGAGTTCCCGGACAAGATGACGACGAGAAGCTTAGTAACTTTCGAGTCGCGGCGTTGACAGTGACCCCTTTAAAGACGCTGCGACGGAGGCTCGCGAGCTTGCTGACTTTGGCGGTAGTTCAACAAACCTAGCGGACACGACACCGGCGCGCGGATATATCGTTGCCTTTGCCATGGAGGATATCAACTCAAACATAAACGCGGATTTGGAGGTGCGGAAGCTTCAAGACTTGGTGAAGAAGCTCGAGCAGCAGAACGAGCAGCTCCGGAGCCGATCCAGTCTGCTCTCCTCCTCCTCTTCTTCCGGTGGACTGTCGGGGAACATCAGACCCGTGAGCGCCGGTTATGATTGTCCGGGAGCGGCGGCGGGGCTCGCCGGGTTCACTGGGGTGGGGTTTGGCGGATCGAGGGGTTTCGGTGGGATTTTGGAGATCTCCCGGCTGAGCCCCAGACGATCATATCACGGCAGCAGTTACGGAGGGGGGTACGACAGTGACAGCGCTTCTTGTGCCGCCGCGAACACTAGTCTCGCGTCTTATTACGATTCGCTGGATTTTATCGAAGACGGAGAAACTTCGGTGCTGGACGAGGTGGACATTCTCGATCTGGAGGACATGGATTGCCTGAACGAAGAGGAAGACAGCTGGTGAGTAACACGCAGGGAGGCGAAGGTGTTAACACCGATCAGAGGAATGACCTCTCTGTCACACACATACACACACACACACACCCTTCATGTGTTTGACAGGTGCGCTCAGACGCCACAGACAATGACGCGTATTTGGAGGAATGCGTTTGATGCATTGTTGCACCCATGTCTCTTTGGCTAAGGGCTGGGGTTAGTTTATTCAGTGCATTGACTGCAAGTGGACTGACATCTGTACGGGATTATTAGCGCCTTACGTCTGAGTATTTCAGAGCAACAGTTTGCTGACTGCGTGCATTCAGTTCGCACTACGGCCTTGCAGTTGCTTCTGATGTGTGGGCCCTTCAGTTTATTTCAGTACCTTTATAAATCTGCTGAATGACAGCCATGGTGTCATGATTCAATGATGTCATTACAATCACACACAAATGATGTATTTGCATAGGCATGTCCTTTAGATAAGGCCTCAGATATGATCGAGCAGATTATTTACAACAGACGCACATACTTTTCTGCATGATCTGCATTGTGTATGGCTCTTTTGTTTCACATAACGTGAACTTTAATAGGTTTTTTAGGGGGGGAAATGAATAGAATGCTGAGAAATATCAGTAGTCATATGAAAAGCTTAAAAAAGCAATTATATATGCATGTCATGGTATTGACAGAGTGTGCTGCTACTACTACTAATAATAGAACTGTGCAGAAAATACTGTGGACTTCGCCATCAATATGAAAACAGCAGTCTAGAATGATAGATTGGATCAGCATGTAATAGTGAGTCAGTGAAAGAATAAAATGTTAGAACAAGCAGTTCCTCCTGTAGTGACAAAACAACCTGCAATGACAAACAGTCCAGCCAGGCTGATAGGTTCCTGTTTAAAGTCCAGAACAGAACCACTTCTGGTGAGAGTAATGGCCAGCTAAATGTACACTAAGGCCAGGATGAGCATGTCGTCACCTTTTGTTGTAAAAAATAATGAGCAGTTCCACTTAATGTTAAAAAAAAAAAAATTGGTCACTTACATTATCTTTCAAAGATTTGGTTGGGGTCTGTAAGATTTTTAAAATAAAAAGGTCATTAATTAAAAATTTTTTTTTTATGCATTTCATCAAACACTGTAAAAACAGCAATATTGTGAAATATTATTACTTTTTGTATTTAGACATATTTTAAAATGTAGCCCAATTTATTCCTGTAATAGCAAAGCTGGTTTCTCAGCAGCTAATACTCCGACCTTCAGTGTCACGATCCTTAAAATCAGTCTAGTGTGTTTTTATTTGCTTAAGTATTTATCAAAGTTAAAAAAAAATGTCTGCTGCTTAATATTATTATTATTTTGAAAACTGTAAGATAAATAATTTGCTGAATAGAAAGAAAGTTAAAAAGAATAGCTTTTTTTTTTTTTAACATTATAAGGCTTTCCTCTCACTTTTGATCTTTATTTCGATCAAAAAGTGCTTGTTAAGATGAACATTATCTTGTTGCCCTCTGGTTGTATCATGTTCTCAAGTCCCAGACAGCTTCATCTTAACTGTTTTTGATCTTGTGTGGATTGATGTCAGTGTGTAATCCATTGTTTGTGTTTGCTTTAATCAGTGTCTGTGAGGTTCTGTGGTTTAGGTCGATTTGCAGAATCCAGAAACTCAATCCTGTTTGGTTGAACATTGGCTGCAAAATGCTGGGAAATCCCTGCAACAGCTGGAGTCCGGCAGATCAGGGAGCTTAACACCTGTTTATTACAAATAGTTGGTAGGACAGAAACTGTACTTGTCAAACCAAACGGGTCAGAAGGGATTACAGCTAAGATGCGTAAATGATTTCATCTTCTTAGTCATGATGATTTAAGGATAAGATCATTTTCTGTTTGCTTGTTTTATCATGGATTTAATGGTGTTTTAGGTCACAAATGAGTTCCAACCATGCTGTTGGCAAATCTGTTACCAAGATAAGAAGATAATGAGTTTATAATTATGTTGAATCATTGAAGTAGCATTGAAAGCACAGCTCTCGAAATCAGATCTGTGCTTTTGTGAGCTGAATAATGCATTTATACTAGGAGATCATTTCAGTTCCTGTCATATCTAAGGAGAAAGGCTTATAGGAGAAATGATCTCTGTCTATGTGTGAGGGATTATTACTAGTGCCAGATTCTGCCACCAATACGGCAATCCTGCATTGCCTTAAGTCCTGATAAATGAATCCCTCTGGCTCTGTGCCATACCTGTGAACTCCAGTCTGACTGATCAAAATGTTTTTTGTCAGCATTAAATCAGTCATTGACTTGAGAAATGTGGTCTAGGATGCGTAGTGCCAAGGTTTGACTCAAAGTTTTTCCCAACTCTGCAATACTGCTCTGCACCATTCAAAAGTTTAGGGTGATTATGAAATTTTTTAACATTAAAAAAATCAATATAAATTTAACAAGGATGCATTATATTTATCAAGACAAAAATGCTTTTGCTTAAAAAAAATTATTCTAATAATTTATAATAACAAAATAACAGTGTTCGCGCGAGCAGGTGAGAGAGGATCGAGCGCAGGAATGATCGCGAGGGTTTGAAATTAGCTGTACATCTGTTTTCCTCTCGCGGAAATGATTTACCACGCTCGCTGGCATCACTGGTGCACTCGCTTATTAATGGCATAGATTTGCCGCCATAAATTAAGTGTATTTTTCGCGAGCTTGGTTGCTGCTGCGGAGCGGGGGATTGTGATGCTGGCTCAGCATCGTGATGTCTATCGGCCATCGACCCAACCCTAATATATATGTAATATAATATATTTGAATATAAATATTCAAATGCTTGTGTAATTGTTTCCACAAAAATGTAAATAGAATTATTGCATAATGCATAATTATAGTATTATAAGAAATTTCTCAAGTGTTAGATCAGTATAAGAATAATTTGAATAATAAATATATAAATAAAAACAATTTTCTCTAAAATAATAAGTAACTAATATTTTGTTTACTATTACTGTTTCATAATATTAGTACTTTTACTGAATTTGATCAAATAAATAGAGCCATGGCAAGCTTAGAAACAATACATGTCTTCCCAACCCTTTGAACTGAAGAATATGTTATTATTAGATTATGAAAATTATAGCATGCCTGTGACACTACTAGTTCTCTTTCAAGCATACGTCTCGCTGTCTCACTATATGATACGCCCCTTCCAAATATTCCAATTCCCAATTCCAGACATGACGCTGGATCAGGGAGTGGCTCCCTTCCCTCGGTATAAAAACAGCATTGCAACGTCATTACAACATTCAAAAACCTCTTCTTGCTTCACACCAGAAGCCTGCTCAATGCACATAGCCATCAACTAGTTCCCACACTGGTTGCTGGCTTAGATTTTGGCACTGTCTGATCTGTTGGCCACAACGCTGCTTTCATACATCACTCAATCTGCACTCCAGCTCATTGTTGTTTAGTATCGCAACTATGGCTGCAGCATCGCGGACCACTGCAGCTAGCAAGGGAGATTCGCAGCTATGCTAATGCAGGAACAAGATCTCATGCAAACACACACACCAGCTCTGCTCTGCATGTCTTGGGCTGAAACATGCCCAAATGGCGATCAAAAATACCGGCTGCTTTTAGCACTGCGTACGTTTCACGATCAAGCTAGCCAAACTGGCCAGGATCCCCTTATAGCAGCTAACCCCGTTGCGGTCTCTGCCCCCCAGGTATCCATTCCTGTTGAGTTGCCTACCACGACAGCTCTGTCATGGGCTGAACAACTGGACATGTGTGCCCCTCTGGCTGGTGTTCTTAGCACGGACGTTACTTTCTAGTGCAAGGGATACCTATGGGTGTTGTCCAGGCCAGGAGGGTCATAATGACTGACGCGTTGTTGTCTGGCTGGAGGGGCATTCATGAGGGCAGGGCAGTGAACGGCAGATGGGGTCCCCATCTGAGCCACTGTCATGTAAAGTACTTGAAAATTCTAATGTTGAAGCATTTTCTTCCTTTTTCTTCCAAAAGGACATCATGTTCTTGAGAATGGACAACACTACAGTTGTGGCTTACATAAACAGATAGGGAGGTCTCGGATCCCCTTACACATATTGGCATGCAAACTGTTTTTTTGGAGCAATGCAACTCTTTTATCCCTGAGGGTGACGCACGTGTGAGGGATCATGAACTGGGGTGCAGATCTGCTGTCCAGGGGAAATCCCCTTTACGGAGAGTGGAAGATGAACACAGAAGTGGTCTGTCAAATTTGGAACAAAATTTAATTTTCATCCTCATCCAGAACGCCTGGCACTATGGGCCTGGCCAGTGAGTGGCTAAATATGAAAGCGTCTAGTCTGCCAGACAGTGTCATCAGAACCATACAGAATTCTAGAGCCGTGTCCACTCGGTGTTCAGTGGCAGTTATTTTATCTTTTCTCCAGGATCTGATAGACCAGGGTAAAGTGTGCTCAACCATAAAGGTGTTTCTGGCTGCAATATCTACCTGTCATAAAGGTTTTGATGACAAAACCGTTGGACAGCACCCTTGGGTATGCCGGTTTATGAAGGGTGCACATTGCGATGTACCAGTCTCAACCGATTTCTCCTTCATGGGATCTGTTTCTGGTGCTTGATGCAATTTCTGTGGCTCTCTTTGAGCCATTGGTCAAGACTGACGTAAAATTATTGTCGCTGCTGTTGTCTTTAGCCTTAGCGAAGCATGTAAGTGAAATTCACGCAGTCTCTGTGCACTCTCTGCCTTTATGCCCAAAGTGGTCAATTCTATTGTCCCTCTCGAGTTGAGAACATTTAATCCACCGCCTTTTGCCTCATTAGAGGCAAAGGCTAAATAAGTTATGTCCGGTGCGCGCTTTACGTATTTACACCACGAAACCGTGCACGGGGAAACCTATTACTAAACAGCGTTTATCCCACTGGATAGTGAAGGCAATTACTCTTGTCTATCTCAGTAAGGGTCTCACGTCATCGCCTGGCTTACGTGCCCACTCAGCAAGAGGAATGCCGACGTCATGGGCGCTCTTAAAGGGGTCACATTAGAAGACATCTGTGAAGCGGCGAGTTGGTCCCCACCGCTTACATTTGTGAGTTTCTATAAACTAGGTGTTACAGCTCAAACGTCTGCACATGCTGTATTGAGCGTAGGATCTTGAGCAGTGTTTAACCAGCCCATCATAATAGTTTCTTTGGTTGAAACGGGCTATCTGGCAATACGGGAGTTAGTATATCCCATAGTGAGACACTAAAATGTATGCTTGAAAGAAAACAATATGTTTCTTGCGTAACCCCGGTTCACTGATAGCATTAAGTGAGGTGTCTCACCAGAGTACCCTCCTTGCTGTGCAAAGTGAGGAAGAGGTGTGCTTTTTTAAAATGTTGTAATGATGTAGCGTCATGTCTGCCAGCCAATTGGGGCTGGCGTAATGGAATTGGGCTTCTAGGAATACGCGAAAGGGTCGTATCCCATGGTGAGACACCTCTCTTAATGCTATCAGAGAACTGAGGTTACACAAGTAACCAATTGTTTAGTCTACTTTAATGGATTGCATTCTTCTTTCTGTCTGTTAGAAAACTTTGCATAACACATGTTACTGTCAGGTGATCCCAAGCAACAGCTGCCTCTGTGAGGCCAGCAGAAAACTAGACTCATGCAGTGCTGTTATAACTGTTCCCCCCTCTTTCATTCCCTCTATTTCAGTTTCTCTTCTTTAACAGTTGCCCATTCAGAACCCATGAAAAGGCACTAAACTGAAACATTCATGTGTTTTGGAATGCACAAAACTTTTTCATAAAATAGGGGTTTAATATTGGCTAAATGACCGTATCGCCTTCTTTTAATAAACGTTCTCCACTACAGCTGTCATATTATGAGATGATCTGTTCTCATATAGCATGTATTTAGCCTGTCGTAAACAAGCTTCTGATCAGCTGACCTGGACAATTCTGCACCAGGCCCTGTTAATTCAGGTCTCAGTAACTAAGCAAAGCTGCCTGCACAATATTACAGACTACAATATATACCTTACCTGAAGGATTACAGAAACATTTAATGGGTCATTTGCCTGTAGGCCAGTTTTTTTATTTATAGGGAAAGCATGCTTTTGCTAAATAAGCCTCTGTTAATCACGGCATTTCAAAACTTCACCACTCAGCATGTTTCTTGATTAAACACTTGTGTGCGTAAGATGTGATGAGACCATGTTTGTTTCTTGTGACTGACCTCTGGTTGTGTTTCTGTAGGTTGTATGAAGCAAAATTGAACAGCCCTCTGCAGAAAGCCTTGAGTCCCATTGTGTGGTGCAGACAGGCTCTGGATAACCCCAGTCCTGATATGGAGTCTGCCAAACGCTCTCTCTTACACCGACTCGACCTTACCATGTCAGGTACCACACACACTTCTTTTTCATTACATTTAATATCTACCACTGTTGCATTTCTGGCTTAATGTCATTCTGAGTTTGGGTTATTTGGTACAATACTATTTGGTTCCTACTATTTTTTTTTCTCAAACCTATCACTTCCTTTTTTTTATTCTCAGTTCTTCCTCTCTTCTGCCCTTTAACCATTCTCTGAGCTGCATTTCTGGCTCTGATTCTCTTCCATCCCCACTTCCTTGCTGAGATCAGTTTGTCACCATGTGTGTATGTGTTTTCAACATGTGGCCTGGCAGTTCACTTGGTTAAATCCTTGTTTTCAGAGAGTATCAGTACATTCGGCTGTGTCTGTGTACCATCCATCTCTCTGCTAATTATAGGTAGCAAAGAGTTATGGCTTTGCTTAAGTTTGGCTTAAGTCATATTTGTAGTCAGGAAGGCTATTGCTGTTTTTAGTCAGGTATGCCCATGTGACATGTCTTAAATTGAAGCAGCTTTCTATAGAAGGGAACTGACTGTCCATGCTCATACTGGACATGTGACTGATACTTTTACAACACCACTGACATACTGGTATCAGAGTTTTCCATTAAAAGATCCAATCACTCTTGGGGAGTATGATGTCATTGTTTTAAATGGACTCACCATAGTGCCATCTCAGCACAGCCAAACAGCACAGTTCTAAAATAAGATTTAAGATTAAAATTATTATTTTAAGTTGTAATGCTATTTCAAAATATTACTAATTTTACGTCTTTTTTTGTTGTTGTTGATAATTTCATCCTTGTTGTTCAATAACAATTATATACCAAAAATTATATACTTTTTGTAGGCTTTTTTGATTAATTGATTAGTTATATTAATTAATCAGCATATTATGAAGTTATTTAAGAAAAAAAAAATCATTTACAGCCCTAGATTGATTTATTTAGTTTATAAACAACTTCCTGAAGACATGTGAGATGATTTTCACTGTGTTGGTCATTTATCAAAACACTCCTAATAAAAGAAACCTCCTTCACCATCCCACTGTGTAAAGCTCATTGTCAATGGGCTTACAGCCCGTGCTGAGCACGTAGGGTGTGTTTTGCGGTTTCCAGGTTACCTGAGGCATCGCTAATTCCCTAGAGCCATTGCCAAGAGAGTAAAGAGAGCCAGTGCAGATGTGTGGGATGCATGTCAAATCTCTATCCTGTTGGACACACCTGTCAGCTTCTTTATCTTTCTCTTATTGCCTTTTCCTTTCTTTTATGCCTCTATTTTGCCGTCTTCAGAACCAGTTACCCTGTGAAGTGCATCTGTGTTTTTGTGAGAAAGTAAAACAGAGACAGACATGTTTGCACACATTAATGAAATTCCGCCCAGAAGGTTGAAGAGTCTGACTCAGCAATAGCTATATGCAAGCTTTGTGAAAAGGCTGTACGTTTTTAAACAGAGCATGGGCATTCTGCTGTACTTGTGTGCTGTTTGGTGGGTTTGTTTGTCTAGCCATGGTAACACATTCCAGGGCTTTACACGTCCCTCAGAAATGTAAACGGTTCCATAAAGTTGTAGTCATAACCAGGGTTATATAACTCACAGGACATGAGGACAAAAGGAGAGGCTGAGATTTAAAAGAAAGACAGTTAGTGAGCTTTGCTTAGCTTTTGGACAACATTATTGCTAATATTAAATGTGTTTAATAATTTGGACATGGAACATATGCTTATGTAAAATTTATTTTTAATCTTCCAGTTCTGTAACAAATTGACCTGTCTGCTGATTTATGTAGTTCTTCGCTTAGCACAATATATTAGACAATGATAAAGAAGTGCCCGAATGGGTTTCCAAATTGGTAGTTTTTACTTTTTTTTTTTTTCTTTTTTTTTTATATACATAAACTAAACAGTAAATAATTGTTCGATCATTTCTGTCAACATCTAGATTTTGATCATACATGACATTCATGATGAAAACGTTTTTTGTTTTTTTTTAATGGGTCAAATCAAATGTATAATAGTGTTATGTTTATAGTTTTGTTCAATAAAATAGATAATTTATGTTATTATAATTTGATAAAAATAGCTGAATATCTGTTTAACTCTGTAACTGAATGATCAAATTATTATAATTATTTTATTGTATAATTTTAGTTGTTAAAATCTAATGATAGCTTGTCTAGTATGTCTAAGAGGACATTTCATTTTTTGTACATCTAAATCTTTCTGTGCTTTAAAAATGTATAAAAGTACACTAAAGTGCTATTCATATCCTTGAACAGTTCAAGTTCAGTACAGTCTTTACAGCCTCCTTATGACTTGGTAGAGCTGAGAGTCACTTTCCCCTGAGTGAACATTCATTTCTCTCTGTGTGTCTTTTCTTTAGCTGCGACCTCAACTTGCTCCTGCAATCCAATCCACTATTGCTATCCTGTTTGGAGTACATTCTGCTTCCCTGTTGATATCTTTCTTTTTGTTCTCTTCTTTCTCCTTTTTTCTCTGCCATTTCCCATTTCCTCTACAGATCTGACAGTTCGTGCTTATCCTTTACTCTTTCAGCATCATTGTGCCTTTTTCTCTTCCTTCTTCATCCTTGTCTCTTTCATGTCGTCTTTGGCTCTTTGTGCTGCTGTTGACGTCATGAGCTCTTCCTTTCCACCGCGTCTGTTTTTGTCCTTAAACAGCCTGTGTTGCTGTGATGATCTTTCATTACTACAGGACACTCTCACATCTCATATTCTCTTTCTCTCCTCCGCCCCCTAAAACAACTTTCATACAGGCTCACAGACAACCTCATTTCTACACGGACTGTCCATTGAGCTGAACAAAACATGTATCTTATGCTGTAATGCTGTCTGTTTAGTCCAGGCAGAGATATAAAGCACAGTTAGCAAAGCATCTCTTTTCATTATCAGAATTATCTGTGGGGTCTTCTTGCAGTATGTGGATGTAGTCACTATAGTTAGGACAGATTAGCTGTCCTCATTTCTCTTTCTCGTCTTTTTTGGATTTTGTCTTGGTGGTGCACAAATCCAGTATTAGTGGACTCTTAGACTATTAGTGGTGTGCATCTGATGGAAAGAGCATGGATGAGCCAAACCATCTCATGTAATGGCCATTGGATCATTTTGGCCACATATATGGAGTTAATAACATGCTGAAAGACTGAAAAGGCTTGGGGTATTTCTGTGAAGCTTTTCGAGGTATGTCTGTGATACCATCAGTTTCAGGTTTCAGAAAAACTTTGAAAAAACTCCTTACGTGACAGTCTCTTCCGTCCATTAGAGCCAGTTGCACAGAGTTTTCGAAAAAGGGTCATAAAGTGGCCGTTATCATCTGCTCATTCATGGTAAAATCAATTCTAGCCTAGAATTGTTTTTGTCTTGTTTCTGGCCAAAATATCTAGGTATTCTTAAAGGTATGTAGGATGTAGGATTCACACCAAGTGGTTGAACTAGGTATTTGGGGTTTTCATGAGCTGTATGCCAAAATCATCAATATTAAAACAATAACTACTTCAGTTGTGTGTAATCAATCTAAAATATATGAAAGTCTAATGTTTATCAGTAAATTACAGAAAATAACGAACTTTATCACAATATGCAAATTTTTTGAAAAGGACCTGTTTATTTTATTTATAAAATATTATTAATTAAATAATAAATATAATTAATTCATGTAAATTAAAACAAAAATGTTTTGTTTTAAAAATGTTACTGTTTGATAACCTATTTTTCAGAGGTTAATCTTTAAAAAAAAATCGTGATCTTTATTCTAAGAAAAAAAATTGTGATTCTCATTTTATCCAGAATCGTGCAGCTCTAATATATGTATATGTATATGTAGTTTGTTAGAGATGCCTCAGCATTCTGGGTAAGGATGAGATTTCTGTGGACCGGACTTAAAGCCTATAGTCAAAAGTCTGAATTTCAAGACTAGGTTGTTTCAGGGTAGGTTTTAAGGACACATCTATTTTTGTCTGTTCGAAGACACTGAAAAACACTCACATGACACACTTTGAATCAGTTTTAGGTAATGAATTTTAGAGACTTATGTGTGCCTATGTTGTGATATTATCGATTTTCCACCTTCTATATCTGATTCTATCTGATATGTTTTGTTGATTCTTGATGGTAAATGTCCTTGATTGTAATGTCCTTACAGTCTGGTGTTATTGGCTTACGGCGGTCTCAGCATCACTGATCCAGGCTCTTTGTGTCAATCCTCATTTCTTTTAGTCCCTGCTGAATGAGGGCAGTCCTCGCTCTTGGCTTCATTTTTAGAACACACACACAAACACAGAACAGTCAATGGTCAGAGGTCATCCACACCAGCCCATATCCAAGACCAGTCCTTCTCAGCCTTCATTGGTGCACACTCATTCCTGTGTCTCTGTGGATGTTTTTATGTCCCAGCACTCAAGCGTTGTGCATGTATGCGTGTAAGCGTGGCTGATGGTGTGGTGTTAATGCAGTTCACTGCTTGATCTGTAAGGAAGTGAGTGGGGAGAGCATGTTGTTATTGTTTTCTCTGAATAAAGCACACGCTGAGTGATGGCAGCAGTAAAGAGAGAGAGAGAGTCATTAGACAGGAGACACAGAAAGAAAGATGGATCCATAGAAAGAGGGCAGGAAAGAGTAGGAGGTCTGGGGAAATGTACTTTAATGACCTCTTGAGTGTCCAGCTGCACACACACACACACTCACACACAAGGCCAAGCAATATTACAGTATATTCAAGATGTTTGTGTTGCAGATATAAAACTAAGCAAGATCAAGAATGTAGCTAGTTTTAATGTGTTTCATGTTTACATTAGGTTTCCTTAAGACTGGTTTTTCAAAAGATGTTTTAATAGGGTCTCATTTTTGAAGATTAAAAAATTCAGCAGTTTAATCTTCAAACTATTACCTTTGGTCTCATAATGTATTCATATATTACAATTTATTACAATAAAATTATATATTACAGTATTGTTTATTTATTTGTTTAAACTTAGTTTTAAAAAGTAAACAAAGTTTTTGGTGCAGTGTGTAATATTTAGAAGGATCTTTTAACAGAAATGCAATATGTCCATATGTTTACACAGTGAACCAATTATGTTTTTATTAACTTAGAATAAGCTATTTATATCTACATACACCGAAGTCACCATCATCATCTTCGTCACCATCGTCACTGTTGTTCTTGTGAATAAACACAGGAACAATGATGAACAAGTAACAGTAATATTTGCAATGAAATATCAATTTACTGAATAATTCTGTTAATATAATTCCTTTGTAAAGAAACCTCACTGCACTGATCATGTGAGAGTATATCCACAGAGAGAACAGCTGAAGTGGCTTCTATTTTATGCTCTTCTCTTCAGAGACACAGCACAGTCTCTTTCTTGGCCGATATTCAACTAATGGTTTTTAGATTCTCTAGCCGTCGGTGTTGCCAAGAGCTTTAACAGCGATACATTCTCCCTGCTGCAGAGTTTAACCTTGTGACTGAATCATAGACAACTACATATTCACTACAATGCCTACATTGAGTCTGTGTGTGTGAGAGAGAGTTGACTGGATGTTAATGTCGTTGTCATCCACTAAATGACTGAGTAAGACTCTTGTGGGTGTGCATATGCATCTTTGTACTCTTACGCTGTGAATAGGCTGCATTGTATGCAATCAAAAGCACTAGGACTGAGAATGTCGCTCTGTATTAGACTTGGCCATGCCGTATGCTTAAATTGACTCTCTGAGATGCCTAATAGACTGCAAATTGTCTTTATAAACATGCATGCATTAGAGTGGCATCTGTGTAAGTGTGCTTTAAGGGGGTTGGGATATGACCTTCTGTTGGATTTGTGTTTTTAAGTATGTCATATAAGAGGCCTATTTATTTCTGCTAATGATAACAGCTGGTGCTGTCTGAAATGTTTTCCTCCTAAATAAATGGCATTTGTTTAAACTACCAACATAAGAAAGAGACCATAATATGCTTTCACTTCACGTTCAACAATACATTCTTTAATGCACTCAATATATTTTTCCTTTGCAGCAAACAAGCGGAGGAGTCTCTATAACAGTTCCTACAGCCCTCAAGTGGGCTACGGAAGCCCATACAGCACAAACACGGCAAACAGTCCTTACAGCAGTGGCTTTAATTCCCCGTCCTCCACTCCATCTAGAGTGCCTGTTGTAAAGCAGCTTGTTCTGCCTGGAAGCGCAGGTAAAGGCCTCTTTACTCCACATGTGGAGATAGAAATAGTTAAGGAATTTAACTATAAAGAAGCTTAATGTCACAGGTGTGAAGCTGCCGTTTACTAATTTGCAAGTTTTTATAGGTTACATTGTTAATGTTCATGAAAGTAACCTTGTTTTCATTGTGTGGTATGGAAAGTACTATATTTGTTACTTATGTATATAAAAAATTCTATAATTCATTTTATATAGTTAATGTAATATCTGATGCGTTATGCAATAAGCAGTAGGCGAGTTTTTGATTCCTTACATAGCAGGACCTGTTTAGTGTTTATTTAGTGTATTTTTGTGTGTGTGTGTGTGTAGGTCACCAGCGTGGATCAGCTGACAGAAACACACAGGCAGTGAGCCCGCAGTCATCAGTAGACAGCGAGTTAAGCACATCAGAGATGGATGAAGACTCTGTCGGTTCATCGACCACATATAAACTCAATGACGTCACAGACGTGCAGATACTCGCCCGCATGCAGGAGGAGAGTGAGTGATATCCTTTCTCTAACAAGTGTTGCCCCTTTTCTTTAAGTATGTTCCTCCTTATCATGCTGCTGAAATGGATGATTGATTATCCTAACCGTAAAAAAAATGCCTTGTATCCCTGTTTCCCTCCTTTAGGCTTAAGGCAAGAATATGCAGCAACAGCGTCACGTCGTAGCTCTGGCTCATCGTGTCAGTCGCTGCGACGAGGGACTCTGAGTGACCAGGAGCTGGATGCACAGAGCCTGGACGATGATGAGGAGGCGGTCCACCATTCCTACCACACACCTGTCAACCGCTTCAGCCCCTCCCCTCGTCACTCGCCCCACGTCTCCCCCAGGAACTCACCCCGATCCCGCTCACCCACCCGCTCTTTAGAGTACAGCCGCGGATCTCCCCAACCAATCATCAGCCGCCTTCAGCAGCCCCGCCACTCTCTTCAAGGCCACGATACGCAGACCAATGCCATTAAGAACGAAGGTTGCTCTTCTTCCAGTCACTCCATTTCACTTGGACTACTATTAATAACAATGTCAGTTTACGCATGGTTTTCTGTGTTATTTCTGTTTTCATGTGCAGAAAAGCTGAGACGGAGTCTACCTAACCTCACACGATCCAGCTCTGGCCCGACTGCAGAGCCAGTCAAAAACAGCAGGAGCTGTGAGTCAAACCTGCAAGTGCCAAACGGAGGGTCACCCAGACACCAGAGTCAGTCTGCCAGTGAGTGTCCAGACACATCAGTGAGCATGCATGCATACATCAATCAACCAATCAAAATGTGCAGAGCTTTAAACTGCCAGTAAACAGCACAAACACAAAATCTCTGACTTAAACTCGCCACACAGAAAGATTTCATTGCAGTCCTTGACATGAAATTTATCATGAATGTTATTCTGTGTGTAAATCTTGATGTATGGTTTCATTTGACATTTATGACTATGCACTTCTTGGTTATGGATTCTGTGCTTCTGACACACGTTCCTGCTGTGCTCTTAACTGCACTGCTGGTGTCTTGGCTTGCTGGATGAGGCTCTTTGATCTTCTTACATTCTCTCTTAGATCGCATTTTATCGGCATCTTGGCATTTCCTCTAAAAGCCTAACTGACTTTCAGACAAAGCCCTTGTAAATTATTATTCAATGGTTTAGGGAACTCTTCAGATTATGGATCTTGAAGGTGTGTTTAATGTGACGGAGAACACAGAAGTTTGTCGTTTGATTTATTGGATTACATTTTTCCAATTATAGTAATCATATTTCATTACATCCATGTGATTAAACACATTAAATAGCTTTAGTAGAAAAAAACCCCAAGTGTGTCACTTATAGCTTTTGGCATGCAGTAGGAAGCATCTCCAATTCTTGAGCAGCACTTTTGATTTGTCGTAGTATATAACATTGTAAATGTTATATAGCATAGTGATGCGGTGTTAGAATTGTATTATTATTAATATTTGTATTATTATATATACTTTTTTATGTTAAGTGCTCATTGCCACAGAGGTTTTTCAGAACCCTTAACATGCATTCTGTTGGTAATGCTGACATAACATTGTTGCCAACACTGAGGAATAAAATCATAAGAGAATTACTTTTATGAGTCAGTTCTTTTTAGTAGAGCATGACCAGTGTAGCACAGTGTAGTGTATTGACTGTACACATACGTCACATACAAGGTGCAGTTGCATGAAATCAATCATCAGCATTTTGCAGACAAAAGTACTAGCAATCTAAATTCCCATGCATGTGCAATCCTAAGGAGATAACTCAGTTTTAACTGAAAATTCACTAAACAACAATAAATATGCCTAATCAGGTGCCTAAGACTAGTTACTGTTTAAAGTGTAAATTGTCATTTTGGTTTAAGGTTTCAGACAACTTTGATAAAAGGTTTTGATCCACTTTAAATGTTGACTAGTGTATACATAAAGTTATTGGATTGCATTTATGCTGCATCAAAAAAATTTTTTTTTGAAAATTATTTGTTAAAGTAGATTATGTTCATATTATGGTGTGTTAACAAATTAATAATCATGAACTGAACAATACATGTACAATAAAATGACACCACAGCCAGCATGAAAAATTGACTAGGTTCACCTGGCATCACTACTTTTAAAACCCGTGACAAACCATGAAAAAAAAAGAGAACATGACGGCATACTAAGTCATTTTATCCATGTGAGGTCAATGAAGGCCAGATCTCTCTCAGTCAGTGGACAGTTTATATGATCAAGCCTCTCTTAAACAACACAAAGACATGAGCATGCTTAAGTGATTTACTTGAATGCAGTGAGTATTTCAGGCTTCTCCCCTCATTTGTTAATATGAACGGTCTAGTTTTATTTCTGTCCTTCCTGCCCAGCATGTTCTGCCTCTTCCCTCGTCCCTGCCTTTGTTTCATCCTCACAACCTTTGTTTTTGGCTGAGGTGCTGGGTGTCTGGATGTAGTTGGATTCACTCTTGGCTTAGTGCTGCCTCTTTTTCACCCTGGGTTTTTTTTTTTTTTTTTTCCCTTGGCTGTGGCGCCCTCTGGTGGCTGGTTAGAAGTGGTCTTCTGTCTCACCCATGCATGGAATGGCTCTGCCTTGAATTAAACCCGACCCTAGCTGGCTGTCTTTGTCTTGGCATCACCTAAACTGCTGGTTTAAGCTGATTTTGATTAGTTCTGGTTGAAGGTTAAGTGCCTGCAGATGGAGGTGGACTGCTGAGCTCAGATTAGCCTGAATCAAAACGTAATGTCTACTTGTCTCTCATCTCAGCATCACACCAAAGGTTGTCCGCGCCTGCTCGCTCCTCCCCAAAACCAAAAGAGAGACTCCAGAGCCCTACGTCTCTACGAGGTAATGCCCTGAGAAGATCACAGACCAGACTCGGTCATGATACTGGAAGTCCTGGAAGTGTTTTCTGGACCCATTGTTAGAGTTCTGTTTGTTTGGTGTGGAAGCTGTTTTCTGACCTCAGATGAGAAGACCCAGGTCTTCTTGAAAACAGGGGTCTGGGTTAAGATTCAAAAATGAGTGCAAGAGTAAATAGCCTTTTTTTTGCATACCAACCTGGTAGGTTTGAGAAAGGTTATGTGAACAGGATTTTTAGTTCTCAAAAGCAGTCACACTTGAAAAAGCTGAATTAAGCTATTCTTAAGAATTTATAAATTTGTTGTCCATGAATAATAATAAAATAATGTATTCATAATTGTTCATTTAGCTGTTGAGTCATTCAGAATAAGTGTGTTGGTTATTGGTCACTAATAATGTAATCTTGACTACAAGTATTTGTGCAGGATTTAATTTTGTGCGGTATATTGATTCGGAGTTGTTTTTAGGGGTAGTGTGTGTTGCCATGCAATTGTAAATGCTGCTGTATCTTTGTAGTGTTATAGGGCTATAGGTTACTGTGAACCTGCCACCTTTTGGTACAATTGTGTCATGTCTTCTTGTACTTTTGATATTATATTGGAGCTGCTTAAACATTGTCACCTAAACGGATCTTCTAGTAGTCTGTAAAGCCATCTGTCTAATTCCAATTATTTATTTAATGCACTTTGGTTGCATTAAATAAAATATGTCAGTCACACTTGCACTTTGAAAAGTCCTGAGCAATGCGACAGCTTTTGGAGTTGATACAAACCCAACCTTCTCTTTTCCATCTTTACCCAGTTCCTCTCTCGTGTTGCTTTGGAGAGGAAACAGATTTCAGTGAGTATATACACTGATGATGATGCAGCTTTTCTTAGTGCTGTGATATTTTATGTTGTGCAAGTGTGTGTGAATAGTAGATCGTGTTTGTACTGTGATTTGTGTTTTGCAACAAGGGGACATTTGTATAACTAGTATTTCTGAAAATGTTTGTGAACACTAGTTGATCAAGGCTGTTTAATCCATCCATCCATCCTTACTGTACCTTATGTTTTATCAGCTTTATGTGTAATGTCATTAATGCTAGTGTTGTGCTCTGTGAATGTGGAGAACGGTTCTCTGAGTGTTACATACAGTAGGAGCGTGTTTAAGTGTGGTGATGTTTAATATATAGCTTTATGAATTAAGAGTTATCTTAACTAACTGCATTTCTTTTGGTTTTAGGGTTGCATCCATCTTTTTTCATTATTGTTTGTCATTATAATCCCATTTCCATTAACTGTGTAGTCCCATGAATTGCTTGTATCAGGTAGTATATAGATAGAAGATAAACTACTGAATAGAAGCACTGTCTTTTATTCAGTCCTATACTGTTTTATCTTTTATGAAATATCCAGTATTTCTTTACATTTCATCTGTTGCCTTTATTCTTTTCCCTAATTCTCTCTTCCCTACTTATCGTTCCTTTTTTGTTTATTTCAGTGCCCTCTTCCAGTAAGTTGCGGACCCCTGCTGCCCCATCTCCCTTGGCTCTCCGTCAGCCCATGAAGGTCATGTCTAATCATAGTTCAGGCACAACCACGCCCACACGCTCTATGGCCTCGGCCCGCAGCGGCCTGCCCCGCCCCGCCGCCAATGCTGGAGGAGGTTTACAAGTGCCTCGCAGCAAACTGGTCCAGCCTGTGCGCAGGTACTCTCAGCTTTTCACTGCTCACTATAAACGTGGTGAAGTACATGCTAAGCGTGTCCTTTGCTCCACAGGTCTCTACCAGCTCCAAGGACATACAGTGGTATCAGAGACGAGAGCTGGAGAGAGGGCTGCTACTAAGCATGCACAGAACCAGCAGCACAAAACGGGCTTTCAGTTCAACCTGGCACTTTATAGAGATACGTCTTTAACCCCCACAAATAAAAGAGTCACATTCTTCCAAACAAATGATTCTCTCCTCTTTCAGTTGATGTTGCAGAGCTCTCATCCCAGTGGAAGGCAGACTGGACGCCACAGAATGCCAAAGAACAAACAATTGAGAGAAAAAAAAAAAAAAAGAGAGACCGGGATTCGCCTTCACCTACCGAACAACACCCGTGCTACAAATGGCTCCAAATCCACAATCCTGCTTGAAAATGCTCTCAAACCCCACTATAGGAAAACATCCTATACAACTTGTTTCCTCTGTTACAGCATTTGTGGGGATGAGCGCATACAAATTGATCTCAACCTTTGGCAAGGGTGGGAAAGGTTTGTATGCCAACAAAGAGTCCACATGGCAATTGCATTCTGCCAGAATGTTTATCATATCTATGTGACCTCTTATTTATTTGAAATCATTATTTAAAATATTTCTTTCAAAGAGTGTTCATACAGTATTTGGTCTTTAAATATATATGTTTACTAATCTTTATTTTTGGGCTTTTTTTATTTTCTGAATGTCATTGTTAAACCTCAACTGCAAAGCTATGTTTCCAAAGCATTTTAAATGTCTGAATAATGGATGCATTTCAGAGTCTTTGAACAAGTGTATTTAGTTTGAGCCCTCAGATAAGCAAAAGCATCAATCCTGCTGTGCATTTGAATCAATGAAACACGAATCGGTGAAAAGTCAAATTTCATGAATTGTGTTTGTGTGTCCTAACTGGAAATCCATTGAATAGAAATGCCTGGGATTAACTTCGTGAGGTGAACTGTTGTATCGTCAAACGTTGTTCATCGATCGGTGTCCCAGTGATCATGTCTCGGTGGCAAAGGTCATAAAAAAAGATGTGGATGAAGTGTAGTTCTGTACTAATTTTGGGAACTTCCTGGTCATGTTACGTGTTGTCATTCTCAGAGTGAATTATTTGAAAAAAGGGCAAGAATTAAAATGGCAGTGCCACCTAACCATAAGATGATATCTTGCTGCACACAAGCATACTATTGAGACTGCGCAGGTTTGTTTGAAAATGAGTGCCTATAATTTATGAATTTCTGTGATTGCTACAAATATTTTTTTATTTGTTTGTGCCAATTGCTTTATTTTGCCAATATTATTTACTTCAGGGTTCTTTGCATTTCTTGCTCAAGCTTTGTTTGATTTTTGTAATTGCTTTGATAACATTTATATTTGCTTTTTTGTAACAAAGATATGTTATAAAAGCCCCTTGATATTTATGACAAAATACTATGCGCTGATAAGAGGCTTATTTATTAAACAGTGAGATGCCTCCGTGTGCTGAGATATAGTTAGTGGGATGCTTGAGCCTAGTATGGTCATGAATACATGACATAAACTTTTTTTTTTGGATTGTTTTTTTTGGTAAAGACTTTTATATCTCCACAAACATGATGCTCGGTTTCCCCCGCGTTGAATCATTTCAAATAAAAGTTTTAAAAAGCTGTATCGCTCATTTGTCCATAATTTATTGATGCACCAAAACTAAAGTGTCAGAAGATATCTTACAGCATTCGATTTGATTGTTGATTGTGGAAAATGTTGAAAATGCAATGAACTGATTTTAGGGTGTACCTTTCCATCAAATATTCATCATCACCATAAAGTTATCTATAGTTTTTACTATTTTATTATATACAAGTGATAATGTGTGTGTTAAAATCTCCAGATTTTAAAAACTAAAAAAATGAATTTTGTACTGGGATTGTGCCATTAACAATTTTTAATGAATGTAGAAATTGCAATGCAGATTGCAAACATTCACATGATCCATTTTAAAGATCCACTATAATGTTGTGTTAAAAGTTCCCTCTTGCTGCTTAAAAAAACCTTTTCATTTACGTTCATCTACTTCTCTCACAGATCCTGTTGTTTCTTTTACTCCGACAGGCCCATTTCTTTGCGGGTGAGCGTTGCGATGACACGATCTTTCAGAATTTCTGGTGCAGTACATTTGGGCTCTGATTGCAGGGACTCCATGGTCAGTTTTCTCCACAGGTACTCTATTTTAGCATCGCAATGCCAAGGGTTAAAGGTCAACTCCACCCAACTGGTATTAATGTCTAATGTGCCAGGGGACAAATACTGCAGCTTGTTGTGACTCAGGTCGATGTACTCCAAGCGCTTCAGCCCCTGGAAAATAGCTGGTGGGACACTCTCTAATCTATTTTTCTGCAGGAAGATGTGAGTCAGGTTACCAGAGCGGCTAAAGGCTTTTGCATCCAGGGACTGGATTTTGTTCTGGTCTAAATGAAGTCTCTCTAGAGCAGGGTGAGCATCAAAGCACCCAACTGGAAGCTCTTCGAGTTTGTTCTGTGAGAGGTGCAGTACCTTTAGCTGACTCAGACTTTGGAGTTGGGGCATTGGGTATTTCATCAGATGGTTTCCAGACAAATCCAACCAAGTGATATTGCTGTTGTTGGGCAACCAGTCTGGGTGGATGCTGGAGACGCGATTGTCCTTCAACACCAGGTTGAGAAGTGGAGCGTGATGGAAAACATTTGCCGGTAGCTCCCGCAGTTCATTTTCTAAACACAGTTTAGACAAGAGTTAGAAAACAATACAAATATACTTGGCTTGCTGCATGATTTTAGTGTAGTTTTGGAAATTGAGACCATGGCCTCCAAGATTTCAAACGATTTTCAGGTATTTTGACATAATTTGGATATTTGTTACGTTCAATTGAGACCGTGAAAAAAGTATTTGGGTAACATTTTCACAATATATTTACTACTTTTTAGACGTTTCGAACTAATGGACATTTAATACATTTCATGCAAATGTACGTTTTCGTCGTTTTTTCATTTTATGTGTATTCATGTACGTTTTGTATCGTAAAGAAAATGACATTTTTGAAATTCTCGCAATGCGTGCTTTAGTTGGAACTGAAGAGCTATTTCACGCCACGTGACAGAGCGTCAAAACGATACTCGTTGACATCACGTGCATGCTGAGACTTTATGTAACATAAAAGATAAACACAAAACGGTAAAAATCTAAACGAATTTCTTTTCCTCACACACGGGGGAATACAGATACAAAAATCTTAACATTTTGACATGTAACGTTACACACACCTGTGAGGTCTATAGTGTGCAAGTAACGAAGGCCCTTCAGAAGATCTGCAGGTAAACTGCTGAGTTTGTTGCCGGGCAGGTGTAACTCCTCCAGCAGTGGGATGGCTGTCAAGTGTTGAGAGGTCAGCACGGTCAGGTTGGTGAACTGGATGGTTAAGGTGGTAGTGTTGCCTGGAAGACCGTCTCCAGGGAAATGCGACAGGCCAGCGTCAGGACAGACCACCTCGGTTGTTTTGGCGCTGAAATGGCACGTGCATCGCTTCGGACACGAGAGGGCGTCATGGCAACAGAAGACGACTATCACCGCGAGCGCGCGCAGAAGCCAGGAATTCATCTTCACCGCTAAAAAACCGGATCGTCACAGAAACTGATGATGTACTTGCTTTTTTTTTTTGTACTCGTAACAAAAATAATTTGGTTAAGCCTATAACTAGGCTACTACTTCATATAACATGGAAATATAATGTTAGTTCACTTACTGGAGATTATTGCCCAACATAGTAAAACACAAATAAAACTATATCTTACCTACTAGTTTGGCTGTTTAGATGTCTAGTTAATCCAAAATTCTGTTCATTCCCTTCAGTTAGCTATATATCCTGATCTGTGTGTGACTCCAGCACTGCTTACAGGAAAATAGGACATTCAAGAGAAAACATGTCACTTATGTAAATATTAAGAACTGCCCATGACTGAGGGTGAAAGTACACACGACTTGTCCAAAAACAATTATTTCAAATAGCTCAAGTACAGGATGTCACACAGGCTGCTGTAATAGCAAAAGTGAAAAAAACAGGGAAATAATTATTGGGGTTTAAAATGTCAAATCTGCGTGTAAAATTGTGAAATGTTTATACCGAATGCTTCATAACATCCATTATTAGATCAATGCGCGTAAATGATTAATAACTGGCTACAGCATCAGAGCTGCAAAATAAACAAGAAGTTGCACAAGTGTTTAACACAAATGGACACAAGTTTCCATGTCAAACCATGCTACATACAGCAGATTTGTTTAGTCTTCTGAAAGGCCATATTAAGGTTAATTTTCTTTCTTGAAAAGCATTTGAAATAGACATTTCAGAACCATGAGAATAATATAATTAAATCTTAAATAGCCACCAGACGGCAAAAAAAAAAGTTAAAATTAAAATATTATTAGCACTTGGTACTTGGAGAGAGTTTCCTTAAAAATACTTAAAATCTACTTAAAATGGGATGTAATAATGATGGTAAACAATATTCAAGCTAAAAACAATTCGTTAAAACAGTTTTGGTGAAGTTAGGTGTAATGAGAAAATTTGAAGCTAAAGGTAGAAAGACTATTTTCAACCTTATTTTCTTTCTTTCTTAACAATTGTATTGTCACCATCTCCATTCAAGTAAGATGTTTTTGATTTTTGGAATTGATTTTATTGATTGACGGGGAAATATGAGTTACTTTAAGCTACATAATATAGGCCAACTACCTCTAGCATTTATTACGTCAAGCATCTAAATAATTAAAATACTCTTGTCGGTGGAAAACAATCGAATTTTAATTGTAATGTCAGTTGCTTAAGAGGACCCTGAAATGCAACCTCCATTTATTCTTCAAACCCCTCCCGTTGGACCGCGCGCTACGCGTTGGACAGCCCAGTGTCCCTCAGTCACTGCTGACAGTCATACGATGATTCTGCGCCGCTAGGGGACAGTTCAGGGAGGGGACACCAGCAGAGACCGAAGGATCCTTAGGAGAGCTCCAGCCCGCCTGGAGACGCGATGGAGACCTCCAGCAGCGCGCAGAGCACCGGGCTCACGCAGCTCCTGAACTTCACAGAGGATCTCGTCAGCTCCTCGGAGAGTCCTTCCATGGCAGGGTTACGCGCCACAGAAGAGCCGCTTTCTCTCGTGCTCAGCAGCTTCAGGACTGATGCGGCTCCAGCGGGGCTTCTGGCGGGTCCGTTCTCGCCCTCTGAAGAGCCTTCTCACCTGATTGTGGCTTTCTGGGATTCACCCTTGAGTCACGGGATTAACGTGTTTGTTGGCTTTGTCCTGTGCTTCGCCATGCTGGGGTTGGGTTGCACGGTGGAGCTCAGTCAGCTGGGCGAGCACATCCGCAAGCCCATAGGAGTCCTGCTGGCGGTGGTGTGCCAGTTTGTCCTCATGCCCCTCATCGCCTTCCTCCTGGCTCTGGCCTTCTCCCTCAACGATGTGGCCGCTATGGCTGTGCTGCTGTGCGGCTGCTGCCCTGGAGGAAACCTCTCCAACATCATGTCACTGCTGGTCAACGGGGACATGAACCTCAGGTAGTCAGATGATGTCTACATCCGAGTATATATATAATTTAATGAATAATATTTAATATTATTATGATGTGTTCATTATATAGTTCTGTAAATATAAAAAAATACAAATTTACTTTATTTATAATATAAAAATAGTTTCATTCAAAATTATTTTTTAAATCACATTTTAATATACAATATAATGCATATTTATATAAAAATATAATTAAATATATATAATATAAACGAATTAAAATATAATCAGTATAATAAATATTAAAATATAATTTAACATCAGAAAAAAAACGTGAATGTCATGAAAAAACATGCTGTAGCTCAGTGCTTGGAAATATTTATTTTTGCACAGGATTTTTTTACATGTATTGTGTTTAAATTTTTTTTCATTATTATGTATTATACTAAGTGCATAAAGCAAGGAAATAAAATAAAGTCAAGAAGAACATGCTGCTTTTTTGGCTGTCTTTAGTAATACAATGTTTGGTTTTTCAGCATCATTATGACCATCTCGTCCACCGTTCTGGCGCTTGTGCTCATGCCGCTGTGTCTGTGGATGTACAGTCGGGCGTGGATCAACACACCCGTGGTGAACCTTCTGCCCTTCGGCGCGATCATTCTCACCCTCTGCAGCACCCTCATTCCCATTGGGTTCGGGGTCTGGCTTAGATACCGCTATACTCGAGTGGCTGAAATCATCATCAAGGTGACTTAATGCAAATACCTGATCAGTTGTCTAAAGTCAGAGCAGTGCAAAAGCTGAGCACATTTACTATTAGAAAAGGAACCTGAAATATCAGACAAAGCTGATTAGACTTGGAGAAGTCACTAGTGGACCTTCATCACAAAATAAAATCATTTAGATTTCTGTTATTTCTTATATCACTGGTTGTGATGCCTAAGTCGCCTTCATGTCCACCATCTCTGGCCATTAAAAGGAGACTGGATTGCCCGGGGCGAGGTGGCGTCACATGCGCGCATGGGTTCCTCCTTTCAGTTGAGCTTATCTAAGAACAGCTTGGTAAAGGCACAGTGGCGACTATGAGATAGAGAGATGCGGGAGGGGAGGGGAGGGCTGACAGAGAGTGTGATAAAGGAATCAAGGCGGTTGGGGGTGCAGCACATTAAGTGGAGTGCTTAAAAGTGGGCTGATTTGTCACTCATGGCTTGCACTTTTCTCCTCTAGTAGTATCATCATGTGCCTCTCTGTGCCATTCACTCCTTTCAGGATTCATTCCCCAGGTCATGCTCAGTAAAATATGTCACATCAGTTGTTACCAGTCAATTTATTAATGAAAACCCTTTATAGCTAATCGCTGCCTGCTGAGACCTGTAAATAATTCCATTTGCTTAGTTTCCTGCACCACAGCGACGTCTACAAATTACTGCATCATGTAGTTAGTTTTGATGTTAAATATATTAAAAAGAAGTTTTAAAAAATTAGAAAAAATGAATCCATTAGACAAATAGAATTACATAATGTTACTGTGAGTATATGTCCATAGACTGACAATATAAATATTGTTATATTTAGATCTATAAAATGAAATAAATATTTTGAGAATATTTAATTAGAGACAGAATATAAGGTACAAATATTGTGAAAATGTTTTGAGAATATATCCATAAAAACAATATTGTTAAAATATTTTCATTTGACCTGTAAAACATATTATGTTGAGAATGTCTAATAAACCCATTTAAATAAAAAATAAAAATATTAAAATCTATAGTAAAAATACTTTCAGAAAACCTGGGATATAAAATATGCTAAGAATATATCCATTGATTAGACTAATAAAGTAAAATAAAAAAAATAAAATAAAAAAAAACATTTAAAAAATATGTTAAATAAAAAAAATAACAGTATATTAATTTGAATCAAAATACATTTCAAATAATCTGAGAATATGCTCATAGACACAGAAAATAACATAGAATTTATAAAACTTGGTACATTAGACATATAAAATAAAATAAAAAGACAATATTTGGAAAAAACAGAACCCTTAAATAAAATACAAATATTTTGAAATATTGTAGATAAGTCTATTAAAGCCACATGATATAATATTGTATTGGAAATGTATAAGAAAAATGTTGCAGATTCTGTCCTAAATATCTAAACATGAACTAAATAGAAGTATAGCCGAAATACATTCTGCTCTATGACAGTTTAATGGCTGTGTGGAAGACTTACCTGTGTTTCTGCTGCCTCCAGGTGTCTCTGTGGTCTCTCCTGGTCACTCTGCTGATGCTCTTCATCATGACTGGAACCATGCTGGGTCCGGAGCTGCTGGCCACCATCCCTGCCTCTGTCTACCTGGTGGCTGTACTCATGCCCATGGCTGGCTACGCGGCAGGATACGGCCTGGCGACGCTTTTCGATCTCCCCCCCAACAGTCGGAGGACTGTGTCTTTAGAGACAGGCTGTCAGAACGTGCAGCTCTGTACGGCCATCCTGAAGCTGGCGTTCCCTCCGCAGCTGATGGGAGGCATGTATATGTTTCCTCTGCTGTACGCACTCTTCCAGGCAGCAGAGGCTGGCATCTTCATTCTGGCTTACCGCATGTACAGGAAAGAGGTATTACATAAACAGGACCTCATGGAGGATGATGAGGATGATACAAACATATCCTACAAGAGAATGAAGGAAGAAGATGTGCCATTTGATTCTACGTACGGTGCAGTAATAGTGAGCGACCCCAATGTCATTGTGCTGGAGTCACAGGAGTGTGCTGGAAGCCCCACACCTGTATGAAGGAACAAAAACAACTTGAGACTCGCTATAGACACTGGACTTAAGTATTTACATTAACTGCTGAATTTCTTACTAATCACTCATTATAACTAATATGTGCCAAAAATAATTGCAAATGACTGTGAAAATGGAAACAGTATAAAATATATAAATAATCCTATATGAGATAAATAAAATTATATAAAGAGAGAAAGAGAGAGCGAGAAAGAGATTATTTATGTCTGTATATAAAATATATATTTTATATTTTTTGTTATTACCGAGTTAATTTGATCATACATTCATTAATTCATTTAAATAATAGTGAAATCCACTTTCAGAGTCTTACAGATGTATGCAAATTGCACACCATTTATATAGATTTATGCTGCTGTTTGTAAATGAATCAGTGCTATTACCTCAGTAAATGGATTACATTGGCTTATTTGATTATGTGGACCAAGAGGGCTGATTCACGTCCTATGTTTATATTGCATATCACCCACTGTCAGTCTGCTTCTGATACTAAAACAGATCAAATATTTTATTGCTTCAAAAATAGTGGGATTTTAGTGGATTGCCACAATACCAAAGGCTACAACAACACGTCAGTGTCAGATCATAACAAATGTCATTGAGAAAAACAGGATAAAAGCTTATGGCAGTAAAAAGAGGCTTTATGTAAAATGGTTTATTCTAGACAAGAATTGATCATGCGCTATGAAATATGCAATTCATCTCTGTAATTGAAATTTGTGAAAACGTCAAGATGAATAAATGTTGATGGCAAGCACGTGCTATTACATTTGTCGTTTCTATAATATCTCTATTAACTATTTTATTCTAGAAAAAAACGTCCATGATTTAATAGAATTATCCATCTGGTTAAAACTGACCAACAAACCAGCTGGTTAAACTGGTATTTGGATGTTGGCATAGAAAGCAGTTATGTTTAAACCACATTTCCACTTTAGTGTTTTTACTGACTGTGGGAATCCTGTTAGTTGGCGTTAATTAGGCACCTGACCTCAATTTGTGTCTCGTGCGTCTACTTAAACACCTACAGTGCGTTTTCCCAACCGGCTAAGCGAAAAATGGCTACATATGGTAACGAGACAGTCGATAACTATCTTTACTCCTCTTACAACCCTTATTCTTACAAATACCCGAAGTTTAAGGGCTGGAGACAGAAAGCTTACTTCGCCAACTACGGTGAAGGAGAGACCTACTACGATAATTACCACAGGGCGCAGCTGAAGTCCATCTTGTCTCAGATCAACCCTAACCTCACCCCGCGTCTGAGAAAAGCTAACACCAAAGACGTGGGGATCCAGGTCAACCCGAAGACCGACGCGTCCATCCAGTGCTCCCTGGGCCCGCGGACGCTTCTGGCCCGGAAGCGTGATGCCCTGCGCCGGCGGCGACAGGAGGTCCAGACCCCGGGGAGCCCCGTCAGCGGAGGCGTCCGCTTCCCGCGCACTCAAGCCGTTTACTCTCCAGTCGAGTCCAGGAGACTAGTGTCCCTCTTCAGGGAGGAGGAAGAGGATAAGGACACGGAGCCCGAGGCCCCTGGGACGGTGGAGAGCGCTGAGAAAGTCGAGCGCAAAGACGGCGCAGAGAGCGTAAAGGAACCGCTTAGTCCAGAGAAAAATGAAAATAAACAGACGGAAACGAATGAGGAGAACAGAAACGAGCCAGAGGAAACCGGACACGAAGAAGCCAAATCTAAGGCTCGCGTGAGGTTCCAGGTGAGAGAAAAGGGTTGTCCCCCATGTTAGAATCCGAGACCTATTCAGCGTATTAACTTGTTTTAATGCAGTTTTTGGAGCAGAAGTATGGGTACTATCATTGCAAAGACTGCAACCTACGGTGGGAAAGTGCTTATGTGTGGTGTGTCCAAGGCACAAACAAGGTAATGGATGGGTTATGAAGAATAAACCATGTTTTGGCCTACTCCGTGTTGGCACATCTAACCATTTCTGATTCAAACTTTGCTCTTTTAAAGGTCTATTTCAAGCAGTTTTGCAGAACATGTCAGAAATCATTCAATCCGTACCGGGTTGAGGACATAACCTGTCAGGTAAACCTATAGAAGTTTGCAACCACAGGTCCTGAGCCCCTCTATGGGATCTCTGCCAAAAAAATAAGATCTCCGGATATTTGAACTGATGCTACTTTAATCTGCCTACTGTCTTCATTGAAAAACATTAGTGTCAGTGGCTCACTTGCTGATCCATTTATTTCATGCCCTTTTGCATTAACTGAAAGTACGTTTAATTTTCAGACTTGTAAGAAGACTCGCTGTACATGTTCTGTAACGTCGCGTCATGTGGACCCTAAAAGACCTCACCGACAGGATCTGTGCGGCCGCTGCAAAGGCAAGCGTCTCTCCTGTGACAGCACGTTCAGCTTTAAATACATCATCTAGCACCTCGGTCCGGTGCGGTCAGGCTTGGTTGTTGCCCAGCTGGGTTGTCCACCTCAGTCTCTGTACCCTCAATGGTCAGAGACTGCTGTGGAGATCCATCAGTCACCACGGTCTCATTTGTTTTTGTTTTGCTTTAATTTGTACTTGCAGTAAGTGTAGGTGCCAGTTCTGAAAAATGAGAATAAAGGCAATTACTAGCACATCTGGAGTATTTTCTGTGTACTACTCTGCAGCAGGGTTGTGTGTCTGACTTAATTGACTGACTAAAAAAAACTGACTAAAAGTGTCTTTGTCCACGAAGACCTTGACTATCTGGTTCAGGTGTCCCCCTGAAATCAATTTACAATATATTTGTGTACTGATAATTTTGAGGTCAACCATTAATCTGTGCAAGGTAAGTGGTAGTTGGATATGCCACCTTACTGAAATAAAATAACTTATGCAGACTTGAATAGAAAATGATTTGAATCAATGTGTGCTGCTGACAGGGTTTATTAGTGGTTGTCTACAACAAAACATTTATATTAATCACCAGGAAATGGACAAAGCCAGTATTGCTTATATAATCAGGTTTTTATTTAACAGTACAGGGAATAGCAGATAAATCAGATGACAACGAGAAACCAGAGAGAAATGTGAAAGGGGGAGAAAGATGGGGAAAAAAAGAATGCACCTCTAGATAAAAACTATATTTTTCCAGGTAAATAATATATCCATTAAATAATTAAGAACAGCATTCAAAATGTACCAAACAAGCAACAGAAGAGATCTCCCAGAGGAATGAATACAGTGAACGTTTTATTTCTCAATGTGCCACGACAGATTAAACATCCCCCCCCACCCCTGGTTTGTTTGTGGCTAACGCTTGCTTTCTGGACACCGCTTTGTCTCTTGGAGTTCGGCAAGCGAAGCGCAGTGCCTTACATCGCAGAGCCCACAAACCCTCAGTGCAGCCCTGAGTCTAGGGTTAAGACAGAGCCAACATGGACGAAACACTAGCCCCAGTTTCCCCTCAGCAAGAGCTCCAGCAGGGACGTCCGAGCCAACATGGAGATCACAGTGGGTATCAAGGAATGCATATGGCAAAACTCGGCTGAGAAGCTGAGCTGGTTCGTCGGGAAATATTGAAGATTAAGGTGGCATATTACCATAAAGGAGAGGGCAGCCCGCGACTTAAATCCCAACAGCTATTCAACTCGCTATTATTTATTTATTTATTTTTTGCATTAGTCATTACCCTCTACTGAGCTCTCTCTGATTGAACAGTGCATTACACAAATGTACAAGGAAAAATACTGCTTTTACACTATACATTTTCTAAAATATATACAGAGTAAAATAAGTTATTGATATTTCCATGAGTTGCAGCCAGTCCGCACTTCACCTGTGCATCTCGGTTTGTTAACGTGCATTTATGCGAGAACGAGTGTGCAAATATCAGTCCATGTCAAACGCACTCGCACACACACGCTCGCACTCGTCCTCACACGCACACAAGAGTCTATGGTTTCCTACAGGCAGCTACTTATTTGGTTATAGATTAAGGGTTTTGTAAGAGCAGCCCAGTGAAAGCTGAAAGTTCCCCCCAATGCAGGTCAATAAAGTTAAACAGATAAACCTCTCTTTATACAGAGGGTACAGCCCCCCAGCTTACAATTACATGTTAAATATCCTAACATTTACAACCTAAGACTGTTAAAAAATACATTTCTCAAAAAAATATTTGTTGCAGGCTTCTCTTTCAAGCATGCTTTTTGCGATCGACAGTCTCGCTGATCCACCGCCATACTCATGATTCTTACAATAATGCTCCAAATCCCATCTCTGCCCCAGTGCATAGTGGGGCAGACGGATGCGGATCACTCAAAAAGGACGCCACCTAGAGGTCATAGGTCATTCCGCCAAAAAGCTCCAAGTTTAGCATCATTATCGCCCAGTGTCCCTCCTAATGGTTCTTGACCAGTCCTGTTCTTCGTACTTTTTCTGAAGTTAAACTACTGGAGAAAGGGGGAAAGGAAAAACGTACGTGCGTAATAGTTTTGAGTAACTAATATCCACACATTCTTTAGCCCTTTGAGGTGAAGTCTACGTGTAAAGTTTCAAACCCGCCGCCCCGGAGGAAGAGAGTGGAGTTCGTGGAGCTCTCACAGTCCAGTGCTGAGAACTGTGTTTTGCGTGTTGATTTGCGTCTGGATGTGGGTCGTGGGGGTCGGGGACTGGATGCGCGTCTGGTGGATGTGCGGGTGTGTCTGAGCCTGGCAGAGAGCTTCGCGGATCTGAAGGTTGAGCTCCATGAGGCGCGTGCTGGCCTGAGAAAGATCCCTGCTGGGGCCTACCACGGCCAAACAGCCTGTCTGACCCAGAGTCTGGTGCCTGAAGTAAATGTGCAGCAGCGTCTGCACAGCATCATCCCTTTCGCTGCCAAATATGTCATTAGGCCACAGGCACCTGAGGGAATAGGAACATATCAGATTTAGGCAAAAGAGATCTACAGGAGGATGCTTAATTCCAGTGTGGATCCTAACTAGACTTTTCAGTGACAAGCAATTCAGCCAATCAGAAGATACATGGGGCCAGATGTTTGGCTATTTAAATCGTATACGGTTTCACTGTGACTTTACAGCTTAGTTGTCTTACCTGAAGGCTTTAACTTGAGCAATGGCTGTGCTAAAGTCCTGAGCTCTTAGGCTTTCAATGAGTGAGTGGATGGCTGTCTCTGTGCTTGACTGGTCTACTTCAAATTCACCCACTCCCTCCTGTCCATCACCCACTGACTCCGCCTCCTTCAGACAGCTCTCTAATATGGCCAGCTCCTCTGACATGTTGGTCACCTGAGAAACACACAAGCACCATATTTTAAATCAACGATCAGTCAATATTCTCACTAAACAACTCGTGAAAACTTGCAAGAACACAATCAATCAGTGGAAAAAATCAATAAAGTGCACCATAGTCATATCATCGAAAGCATAAACATATTGAAAACTGAATTTGATATTCCTAAGGCAATGCGTATTAGCCCAAATGGTTGTCCCAAGCTAAATAGAAATACTGCTATACGATTTCTGCATAACAGAGGTTGCTGAGGTCTGTGTGTGTATGTGTGCAGTGTATAAGTGTAAGTGGGTTAGTATTGATGTGCGATAAGCTGAACAGCTTTGCTCTGGTCTGTGTTAAGCATATCAGTCTCTCTCAGTGAACATAATGAAGTTACGCTGCACTAAGATCATTATGTGCAGTCAGACTTTTATATGTGTCCATACTGGCACACATTAGCATAAACTACCATGAAATCCAGAGAGAAAACTGACCATCTGTCTATATGCGTGTGTGCTGTCAGGGCATCTTGCTGGCTTCGTGTTAAGCACAATGTGCCACATTAGCATGAATAAGATCAGTATTCTTATGGCAAATTTATACATACGCTTAAACTATTTATAGGACCCTTTCAAATCTATATATCCATTATACATATTGAAACTGCATGTTAAAGTTGTGATGATCTGTTGAGCCAATGACAACACCGAGACAGCAGTGGTCCAAGACTTCTTTCTAGCATAATATAATGATGCTTAATTGTTTAAGGATTTAGTAACCCTCGTGCTATTTTAAACCTTAAGATGTTTGTTCATGTTAGAAATTTAATTAAAACTTCAAAGTCTTCAAAAGAGATTTGACAGCATTATACCATAAAGAGAATTAAATTAATAGTTCACTCAAAAATATTTTTTCTGCCGTTTGTGATTTTGTCATGGCCTAATGGATGTGCCTAACCCAAAGGCTGTGGGTGGGAGAAATTAATAACCAGGGCTCTCTCCACCTTCATACCACGACTGAGCAAGGCACTGTTCCCCCTACTACTCCCCGTCCGCCGCAGCAATGGCAAAGTGTGTGTGTGTGTGTGAATGTTCACTTCTCACTGCTGTGTGTGTGTGTGCACTTGGATGGGTTTAATGCAGAGCACAGGTATGGGAAACAACTCTTATCATATCTTCTTTTGTTTTCGGCAGAAATAAATTTATATAGGTTTTTAACTACTCAAGGCAGAATTTTCATTTTTGGGTGAACTATTCCTTTAACTGAGGCTTTTACTCATGTATAAACACTGACCAACACATGCATAGAGCACATCAAATATGATAAAAACATACTTCAATGTATGGCTTCTGTTTACCATTTTTGATTTATTCTATGCATGTGTGTTGATCTCTCAGGTTTCATTTAAATATGTGAATTTATTTTGAAAATTAACACCTTTACGCAATTGGAACAACATGAAGGCGAGTTAATTACTATTTTCATCTTGAACTGAGTAAGGACACAAGCAGGAACAAACCTCTGCCTCTCTCTTGATGGTGTCCACTCTGCTGATGAGTTTGCAGTAAGCCTGAAAGAGCAGCAGGAGCTGGAAATGTAGCTTATATAGCCGTCGACATAACTCCAGCTCCTAAAGAAATAAACAGAAAGAGAAAGAAAGAACATGACACCATCATACCTTCACATTTTTTTAGTTTTAGTTTTAATCATCTGCACAGTCTGCAGCAAAACAGCATAATCAGATGAACGGACGGCAAGATAAATGAACGAATGGAGGGATAGACGGACGGATGAACATCCTGGCTTTGAGACGGAGAGAAGGGTTAGCGAGGTTACACCCTGATCAATCATTTTGTAAAACGTGGACCACGTATGACCCTGAGCCTTATCAGAACGAAACCCTGAAAGAGTGATGTTTCTGGAAAAAGTCCGATCCGAATTGCGTGACCCAAAATATGTCAAGAGTGAGCAGAGCGGGCAGCATGCAAAGAATCTAAGCTACTTTTCTCTTCCGTCCTCCGCTCAGATGTCCATGTACACACTCCAATCACACACTGAATGCATAATGTGTGTCAAACTTTCTAGAAGCATTAAAAACACTAATAACCCATTAGCAAATTAGCATTTAGGTGGAAAAATCAACACTGTTAAGTATGCAGAACTCATTAATAATGAAGTTCATTAATGAAGCATGTAGTGATGATATGTGAATGATCAATGAATCATACACGTCTGTAGTGATGTTAAGAGATCAGATGTAGAGGATGTTCTGAATTCTGATCGGTTGTATGAGAGAATAACAGATCTAAATGTTCAGTGTGTGTGGCTGAAACGGAAAGGATTGTGTCAGGCTCTGAAATATGATAAACCACTTACTGCTAGCATTTCCATTTGCTAAGCAAGAAGGACGGCAGGTCAAAAAAAAAAAAAAAAAGAGGAAACACAGGACATGAGAGAAAGATAAAAAATTAGTGTGCTGATAATACCCCAAGACAGAGAGACAGAGAGAGAAATATTGCAGTCTATTGATAATTAACAATGACAAAATATTGCAGTCACGTGCAATGCATTTTAGAAGAAGAAATGACAGTTTTTTGTACACATTTGTAACACTGCTAAATATAAGGAAAATAGATAGAGAAGGGAAATGAAAGAGTGAGAGAGGTTGAGATAAATGCAATTGCAGTAAGAAAAAAATATCAACTGTGCGTCATAAAACTGCAAAAGTGCTTAACATCACAGAGAACATAAAGATGTTGCTTGCTGGGACAGCAGTGACTAGGATGAATATAGGAGTAAGACATAGAGAGCATAAAGGCCATTTAGCCACTACCGTAAGTGATGAGCTGACAGAGAAACAGACTTCAGCATCAAACGACTTTTCAGAAATCATTGGTTTGGTGCCAATATTGAAAATATTGTTCCTTAATATTTTTGTAGAGGCTGTGATACCACCCCCCCCCAAAAAAAAACAGTTCAAAAGAACAGCATTTTTAAAAAAAACTGAAATCATTTGTAAAATTATAAATGCCTACATTGTTAATTTCGATTAATAAAAAAAAAATAATAATAACATTAATAAAAAGTATTAATAACCCTAATCGTATATGCACTAATAGGGGTGGGCATCTTATTCCATTTTACATACATATATTATTTATTTATAAACTTAATTTATTCAGCTACAGTAGGCTAGGCTTATTTAACATCTAGTAAGAAATTTTATAGAAACTGAATAAAGTGTATAACTAAAGCACTGCATAATCTTTACTGTATCAACCAAACTTATTCTAATTAAAGAATCAAAAGTGACTCGGTCAAGTGCAGGGACAGAATAACATTAATAATGATGACACAGCAGCGGGTCATTAGACTGCTTTTATCCTGCTGTCCCTTTAAGACCAACCACCACAGACCCAATATACGGACAAGCATCTTGTTTTTAGTACTAGTGTACTTTTACATTTTTGGAGAAAACCTACTAAATTGAGTGGATAAGAGATGTGCAGACAACACATTCAAACTGTGCAGAAATCTGTGGTGAGTTCAGGAGCATTGATTCTGTGTGGGCCTGGTTGTAAGTAACAGACAAATAAGCTGCCCTTGAATCACCTCTGCTTGCATTCATACACAGGTTCTTACACTCTTCTTTATCTCACAGAGATGAATAGAGAACAAACAGAAACATACAGTGAGGTGAGTGCTATTTCTTTTCTACCTGAGCTTGAGTGTTGGTTCGCTGGTTACTGTCTTTATCACCAAAGGTCTTCCTGCAGTTATCCAACCACTGCAAGAGGAAGCACAAATGAGAAACCTTATTAACCGAAATGCAGAGAAGTGCAGGTGGAAATTCTTGATGCGAAGATGACGTTTGTGTGAGTGCGAAACAGAAATAGAGGGAGAGACGAATTGCGCATATGGGAGTGTGCATGAGGTAAATTTAATAAGAGTCCGCTACTTAGCAAATTAAAGAGGGTCTGTTTAAGCACAGAGGGGGTCGGCACATAATGCTCTAGACGCAGTGCCTGTGTCTCATCCAATTACTGTCCTGTAGTCATCCACTATCCCATCTGCCCCCTCTACTCCTGTCCACCCAGCTAAATGATTTAGGGTCTCCGTGAGGCTATTCTTAGTGACCGTGCATAGAGACAAATTGGCTGCTGTAGATTCTAGATGGGTGCTAACGGAAGCTAAAGCTGGCTAAATCAATCACGTCCTTATATGATTTAGTAGCCAACAATAACTGCAAAGAGACGTCAAGGAGCATGATCCTGCGCTGTCAGCTTATTCTCCTCTGCAGTCTCTCCTCCACTGAATAACCTTAACATCAGCCTTTAAGATGAAACTTTACCAAATTGCATGGGAAATTCCCAGATTGTTTATGGCCCTTTCAGGTCTACCAGAATTGGGTATAGATGAAAATGTGCATTTTTCTTTAAATGGATTTTTTTTTAAGAAACTTAAATTTGGGTATGTTCCCTACTCACAGGTATCACATGGCTTAGAAATGCTTAAAAATAAAACTCACATTATTGTACACTTAATTTCTCACCTGTTCGGCTGCTTCTCTCTTGCTGTTGTATGTGTCCAGATGCTCTTGTAACTCCAACACACTGAACTTCAGAGTCTCCAAGAGCCCACAGGAGACCAGCTTAAACACACACAGTTTAACAGTTGACTAAATATACCGACATGTTATATTATTGCATACAATCAAATTGATACAGTCTATGCAAACAGACAACTAACTGTAATTTATAGGGTTTGAGGTGCAGAGGAAGTGTACACTCACAGTTTCAGCATCCAGCAGGACTGTAGGGCACTGGGAGCAGGAGGTCATGACCTCTAGAGAGCTCAGGAACTGGTTTCCCATTCGCTGGAGCCCCTCTCCAAGGAATCGTACCGAGGCATGGGTAATCGAGTCAAATTTCCTCTGAATGTGCTAAAGAGACAGGAGACAATCGACTCAGTACTGCTGGAAACACCAAGCTATAAATCAAATTCCAAGCAAAGGCTAATATCACTAATTGTGTATTTAGTATACATAAAATGCTAGTGATTAAATTAAAAGAGTTAGAAAATGGCGATTAGTCTATTGACATGACAATCATAGCAGTATTTTCTTGTGATGCATGTCATTACACTGGTGAAAATTATGTTGACTTTTTGAATTAATTTTCTATTTAAATATTTTAAAATGTAATTTATTCTTTTGATGAAAAAACGGAATTTTCAGCAGCCATTACTCCAGTCGTCAGTGTCACATGATCCTTCAGAAATCATGCTAATATTTGCAATTTGTTGCTCAAGATACATTTCTTGATATCATCAATTATGTATATTTTTGTGCAAACCGTGGTACAATTATTTCAGGATTCTTTTTTAATTATAAGAGCTTAAATATTGATAACATTATAAAGCCTTTAGTCAACTTCCTTGCCGAATAAAAGCATTCAAATAAATCTTCCCAACACCAGATTTTTGAACTATAGTGTATCTGAACGAAACAGTATATTAATAGTCATTTAATGTTAAAATTTAACACTCAATTTTACCTGGAAGAGTCGTGAGAACACATGGAAGGTGTAAACAGCACAAGACCCATCCGAGTCTGACAACATCTGGTTGACATGGCAACGCCAGGCGTCCTCCTCATCGTCATAGGCTACGGGTTGGAATGCTGCCAAAATAGCCGAAAGAAAGGGCGATGGAGGTGGAGAGGCCTGGAGTTCAGGAAAGCCGTCTGCATCGCCCTCATCTTGACTGTAAACAGAGATGAAAAGAGCAAGATTCAGAGACATATAGAGACACGAGCACCAACACAAAGCATTACATCATTCACAAAGGCAAAACGTAAACAGAGACATGCTGTTCTTTCACGCAAGCGCTCCCTCCTCTCTCTCAATGCAGATGTCCTGGTGCTGCAGTGGTGTTACACTCCAAATCTACTGCAGAGGCACAGAAAAATAACATACACACACACACACTTACAGGCCAGTAGGGCCGAAGAGCTTGATGAAGCAGACGGAATAGAAGAATCTAAGACCAGTGCTGCTGAAGCTTGTGGAGGACATTGTCTTCATCTTCATCTTCACTAACAGCTTTTATCCTTCCCTTCACTGTCTTCCTGCTCGGATGCTTTTTTCGTCGCTCCCTCTCCGAGCTTTTCACCTCACGTGTCAGCCTAAATTCTCCCGCTGCGTTTGTGACGTTCTCTGTTTTTCCCTCTCACTCCCTCTCCCCTTTGCTGCTGCGCCACACACGAGCGGTTCCCACACACGGCTACAGGCTCTCTTTCTGTTCAGTGAATCTCAGCTGTAGAAAGTTGCCAGGAAGAGTACAGAAAGGCCCAAATAGCACAGTGAATGTGCAAAAATCTAATTAGAGCGCTTAGCTGAATCGCTGCCTATTATTTTTATTAATCGATCATGGGAGAGCCGGACACATCAGGGTTTAGGGGATGATATAGAGCACTGCAGAGGAAGTGTGTGTGCAGGTTTTTAAAAATGAATCAAGTGAATTTGTGGGGACACTTTCTGATGTGCTCGCGTATAGATGGCTGACCTTCAAGAGCAATGATGTTGCCAAGTATGAGATCACCATTCCCAGCATTAATACAACTTACCCTCATGTTTACGGCAGAAGATGCATATGACTACAATGCATTAGCAGTGTTAATGCTAATCCGTAATGATCACAGAAAAAAAGATAATAGTGTTCATAATAAAGTTTGGAAAAGTCCTATCTTATGTACATGGGTCAAAGTCATCAAGAGAAATTTTATGTGATTTTATGTCCATAGAATGCACATTAAATATAAGTGTCTAGTTTTAGGGTTTCAAATAAGTTTTTGGAGAATAAAATGTCAAAAATTGGTTGAAATCATGTTACATTGTCATTCAGCGTAACACAATATTTTTGTAAAAATTAAATCAACATACTTATTCTGACTTTTACATATTTTATTGTGTTTTCAATGAGTAAAGAAACATCTAACTGATTGACTGAATGGGCAAAACCTAGAATAGTGGCAAATAAAACATGAATTAATTAATTAATAATTAATAAATTGATTTTTGTTGTAAATATGCCTGACAAGACCGTTACACTGAATGTCATTTTAGTGGTTAAATCTACAGAAACAACTATTCAAAGCAGTATTGCACTTTGTTTTTATGGTTAAACACTTTTTTTGTCTTTGACCCAAATATAAAGCACGAGCAGATGAATTTACACAGGTTTGCCGCACGTCACATACTGCTATCACATCTTCTGCAGTTAACTTGAAAATCACGTTTATGTGAAGCATGTGAAATGAACTTTTTGAAGTATATCCAAACATAACATATATTTTGGGTATTTATGTCTTTGAAAACTTTAGGGCCAGGAATATTTGAATTAATACTTAAATACATTTTTTTATACTTTTATTCAAAAAGAATGCATTAAATTAAATAATAAAAGAAAGCTTAACAAATTTAGCTTCGCCACCACAGGCACAAATTACATTTTATAACACATTTTAAGAGCAAAGATGTAACAGTATTTCACAATATTACTGTTTTCTTGTAGTTTTAGTCAACCAAATGTAGCCTTTGTGAACATAAAAGGTATTTCTTTAAAAAACACGTTTTCCCCCCCAAAAAAAACATGCCATATGTGCCATTATTAAAATATTGTGAATAGCCTGCATCTCAGGTGTCCGCCTGACCAAAAATTACAGCATCAACCCATTTGGAAGTACCAGTAATTACACTTATATTACCACCAGAAATACAAATTTTAAAGAAATACGCTCTAAACAAACTCTTCATTTCATAATCGATCATTTCATATGATGCACTTCATGTGAGCAGAGCTAGTTGTGCAACCAGGCATGTAAGTAATACATGTACTTTGTTTAGGCAGCTGCCTTGAAGGTTTCTGTCTATGTAGATAGTAGAAAACCGGGCCGTGTAGGATTTTAGAACAGAGCCATGACTGACTCAACTTTCAACTATACGAATGATTACTACAGAAATCACAGACCAACCTGCACATGCCGAAAAAATCCGCCTCTTCTTCCTCGCACCTATCATCTAGCTCTTTCAGAGCCAGTGTCACGTCGTCCTCACATACTGAATCGGGGGCCGAGTCCAGGACAAGGGGCAGAACAGTCTCCTCCTCACACATGGAGTCCAAGGTGGAGTCTATGATGGGGGCTGGCAGCACCGGCTCGTCATCAAAGAGGGATCCAGGCGGACTGTCCACAGCCGGTGGCGGAGGGGGCGCTGGGTCCAGGTCGTCGGTGGGGTCCTGGGAGTCGGGTAAGTCACAGAGCTCAGGGGGTTCTGAGGATAAAGGGGGAGCACTGCCAAACCCCGTATCCTCACTGACACTGCTGCTCAATTCATCCGCTGCAGTTACACTGGCATCCTGCAATTGTGAACATGACAGCAAAGAGAAGTCAGGACTGGGGCAAAGAGGGCAACATGAATTTTAGGGGGACAATAATACCTCAGAGTGCTTTATACTGTAATAATAATAATAATAATAATAATACACAAAATCTGAATCTTGAATTATGTAACATGTGCACTAAACACGACACTCCAGAACTGTTGCTGTAGAAACTGCATTTATTTTTACTGGAATAAAAAGGACTATTCACTTTAAGGCTAGGTGGTGAACATTACACTTAGAGTGAACATCACCAACGGACTCTTAAGCACCGCCACTCTCAAAATGGCCTTGCTATACACGTTCGGTGCTTCTATTATGAGAGGAAAAAAATCAATAATGGTACGGGGCTAATCTTTCACCATTGACTCACGATGCAAATGTGACCAGCTTGGGAATAAACCTGTGACATCAGAGGATCTATATTAAATGAACCACTGTATTCCCATTCATAAATCACATAAATGCTCCGAGCTAAATAGGGTCTGACTATTAAATCAATCAGACTCATGGAGAAACATCTTTACCCTGAGCCTCACATGGATACTTACATAAGTCGATATTCATGTACTCTCGCTTATTTGTAGGTTTACATGTATGCAAAAAAATAATAATACTCTTCAACTATATATTTTACATGAAATGAACTTGGGCTCTTAAAAAAAAAAGTATTAGACATATTAGCCAAACTTATGCCTATAAACTGAAAATGCCAAATATTGCAGATATATCGGTCAACCACTACTTACAATTGATTAATTAAAGGTTCAAAATTCAGCCAATCAAACAAACAGTGCAATAGCTGATAGTGTCACATGAGCCGAATATCTGTAAACTTCGAGAGATCTTTGAGATGTATGATAGATGTTATCATTAAGTTAAATTCTAGGACACACCAGGGATGATGGTAAAACATCTCTGGGAACAAACTGTTCCATCTCACACTCATGTTTTATTCAAAACATACTTAAAGGAGACAACCAAGAAAAAAACTACAAGATCTAATTGAACGAACTTGAGTTTCTTTTTTCCTTCTTCTCCTCCTCCCCTGTCTATTTACGAGTCTAATGCATTAACAGAAGAAGGGAGAGTGGCGTGGAGCCAAAGTAGAGGCGGTATTACAGAAAGCTTTTAGGCGTTCTTGGCTGTGGTGGCCAAGCAGATGAGTAAGACTATGGATGGTTTTATCTGGACTCATTACGCTAAGAGCTGGAGAATGACAGGCGAGATGTCCTTGAGCTGATATTGAGATATGACTGGACTGGACTCAACTGGTCTTGGCTGGACTGAGCAGGTATTGATCAAAAGTTGTTCATTCATTAACATCAACAGGAGGAGGGTTTTTTTGGCCAGAAGACATGCAGAGTTTAATTTTGACTGAAAATCATCTGAACAGTATTAGTTGTGTGTATGAAGGTTGATCTGTGGGAACATCCTAAAAAGATCACTTTTCTCAAATAGAACTGCGACATTTAAACAACAACCTAATGAACTGGGAAGGAAATAAAAAATAAATAAATCACATATCAGCAGTTAGTTAAGTTACAGTGTTAGTAACATGGCTGGCTAAAGCCTGTTAGCAGTCTTTAATATTCTCTCAGTCAGGCTGTGCCTTTGTTTTACTTGATAACTACTGCATGCTCTGTTGGTTTGCCGCTTATTCACCCCATGTCGTTCCAAAAGGCATGACACTAAAACACAAAATACACTTTGAAGAATTTTCACACTGTGTTTTCCATACACTGAAAGCATAAAGTGACCAGAGGATGTCAGGCGGCCTTAAAAAGAACATAAAAAAAGCTCCATAAAAGTGGTCCAAACCATTTATTTTGCTATATTTAAAGTCTTCTGAAGTCTGTAGGAATGTTTTTGTTATTTACTGAAAGCCCTCTCCCTTCACTGTACCTCTCACATACTCAAACTTGATGTCAATAACACAAAATGTTCATAATATAATATAAAATATATCACATTGTTTCAGAAGACTTGAAATGTAACGCAATAATACTAACATGGACTACTTTTGTTGGAATTGTCTGTGTAGTTCTGGAGCTTGACAGCATGTGGTGACTGCTTTCATTCTATGGAAAAAAAAAAATCGATGAATTTTCTTCAAAATTATTTGTGTTCCACTGAAAAAAAAACAACCCTCATGTTTGGGTATTCGACCTTTCAAATCTCATAGTATGGTGGGTTTTCACTAATACTCACGATGAGGTTGCAGGTCCATGGATAGAAGTGAGTAGTCTTCGCCAGAGCCTAAAGCGTGTTAACGTCTGTGTTTTTCAACCTTTCTGGGACCAAATTTGAGGTAGTTCTAGCACAGCAGGCCTGAGGTGTATGTTTGTCTTCGATAATCTCTCCCCCAATCAAATATCAAGCAGGCAAGCAAGCCCCACCCTCATAGCGGTCAATAATTATTTCATGACAAGCATCCCATAAAGCAACACCCAGTGTGAGGAAGAGAGAACTTGAGCCAGTATTCTGGCAGAGGAAACAGATAGTGCCCAATGTAACAAAACACTTTCCGGAAACACTTTAGCAGCAAAGTCGGCATTTAAAGCTTGGCATTGACATTTTTGAACGATAATAAGGAAAATGATAGGTGAGAAAACAGCACCGGTTGACTCCACAAGACAGCAAAAAGCAAATGGCTAAATAGCACCCGTGCACCACAATTTATTGAGACTCCTGATTGATCCCACCTCAGGCAGCTGGCTGCTATTGCTGTCAGAGTGGGCGGTCTCAGGGGCGGGGCTGTCTGGGCAGGGCAGCAGTGGGGTGGGCGTGGCCTCTTCTGTCAGGACACTACTGGAGGACTCTTGTGACTGCTGGAGGGAGTCCGTGTGATTGGATATGGCATCATCAGTCGCTGAATCACTATTAAGCTGTGCAAAAAAGAAAAATTAATCAGTATTTAGCAAAATAATGAAGCATAATGCATCTGCTGTAGAATTCTCTACCCTAAAGTAAGTGGTATGCTGCATGCACATATAACAGATCAATGAAAAATAATTCAGTGCTTCTTAATATTTAATTTGTCTTTTATCATGACAACATGCGACATGCCAGAAAAAAAGTGTGAGCCTGGCACGACTAAATAACTTTCAACTTTCAGTCTTGTTTAAACAGACAAAAACAGGAAAAGGAAAATGACTTTCACTCAGCAGCGTTTAAATGGTTTTCTTAAGCTCTGCTTAGTAGCTCATGCCCCATAGCAAGCAGAAGGGTGCAAAAACTTAAGAGGTTTGAAAAGGGGAAAAAAAAAAAAAGTTTACATCTAAACATTCATGCAAATAAAAACTATTTGAATCCATTTAAGTAATGAGAAGGCCCACAAGGAATGTGCTGTTTTTGACTTTGCTTTTTTATTGCTTTTTGAGCGAATACACATGTTAAAATGTGCTTAATTAATGTTTGAAATAAACTGCATGATTTGCAGTCTAGATGAGTCAATGCTAGCTGCTGAAAATAATTACACATAAAACTTGAAGTAATTTGTAAGATGGGCTCGGACCCTGATTAACTGCCTTATGTGTCTGTGCGAGTTTGTTGTATTTAGAACGACTTGAAAGCATGCGCAAGTGTACAATGCCTCTTGTTTTAAGCTAAAGGCATAATCAAATTAAACAAATAATAAACACACAAAATGTGTAAATATATGAATGATTAATGTTTCAATTTAAATAGAACTCTGCAGAGTTGTGTGTGTGTGTGTGCAGATTCTGTGTGGACCTCTAAATGAGATCATGCTGTCAAGGGTCGAAACAACTTTGGCAAAGTTAGTACAAGAATGCAAAACCACTACAATTGATTAAAGTTACTCTGGCTAATAAAAAAAAAGACAGAAAGAATGGGTCCCCATCACCATACTTACCCAAAATAAGTAATGCAACAAAATGGAATTAAGGGTCAATGAAAGGTTTAGAAGTACTAAAAATAAATAGTTGGCTTGGCAGCAGGGAGAAGTGCAGAAAGCACTCGTCTATAGACACTGGAAGAGTGAGTTATGCAGAAAGCAAGCGTCTAACCCCGCCTAGAAAGGCCGTGGCAGCGTCTAAGCCCAATTTGGCGCACAGACACACCATGCCGGTGCCCCCCTGTGTGGAGGGGGCCCAGAGGAGTGGGGACTTACGAGGTTGGAGCGGGTGAGAATCTGGCTAGCGCTCAGTACCTCCTCCTCAGATGACTCATCGGTGTCCTCCGGCTGGATGAGACTGGGTGTGCTGCCGGAGTACTGGCAGTCCTGCAGAGACGGGGTGTCACCTTTGTCAATGCTGTCCAGAGAGCGACGCCTCACACCCCAGTTGAAGTTGTCCATGCTCTCCCCCTGCAGGTGGAACAGTAGAAAGCCAATGAGAACAAAGCACTTCACATTTTAACTGCAAGCTGTGTGAATTCTAGAGAAAATAAAGGATTAAAGAAATAAAATGAATACACTACACAAATCACAACACAATATGCACAATCACGGAGCACACTGGGGTCGGTAAACACGGAAAACAACACAACACAACAATGACCAATTAATACTCTAAATCCTATATTCAAAATTGACGCTCTATTTTAAATGAAACGTGTTCATTTGCAACATCCATGTACTTGTAAAATTCATTAGCTACAAGATTAAAAACAAACCCACTTGATTGGCTAGCGGGAATTTAGAAGCTTTATATTTTCAAATGAATGATGAAGGCAATCAGTTATAGATCAAAACACAAACTTTTCCGTTAACACTGCTTAAAAATTACCTGAAGCTCCTGGATGCAAAAGGAAGAAAGATAACAAGAATGTTAGGGAGAGTTAAGACAGAGATAATGTGGAGGCACACAAACGGACACAGGTGATGTCAGAGAAATACAAACACACATAGACTCTCTCTATGTTAAGGATGAAACACGAATCAGTTCTGAGATGCTTGCAAGAAAAGACTTTGAGGATAGTTTGTTAATTATCAAAATATGTGGCAACATGTCCAGAGAATCAGTGCTCACCTCTCCATCCTCCAATTCAACATCCAGGAAGTCAAAGTCCTTGAAGACACCAAACTGCTGTTCACTTCCTGCATCTTCTGCTTGCACTTCCTCCTCCCGTGTCACTTCCTCTACAGTGGGGATCAGACTTGTCTGTTGGTCACCTGCATCCAAATCCTCATTTGAAGAGAACACCACCTACAGAAAAGAGGTGTAATTAGCCACCTCTAAAACTATGCAACCTGACAATGTTATGAATACAAAAAAGGAAAACCTACAGAGGGGTTCTTAGGCATGCCAGACTCTGGACCGCACAGAGACAAGACATTCATTAGCTTCTCCCGTGTTCTTCTCTGGAAGCAGATAGCAACAAATATCTCAATTCAAATAAATAAAAAAGCAATTAAAGCAGCAGTTGGTTAATTAAGGGTTGAAAGATTTTCATAATAGTTCACACAATACCTGTGAGAGCTGTGGCCTCTTCCAGCTGACTGGTACCAGCCCATTTGAATTGGAGCCAGAGGAAGTAGACGAGGTGCTTCTTGTCACAGCAATTACCTGCGGTTTTCCATTACGCCCTGCTGCACTTCGCTGGTCTCCATACTTGTGACCTATAATAGGTGTCTGGAGTCAAATGTTAAAAATAAAGTCAACAAAGCTACAACAAAGAGATTATATAAACAGTTACATACCTTTAGAAGCCTTTAGAAATTTGGGGTTTAGTCCCAGAAATACAGTATAGCGATTTTTTTTTAATAACTGTTATCTATTTTAAAGTGCCCCATTATAGATTTTTGAAAATGACCTTTTATGAAGTGTTTAACAGTTCTAACTGAATAACAATATCTTACTTGAATATCGTAGCCCATATAGTATTGCTTTTTTTGTTATATAAAAAATTGTATTTATGATTTTTTTAAATCTTACATTTTAACTTGCATTTTTAAGACTCTCTTTGTATTTAATGTTTAATTTGTGCTATCCAGCAAGGGTTTGAGAGTGACGCAATTTCAGTTCTCTGTATGTCCTGTACATGTGGCAGAATTGACAAATAAAGCTGACTTGACTTGAAAACGTCCTGCAAAGTTTCCAATTGGAAAGTGCACCGTGTATAAAGTTATTGAGTTGACTCTGAATCATTGAAACAAGTCCCTGGCCGTTGCCTTGTGAATATTCATAATAGGGACACTTTAATATACATTAAAATGTCAATTATACAAAGCCACTACTCCAGTCTTCAGTTTCACACGATCCTTCATGAAACATTGCTTATTTGTATAAATGTTTTAATGTTAGCGGAAACTGTTTTTTTTCACTATTTGAAGAATACAAACTTAACTACCAGCATTTATTTAAAACTGAAATGATTTGTAACTTCACTTTTCATCAGTTTAATGCATCCTTGATAAATAAAAGTATCAATTTCATTTTAAAACATCGAAGCCAAGCACCTCTGAGATGTCAAAGTGGAAGTCCAGCGTTTTTCCCGGCAGTTCTTTGGATGAGTTGTTGAATATGCGAGTGAAAGCGATCTCCGGGGAGCCAGTGGACTCTGTGCTGTAGGAGCGCTGCACATCATCAGGAACAACCAAGCTCGCAGAGCGGGACACCACTAACTTCAGAATGTTCTGGGCCTCCTTCCAGTTTGGGCTCTGTAGCAACGCACAGACACAACAAACAACAAAACACTTGAACCATTTTTCATCATACCTCCCCCGTCTTTTGTCCTGATTTAACCTTGAGGAACTCACATGATGAAAAGCTTCAATAAAGAGGATGAAAGTGATGATGCAGCAGCTTATAGTACCTCAAAAGACAAATACGTACTACACTGTCCATTACTACAAACACACCCACAGGCAATGGAGAACAGCTAAACGAAGTCAAATACACATAGAATGCTCTGTCTTCACAATCACTTGAAAGGGACGGCATACTAAAACAAATCATTGGAGGGACTGATCTTCTGAGTGTTGACAACAGAAAGAGTAAGCTGTACACAGACCTGCACATATTTGCCAATGATCTTCATGATTTCCAAATTGAACTGTTTGACAGGAGCAGCAGACAGGTCGATGTGACTCAGTAAACTGTAGATGATCTGTAGCAAAGACTGCTGCATGCTGTTCAGGCCCTTCTCTAATAGCTGAAACAGAAGTTAAAAGGAGATTTTATATATACACCTCAGTTATATGACAGAAAAATGTGGCTTGAGACGGCATCATTCTGTTACAGTCTTGTTAAGTGCGCAAATATTTAAATTATACATATATATATTATACATAATCACTGGTGTTCAAAAGTTTGGGGTCAGTAATATTTCAGCAAGGATGCATTAAATTGATTAAAAGGGACAGTAAATACTTTGACATTTTTTTACAATGTGACTAATATTTAAAATTAATGCTGTTATTTTGAACTTTCTATTCATCAAAGAATCACAAGTTGACCACAATTATGAAGCAGCACTGTTTTCAACAATGAAAATTCTACTTTGCCATTACAAGAATAAATTACATTTTAAAATAGAAAACTAATTTTAATAATAAATTAAATAAAAACAATATTTTTAAAATAATATCACAATATTGCTGTTTTTACTGAATTCTTTAATAGAATAAAGATGGCCTCTGTGAGCATAAGAGGCTTCTTTTAAAGTGCCCCTATTATGCCTTTTCAATATGATCTTTCATCCAGTGCGTCATGTAGCTCTGCAGCTTCATGTTACTCCATGTAGATGTATGTGAACATAAACTATCTGCAAAGTTGTGACGCCGACAGTGCACGATAAATGAAGTCAGCTGAACGTGAGTCGGCTCTGATTTGCCTAAACGAGTCATCAGCAATTCGGATCCACGTCACTAAGTAACATAGTTCCAAAAGCAAACTGCGAGCACTTTCCACGGCAGTCCTTGCTAACTATGGTAGTTGACGTATTCTCTCAGAAAGCAGCTCTAGTAATGTCAGAAAGTATAGTTTTGGTACAAGCTCTGTGGAGCGCTGCTGTAACGGTAGACCAATCATAAAGGACTGCGCCTTCTGACCAATCACAGCAGTGAGGGCTCACGGAGAGGCGGGGTTTAGACAGACTGATTCTTCGAACTGCTTCACACGAGTCGTTTACGAATCATTTA
>JAUYWG010000057.1:9837228-9860442 GCA_034779775.1 Enteromius afrohamiltoni | reverse complement strand
TTTTTGACCTTGCATACATGTTTTAAGGACTCAAAGCAATATTAGCAACCTTTAAAAATGGCATAATAGGGGCACTTTTAAAACAACAAACATTTGAACTAAAATTACTAATAATATATATGCATTCATACATTATATTTACACATTCAATATTTATTTTTACATTTAAACTTAATTATTAATTATTAGAAATTATTCAGTGGCTTTTTCGAACAGGGTGGCAGATTTATTGCTGCCTGAAAACATTTATTTTTACTTGCATTTTATTTTTACTAAATCCAACTGTATGAACTAATGCACAGTACGTCAATCAAATTTCCTCTATTCAAATTTACCTCAGCTAGGTATGTAACCAGGTTAAAGGTGATTTCAGAAAAGGAATCGTGCAAGTAGCGGCACACCACGTTAATCCAGTTGGTGCTGTCTCTCGAGTAACTGCGAGTTGAGTACAAGCTCATCATGTGTGCCAGGTTGGCCAGAGTTGCTGACTTTTCTTCAGCACACACTTTGGCGATCCGGTCAGCCGTCTCCTTACAGAACACTGTGGGGTTGTCAAAGTGCTGGACCAGGTGTGGCAGCAGGCAAAGGATATTCAAAGGAAAACCTGAGAGAAAAAAAAATTCTGAAAATAAATATATGGACAGTCTCTAAATTACTGAAACAGATACTGATACTGAACCAATGGCGCACCTGCTAGCTGCGAGGGGTCTATGAGTGTGTGTCGGGACACAGTGATGAGTTTACTGAGGAGGTGAATCGTAAGCTCCTGTGTTGCAGTTGAAGTGAAACCCTTCAGGAAGAGCGTCAGCAGGCCAGGGAAGTTGTACCACTTCAGTTTGGCCTGCACTCTCTCCAGCTTCTCTCTGCTGTCCGGCTTCTCCAGGGGCAACTGGGCCAGCAGTCGGTTCAGCAGCCTGAGCGCAAGCAAGTACTCAAACTCATAATCGGACTCCAGCAGTGACGTTGCAATCCAGAAGACTGTCGCCATCAGGTTGGTGGGGTCAGTTGGTGGCACCACCTCACCAGATCCTCCTCCATTTCCACCTCCACCACTTCCTCCTCCATTGCCACGAACACCATCCTCTCTTAATGATGATAAGCTCCGTGTGCGGGCTAGATTTCCATGGCTACCACCCAGTCGGTCGGCTACATCGAGGGTATTGCTGCGGCGGCGGTCGCCCAGGCGTTCACCTATCAGACTGGCACGGAGCGAGTTGCTTCGAGCGTGGCTGTAATGGACATGCAAGAAACTTCCACTACCAAGGTTCAGCTGACCGGTACTTTTCCTGTTATTGGCAAATTTGGTGCCCTGCAAAGGATCATGGGAGGTCCTACAGAGGTGGAGACAACGTTTATTTGGGTGAAAAAATGTGTTAATGTGTTAGAGAAATAATGTTTTTCTGATTTGTCGTGAGCATGTCTTACTGTGAGAGTGCAGTGAGCAGGTCATAGCTCTTCATTGTTTCAGCAAGAGTGTCTATACCAGCCTCTAGTGTCAACAGCAACTCGATAACAAAACCCTGCAGGAGACAGATGCAATGTTTGACTATGACTGTTTAGAGATCAACCCTTAGCAAGGTCTGATTGGGCCAACATGCACACTGATTTAAGTCTAAATTAAGATGATGTTTTGTTGAAATTGTAAGAATGAATCTTGGGCTCAAGGGTATTATATACATTTTTTTTTATATGACAAATATGCCAAAAATGGCTATTTTTTGTATAAATTGCTATTTTCATTAGAGAAATAAATTATGTTTCTTTAAATACACTTTTTTATTAATTTAAATAAAAGTAAATGATTCAAAATTATAAAATTAAATGTAAAATGAATTATAAAAATACAAGTATTTAAATATACATAAATGCAAACTTTACTTTAATTTACTATATATAAAATTATTATTTGGGGCCAAGCATGTTGGTATGGCAAGTAGAAAAACTCCGAAGCACTGGCCCGATTAGCTCAGAAGAAAAAAACCTCATTGTTAAGGCCTGCTGTTGTTTCCTTATCAGTACTTCTAGAAGACTGGAACATTTCTATATACCTGAGCCTCTTCCCCTGGATCTCCCACAGTCTCTACCAAACGAGAAAGCACGTCTGACAGTGTGGAGGCTGTGAGGGGCTGTTTCAGTGCTCTGAAGATCTGGAAAGAGCGACCAGCGTAATGCCGTGATGAGCAGGACAGAGCTGTCTGCAGAGCAACTTCACTCAGTTCCTGCTCCAACTGATAACCTGATCGAACACGCAGCACAAAACCCATCACAAATACAGCCGAAATATTTACATTTTCTTAAAAGAAAACAAAAAAAAAACTACATTTCTTTCATACGGAAGTTGGTCCTCTATTGTACATTGAAATGAGCAAAAACTCCTTCTTACCGGACGGTGTCTGTTTGAAGACGTTAACAACATGGCGGAGGAATACACTTAGCTGATCAGCACTCTTGATGTTGGGGTTTTTGGGAGAGACATCTTCATGGTTCCACAGCGGACCACGTTTTCTACAGGTCAACCAATCAGAAGAATAGAATCAGAGGAAGTGACACAATGGGAAAATGTCTAACATAGAACAAAGGCTCACACAACTCTTAAAGAATAACCATTATGCAAAAAAACACCCAAGAATCAAACATTCACACGGATGAGACAGAGCACACACACGCACACACATGCAATGCAACAATACCCTCTCCTGTTAGACATGGCTGCAGGCAGAGGAAAAAATACAGTATCTTAACAAGAAATAAATGTACACTTGTATTTAAATCTAAATTTCTGTTAAAACATTTTGATGTTAAAACACTTCACTTCCCTTCTTTTTATGCAAAGACAGCTATGAGAAAACAAACATTGTGTCTTGTGTACTCCATTAGGTCATACCATTACTAAATAAGTATTGGTTGATATAGCCAAAAATATTACAATATTTTTGATATTTCACATGACGTAAACATAACCTAAACGTCAAAAGGATAGACTGCCTTAAAATTTTTTCTGTATTCTATGTTTTACAGTTTCATACGAATCTATAATAAAAAATGGTGTGTAATAAAATGAATTCATAAAATTGTAACAATTTTAATCCATCTGTGGAAATGCCAATGTTAAATTTACTATTTTTAAATGCATTACTATTGTCATTACTATTGATGGGTAAAGACAACTGTAATACATTTCTGTCATAATAGTTTTAAACTAAAGCTAAACTGTATTTTTGTTAATTGTCATGGAAAGCTTTGAGCAATTATTAAACCCAACCCATTTCATTGTTTGCCAGAAGCCCTCCTGGACATACAAAACTCTCAAGAAAGAATGCAGGTTATTGGTTAAAATGTTTAGATAATGAAACCACAACCCTAAGACAGAGAATTTGACAGACCGGCCTTCATAGACCCCTCACCTTGAGCTGATGAACTCAATGAGGTTTTTGACCTTCTCGTCCTGCTCTGCAGACAGGTCCACTTCATTAAGCAGAGTAGGGGGGAGGTGAGGCAGCACTGAGCTGCCCAGACTGATACTAGAGGATGTGGAGCTGGAGCTCAGGCCAGAGTCTGTCATAGGAGATGGCTGGTAGTCTGGCATCAGCTCTGTAACACCTGGGAGTCAAACCGATGCACAATTATTACTGTAATTCAATCAACGCTCTTATTAATTAATTACCATTACCAGAGCACTGAGGCAGACAGATACTGAACACCTTTGGTTTTAAGTACCTGTGAGGTTGAACTCCTGAAGAGTGGGTTTGACTGTCAGAACTCTGGGCTCGTTCAGCTCACGGTTGCGAAGAAGTACAGACGCTAGTGACTGGACGCTGCTATTGGTGCCCTGGACGACCAGCAGGTGGAGCAGTAAACGCTTGCAGTGCTCATAGACCTCCGGGTGCTGATGGTCAAAGCCTACAAGTGCAGTGCAAAAACGCATTTCAGGACATACTATGTGGAACATGCCAGGGATGATGGTTAATTAACTGCACTAAACTGTACGGTTGAGCATGCGTTACCTATAAAGATGGCATGCAGAAGCAGGTGAAGGTATGAGCTCCATTCCACTTTGACTCCATGGTCTACAATGAGGTCGGTCAGCAAGATCACGGCAATGTTACACCTGTAAAAAAGGCAATGTGTTGTCAGTGGTCAAAGGTCACGGAGATAAGCACTGAAATTGAAATAGAACACACTGAGTTTGTCGAATCACCTGTGCAGGGACACTCCAGGTGTGGTGGTCTCAGGCAGGTAATCGACCAAAGGTGACCAGCACCCACCGGTGGGAGGAAATGGGAGGGGCTCTGGCCGGTTATGGTCCATCACCTTTAAACGCCAGTTAGCGTAGACAGGCATAGAGTCACCTACAAAGAGATGTTCATATAACACCATTCGAAAGTTTGAAACCTGGGTTATGGTCTTTAATGTAGAAAGCATTTTTTGATCAAAATACAGGATAACAGTAATATTGTATAATATACAATAATTTTTCAATTTCAGTTAAAATGTTTTTTTTTTTTTAAAGGTCTAGTTCACCCCAAAATGAAAATTCTGTCCTCAATTTCTCACCCTCATAAAAAACTTCCAAACCCATTAGAAATTGTACACCTTCAGAACACAAATTAAGATATTTTTGAAAAGATCAGAGAGCCATCTGACCCTCCATAGACAGAAACAAAACTGAAATGATCCCAGATGCAGAAAAATGCGAATGGCTCTCCGATTTCATTAAAAACTATTTTAATTTGTTTTCCGAAGATGAATGGAAGTCAGAAGTTTGGGGACAGTGATGTTAATGTACTCACTCTTCTCCTCTTCATAGGATCCTCCAGAGCTGCTGCTGTAACGGGACTCCAGCCGATGGTGCTGTCTGTTCAGATTACTGTTCAGACCAGTGTAGATGTCCAAATGAGTGTAACTGTGCAGATATACAGAAGTTACATTCAGTTTCCACTTAACAAATTCATCTAGTTCTTTTGAGGACACACTGCAAAAAATGCTTTCTAAGACAATATTTTTTTGTCTTGTTTCCAGCCAAAATATCTAGATATTCTGAAATCAAGAAGAATTTTCTAGACAAGAAAAAATTACTGTCTTGTTTTTAGAAAAAACAGGCTAAAATTAAGTAACTTTTTACTTAGAACAAGCAAAATAATCTGCCAATGGGGTAAGCAAAATATGCTTATTTCAGACAGAAAACAAGGTTATTTTGCCAACCCCATTGGCAGATTATTTTGCTTGTTTCAAGTAAAAATTACTGTCTCAGTTTTTTTCTGAAAACAAGACAGTAATTGTTTCTTGTCTAGAAAATCCTTCTTGATTTCAGAATATCTAGATATTTTGGCTGGAAACAAGACAAAAAATCCTGTCTTAGAAAGCATTTTTTGCAGTGCAACAAATAAAAAACAACCAGACAGCTATAGCTGATAAATAGCTTTTAGTTCATTTTAAGTAGGATTAGTAAAAAGTAATTTATTTATAAATGGAACACATTTTCTAAATCTAGAATCAGTTTACCTGTCCTCCATATTGGAATCTTTGATTCTGCACTCATGGTGTCCATCAGGTCCAGGTACCATGGTGTTACTACTGGACGCTGTTCCTGGAAAGAGCAAAGCATTTCAATAAAATGAAATGAAAAAGGATCATCTGTTAATCTTGGGGTTTAACATTCTTAATCTTATTTGTATAAAGGCCATGTTGATAAATGCAAGTGACTTAAGGTATGTATACCTGATGTAACAGAAGGGATCTTGTAAGAAGAAGTAATGCGGTAGTAAGGTGGGTTATCCATATGAGTAACGGCTGAGGATACAGGGTCTGTCAGCTCCAGCTCATACATTAACTCCTCCAGGAGCTGCATTGTCTTATCTCTGCCCAGATACACCACCACACGCTTCACCTGCAAAAAAACAAAAAAACGCGAGAAAAAGCAATCAGAAACACTTCCGCAATCAGGAAGTAACATGGACGAATTCTCAAAAACAGCCCATCTTGCTTAAGGATTGAGTATCCGGCCAGGACAGATGTCACTCACATAAGGCAGGAGACTCGGTTCACTGTTGACTCCAGACATGCTGATGAGGAAGTGCAGGATGATCTTTAGATTTTTAGGCCAGCTGTCAGCTAAAGTGGTCCAGACGTTCTCAATCTCTGACCATGCAAATTCATCACCATACTGTGAAATCAGACCATGTGACAGTCACGCAATAATCACCTTGGGTACAAACGTAGTATTTATTAAAAGTAAAATAAAACTAAAATGAAACACAAAAAGGAAAAATTATGTTTGCTACACAAATGTAGTGATATTTCCACCTGTACCACATTCAGCACATAGTGGATATGTAGCATGTGTGTGCGTTTACCTTTGCTGTCATGAACATGAGGTTGTTGAGGATCATGGTAGTGGCATGTGGTGAGCCCCAGCCCTCTCCTCTCAGCCAGCGACGGCTGTTCACCATCATCATCTCTCTCTCATGGGCGTCCTCCTCTTCCTCTGTTGTTGAGGGTTCCTCTTGACGTCGTGCTGAAGGCTTGAAGTCCACCAGCTCTATGTTGTTCATCCAGGGTAGGAGGTAATGCAGCATCACTTGCCGACCACCAGGGTGCGCTGTCTGTATTCTCTGACTCACCTCTGAGTAAAACACCACAGAATATTATAACACAGTGTTTATGTGGGGGAAATTTATTTTATTGTATTATATTTTATATTCAAAATTAATTTTGTGTTACAATATATATCAGGTATCGGTGAAACAAAGAAAAAAGTAGTAGCAGTGCAACAGTTTCAACACCGATAATACACTGATAATAAACCAGCAAATCAGAATGGATTTCAGAAGGATCATGTGACAGTGGAATAATTGCATCACATAAACAAATTATATTTAAAGTATATTAAACTAGGAAACCAATGTTAGAAATTGCACTTCATAATATAACTTTTTTCCTGTATTTTGTAATCAAATTAATACAGCCTTGATGAGAATTAGAGACTCTTATTGATCCCGATCTTTTAACGGCAGCTTGTGTACCTGAGAAGATGGGAAGGGTGAGTTCAGGGTAGGTTCGTGCCAATTCTTCACTGAGCTGGTAGTAGGACACCGAGTACAGGTGAGGGAGAGGGGAGGCTGGAGACAAGACCCCATCAGTACGCTGGATCTCCAGTTTATGGGCATAACGGAACAGTTTGGGCTCCAGGATCTAATATGCAAACATATGATTTTATTTATCCAATTGTACACTCTTGGTATTTTTCAACAGAAAAAAAAAAAAACTCTACTGACCTGCAGTAGCTGCATGGCGACTTCATAGATATCTCTGGAAGAGTCAGCAGCTTTAAACAGGATGAGATTCAGCAAAACCACAGTATCAAACTGGTAATCCCTGTAAGAGACAAACACACACAATATTAATTTTAACTCGAATTACTGACACAAATGCAATCGCAAGAACGTTGCAATAAGTACCTGTTATGAAAGACATTGGCGATGGCTCTGAAGCAGCCTGAAGCAACTCTGCGTGAGCCGGTGTAGCAGCGATCCACCGCCCAGAACATCAGATTGCTCTGGTCTGGGTTCAGCTCTAATAACAACATCACGGCCTCACAACCCAACTGATGCACCTGAGAGCAAACATAGATGTATGCGAAAGTTCATTAAAACTAATTTGTTAGTGATGCTAATGTCAGAACGTGAGTTAAGTGCATTTACCTTGCGGTCTTGAGAGTCTAGAATGTTGTCCAGCCACTTATACAGATACCCATCAGAGGACAGGCCAACATTATCAGCCACAGGACCACAACACAGCACCGCGGACATGGCCTGTGCATACACACATCATACACCATATTCATGAGAGTGATATCGGCAGTGACCCAACAATGCAAATGTGTGGGGGTTTTATTTTTTCGAGACTGTACCTTTAGTGCACAGTACTGGTGTCTGTTGATCTGCATGTTGCGGTCGCTGTATCGGTCCAGCGGTGTGAACATGATGCTGAAGGGTCCAGCCCAATGACTGAAGAGCATGAACAAACTATGTCTCAGTGACTGCTGAGGGAATATACTCCTCCTCTGATGGACTGCAGAACCACAATCATAAGATCAGTTGAAGTTAAAATCAGTCAACTTGCTTTGAGAGTTATTAACACTAAGAGTTTCTGTGGCTGTGTACCTGGTACATTCTGTATGATGTTGGCCACTAGGGCACTGAAGTGAGAGCGGATGTCTCGGAGTGTGTCTGAATCTTTGTCGTTCTCAGCCTCCAGAAGCTGTCGGGTGAGATCCACATATTCCAGCAGAGTGCTGTTCAGGGAGTGAAACTCCCCGTCCAGACCACCACTTGCACTGCACACAGAATACACAAACCTTACTGTTTAAGATACAAAAACTGCTAGCTATGAAATAAGCCTTAGCAAAAGAAAGGAGTTCATAGAAAGCTATAAAACTGAAGCTATAAAAGCTATAAAGCTATAAAAATGCAATGGAAATGTTTATGATTTATTTTAGAAAATAAATAAATAAATACAAATAAAAATCAGCTGCTATTTTATGTGTGTTGTACAATGTCAACAAAGTCAAACCCATAAGAAAGCATTTCTCTTTCGATGCTACATTTATTTGATCAAAATATAGAAAAAGAAAAACGTTTGTGGAATATTTTTACAATTTGAAATTACATTTTTATACTGCAATTTATTATTTAATGGCAAACTTATGATGGCACTGTTATTCCTGTATTCTGTCACACGATCATTCAGAAATCATTGTAATATGCTGATTTGGTTCTCAAGAAACATTTCTTATTATCAATGTTGAAAACAGTTGTGTTATTTAAAGGAATAGTTCACCCAAAAATGAAAATGACCCCACAATATACTCATCCTCAAGCCATCCTAGGTATGTATAACTTTCTTCTTTTACATGAACACAGTCGGGGTTAAAAACAAACAAAAAAAACCTTGACATGTTTTTGCTGCACCCAAAAGTGCTGTACATGTTGTGAGACTTACGTCTGACTGATGACTCCAGAATCGGCCAATAGTTCAAATATCCGGACCAGCTGGACTCTGAGAATGTCACGACGCCGGCGCCGCTTCATGTTCTGCAGAAACAAACAAACACAAGGATTAATGTAATTGTTTAGATTTGAAACCCTATCACTGATGGGCAAAAAGTTTGCATTCAAATTGTCTAGCTGAAACATTTTTCCACACACAAGTCAAGAATGAAAGTGGTGAACTCACCTCTGGCCTTCTCTCAAGCGCTTCTTTAATGATGGGGTTTAACTCCTCCAACAGCTCTCTGGAAAATACACCACGGGGTTAAAACGCAATATAATTCCATATGCACTTTTTGCGTCAGGTGATCTTAAAGTGTACCTGAAGGCAACAGGGTTGGTCCTGCCAAGCCCCAGGACGAGAGACTCAGTGATGTCCATGCTCTCAGAGCGCATCATGGGAACCACATGCTTGAACAAGGAGGAAGGGGACGGAATGCTAATGATCTGCAAAGACACATCTTGTTTCAAATATGGTGTTCCAAGTATATGCTACATTCAAAAATGCTTTTTCTTGTATGGGTAGGGTGCAGTGACCTCTGACCTTTGAGTCGTAACTGTATCCGCTGTCTGGGGTGGACGCCAGCGTTTCAGGTGGGGAGCAGCGTACAGAGCCAGGGGCTGATGAGGAAGAGGATGAGGAGGATGAAGATGTGGAAGAGGTAGCAGAACTGCAGCAGAGGATTAGGTAGTTCCTCCAAAGGCCCACATATGAGTCACTACTACTGCTCATGCTGTTCACCTTCTTAGCATTGATCGGGCTGCTGCAAGGTCAAAGATCACACGGGAAAGTCACATAATCTGTCTTACAAAAACATATCATAAACGGTTTGACAAATAAAAGAATAAATTATATCAATAATGGCTATCAAATACAGTCTGAAAATATTAAAGGGATCATATGATGAGATTAAAAACTTTCCTTTCTCTTTGGAGTGTTACAAGCTGTTAGTGCATAGATAAGACAAACACATTGCATTATACCAAATTAAATACCCTAAGTAATGTTTTTTTTTGGCATAAGATCCCTTTAAAATACTGTATAATTATTTTTACCCATTTCACCTAGTCCTACTAGAGACACATTTGAATGTAAAAGCATACTTGATGTCGACTTGTGGCGAGAGCAGCTGAAGGCGCGTGGAGGCGAAGACCCAAGCATAGCTCAGCGCAGTAGGGCAGTGTTTGGGCAGGTTTTCTTGCCGCAGGTAACTAGATAGGCTGATGACCCAGGGGTCCTGACCTTGCGTCACATGGGCAAACACCCAGATGTGGGAGGGGCTTACCACATCAAACTGGTGGCTGATGGGAGACGAGCTCCACTCTGCCAGAGTCTGAAGGTCTATTCCACTGGGACAGTACAGCAGATTTGTCTACAGCGAAAAGTGGCCAAAAAAATAAAAATTCTAAGTATTCCTGTCTGGAGGGGACACAAACAGCCAAAAAAACAATGTCCAGCATTCCCTCACCTGATCGGCCCCAGTAAGGTGAATAAAGCTCTCTAGGACTGAAGCACTTATTCTGTCCATCACGTCGATAGCCAGCTCCTCATCTCCCTGAGAGAAAACAAATGATTAAGAAGAAGAGCAAATAAAAAAAAAGTCATCTCACGCAGGTGAACAACAGGAAGCCGTTTAGAACAGATGGTTACCTTAGTGATGCCAAGGGCCGTGTGCAGTGATCGGACTTCTTTGAGGACATTGACAGCGAGTCTGCGTGTTGCTGGTCGACAGCTGCACAGCACGACCAAAGCCAGACCCTCCACCACATGCAGAACCGTCCAGAGAGGAGATCGCTCCAGAGGGAGAGATGGGCTCTACAAAATACATGGGAATATATATATATTATATATATATATATAAAATGTAAAAATAAAACAATAATATAAAAATTATTCTTATAAATAATTGTTTTAATTATTTAATTTTCTTATTTTAATATAATTATTTTCTGCTTCTTAATATTTTTTTATGGAAACCACAACATTTTTGTTTTCGTGTTCGTCTACAATTACCCCATCAACTTAGGCCAGAAATCTTGGTGTAATCTTTTGACGATCAACTGACCTTCAAAGACCACATTGCACAGACTGCTTGATCTTGCAGGTTTGCATCACACAACACCAGAAAGATCAAGCCCTTCCTAAACCTACATGCTGCACAACTTCTTGTCCAGGCCCTTGTCATTTCTAGGCTGGACTACTGCAATGCTCTTCTGGCTGGACTTCTTCCAAGCACAATCAAACCTCTACAAATGGTTCAGAATGCAGCAGCATGACTGGTCTTAAACAAGCCCATGTTACACCTCTCTTTATCCCCTTGCACTGGCTCCCAGTTGCAGCTCGCATCGAATTCAAGATATTAATGCTTGCTTATAGAACAGCCACAGGCTCCGCACCCTCAAAACCCTCTACAAAACATTCTCGTTCATAGTTCCTGGCTGGTGGAATAATCTTTCCAGCCCTATCCGAAATGTTGGATCCCTGTCAATCTTCAAACAGCTAAAAACTCATCTCCTTCGACACCACCTGACTTCATCCTAAATTACTATATTTATTAAAAAAAAATGTTTTTCTTTACTTGGCAGCTTGTACTTATTTGAACAGTGCCTCAAGCTGGTATTATGAGCACTTCTTCTATCTGGTCGATCTTCACTTTGGATTAAAGCTTCTGCAAAATCACTAAATGTAAATAATATTACATTATAACTGTATGTGTGTACCTGTGAATCGTGGCTGCGGTTGCTGCTCTGTACTGCCTGTCTCCACTGCATGATGAGCTGCAGCAGCATCTTGACAGCATTGTCCAGTAGTGTGGGGTGAACATCAGTCACCTCTCTCACAATGAAATACACAAAACCAGACAACACATCCTCTCTCCAGTCTGGGAAGTCCATCATCAGAGCCTGCAGAGTGGTGAACGCCAGACCACGTAGCTCCTCATCCATATGGATGGTCAGTCTGGATGGGTGGGAGAATGAAAGTCATTGTTTAAAGAATAAATGCAACACATCATCATCTTAATAACAGTATCCTGCGTCACCAGAACCGCAGAGAGGTCAAGCGGGTAACGGTGACATGTGAGTTCTGACTACATGCTATTATGACTTCACAGGAAGTATGACTCAGATTGTGGTTGCTGTCCAGGAAGTTGTGAATATATGGAAATACTTCATATTAGTCTATGAGCACTTCACTTAAGTGTTATTTTCCTTTTAACTCATACCCCTAAAATAGTTAAACGGTGAATCAGAAACAAATCATGAAATTCTGTGAATGGTCAGTAGGCAAAAATGTAATTGTTCTCGAGCAACAGCAAAACTAGTGAATGGGGGTTGTAGTTTTCTTGTGGCGATGAATGAGGGTTGACATGAGGGTCACAGGTCATTACTTGGCCAGTAGCTCGATGAGATCCTGTCTGCTCATGCCATCCGGGATTAGTCTAGGAATGGCAGCTACACATGTCCGGAACAGATCAATCTTCGGTTTACGCTCCCCACTACAGCAGAACACAAACATAATAAACGCCACCATTTATTTTCATATAATTTTAAAAAATCCTAGTTCTTCTGAAAAAAAATCTTAAACTAACGTGATCATGTCCTCCGGCTCTTTGTTGGACATCTGAACGTTGGTCATGCTCATGGATCGTCCCACCTCTTTATCCAGGTGCCTGAGGATGTTGTCCAGGGCCTTCCTAACCTGAGGGTAATACAGAGACATACCTACACAAACACAGAAAGAAAACAGCTTAGTTCACACGCAAAATCTGGTACAACAACGGAAAATGTTACAATAGACTACATACAGAGGCATTTCCTGCGCTTCTAAACAATGAGGCCAGATAAATAAAACCACTATCTCCACTAATGGGCATGCAATGAGTTTTCCTGGAAAAAGCCAAACAAACTACTCAAAAAGTCAAATTCAAGCATATGAAGAAATTGTGACCAATGCCCACATCGATAAAAAAGGAATGGACCACAATAACAATCCCAAAATATGTCTAACTTTCTTACTTTAAACCACACACACACAAAAAAAGAACTTGGCAGGAAGTCCCAACTGTATTTCTGCTGAAAGTTCAATGAGGACAGCTCATGCTCCAGGAATCACAAGTACATTAAAATCAACTATTCAAATATGACCTAAAACGCTTTAGGGTAGGCACAGGCTTCACTTTGGAGAGCCGTGTAGGAACTGCAAGGGTCCGTACCGATGACCTTGGCTTCCTCGTCTGTGAGGGTGGTGTTGAGGAAGATCTTTTTGACCCGCAGTGTGTTGCCTGAAGGTAAGATGACACCTGTAGTGGGCATGGGCGGCTCGCCATCCTTCTGTTGTAAGCTGTCGGCTATCACCAGGAAGGCCCGAAGACCAATATTCATCCTCTGAGAGAGAAGAGAGAGATCATTTTTTTTGTCCATCCATTACCACAATTTATGTTTTTTTTTTATTTTTTATATTTAATGGCTGGCTCATTATGCGAATGTTTTCACACACCTCAGGATTAATGGTGAAAGTCTTGTGAGACTTGCCCACACACAGCAGGTCATAGATGATCTCTTTCATGGCAAAGTCCAGCCGTTCCTTTAGAGAGGGAAAAACAACAAAAACAATTAAAGCCAACGCAATAAAGGTAAAATGATCACAATGGCTATGTTGGTTTTGGTTTATTATGTAATAATAGATAGTTGAAAGTAAAGAGGATATATCAAAAAGCCTGGATATGAACCTTAGCTGTTCTAAAATATGTTTTGAGTGTTTAGTATTATTTTTATTTACCTGAGCGATAAATTGAATAATTTTAACAAAGATGTTGAGGGGTGTGTCCCTGGGCACCACGCTGCGAGAGCCCTTAGGGAAAAGTGCTGTTACAATACTGAGGAGACGACTGTGAAGGAAAAGAGATCATTTGAAATGTTATATACATATAAACAAGAATTGTCTAAAAGGCTCAGTTTGTACATATTAGTTTATGTCTGTGAGAGGTTTATCTTCTCAAACAATGGTATGTTTGTATTCTTAGTATGTGCGCAACTGGCATTAATTCAACACATTTCTGTAAAGCGGTATGATGGTTTAGGATAGTGTGTCCCACCTCTGTGTGGTTGTGTTGCTCTCACACTTGATCCTGATTATGTAAACCCAGAGCAGCCGGTACAGAGACTCCAGTGCTACACGAGACATTTTGGGATCTTTGTTCTAAAAAAAAAAAAAAAGAAAGATAAAAAAATGCTCAGACAACAAGATCTTCATGAAATAACCCATTTATTTCCCAAAAGTAAAAATGCAAAAAGGTTAAAAAGAATTGTGGGTTTTTACAAACACACTGCTTTAAAGCGGCTTCACACTAAGCAAGGTCTTACAAAATGACCTCCAAAGACAATTCGTAAACGAACTAGAAAATATGCTAGAGTCATTCATAAAGAGCTGCTGCTTCATCTGTGTCATGATGGGGGATCAATAGCTCACTTGCTGCTCGTGATGGGCTAATGAGGAATATGACGCACTGGACTCTATTTACAAGCTAATAAGAGCCATAATTTTTGCTTTAACTGCATTGATGCACAAAGAGATGACTCATAAATCGACTGCTCAGCAGAAGCAATTGGATGATGAAAGAGGGATTCATAAAAACTCTGCTAATGAATCTGTGATTAACACATCACGGCTCGTCCAAATTCGAGTCATTGACTAAGCAGTTGTCTCTCTCGCTCTTTCGGCTACTCAGTCTCTCTCTTGCGCACACACACACACTAATCAGGCTGCAGCAAAGAGCATCAAACAGGGTGTAATGACCAACATTCACCATAGGGGGCGATATGATTGCATGGTTTGCAAGGAACGTCAACTACATAAGTACTAGAGCGCAAGTAAGTAAAGGTACCCTGGTGTCTTATCAACAGGGATGCCATTTCTTTATTGAATTACCAAGATCTCTCTGTTCTATTGAGTCTGCAGATACTTTTGAAATAGTTGTACATTCAAAGCCACTGTAAACAAACTTTAAAAAATATATTTTTTCTAGACCTGCATTGTGATTGCTGTCAAACTTTTCTGCAAATTTGCAACATTAAAATATAAGCTAAGTTGAGTCCCACCTGCAAGATTAAAATAAATCACTTCTATATTTAACAATTTGATTAAAGAATTATAATTCCTTCTATATTATCACCTACGTTTGTTTTTTTAAATGTATAGTAATGCAAAATACTTCTAGATTTGTTTTAGGCAAAAGTGAAATAAGAGATGATATAAAAACATTCTTCAACAGTGCCTCCTTGAACTAGGTGGTTTCCCTGTGTGAATTCTTGAGGACAGCAGGACAGTAACCAAGCAATGTAGCATTGTTTGGTCTACGGACAGGCAAAAGTGCCAGAGGTCCCAGGAAGCCCATGTGGAACACAGGACAATCACATGACTTCTGCTAGCTCCCTTGTGGGTAACCATGGTAACTCACCTGCAGGGTTTCAATCTGCTTACGGATGCTGTTGTTTGACGGCATCTGGAGCCAATAAACGCAGGGGTAACAAAAAAGATGACAAAGGACAGGGGGTGATGGTGAAGACATGCAGGTTAGAAAAAAAACAAAACAAAGTTTTGTGCTACAACAACATGCAAAACAAAGTGCAAAGTGCACGGGATGTAATACTTCAGTGTCAGATTCCCTACAGAATCAACATGAGTATTCTAACATTTATCTATACTTCCTTAAGGAATGAAAATGGCCCATTAGACAAAAGCCTCTAGGAAGATTATTTTATATTTAACTTGAATACAGCTGATGTGCCGATACAGAGTTTCTGATAAGTGAGAAGACAAACAGCAACAAACTAAAATGAAAAAAAAAAATGTGAAGCAAGATTAGTGCATGCAAACAGATGATTACAAGCAAGAGTCATATTGCTGACTTTATTCAGAGTAGACGCTGTATAAAACTTAACTTGAAAATAAGGCTTCCAAAAAAAACAACAACATCCACTCTGATTAAGGTCTGTTGATCTAGGAAGACGAACTACAGCAGGTATAGGAGAAGAAGACAGACAAGCAGAACTGCAAAGGGAGTCCATGGATCAATCAGGGGAGGAATTATCCAGCACTGAGACTACAAATCCCATAAACCTGGGCTCAGTTGGCTAAAGACATTACACCAGATCACAGAGAAAACGTCACTTCTGATCCTGAATAGCACGCATGACTTTTTGAGAAGTGTAAGAAGCAGCCCGAGTAAGATTCACACTACAGTCCAATTCTGATCCAGTCCTGATCTAGAAAAGTGAGTAAAGGATTTAATCGGCACTGCAGGGAGCTCCATAGAGTTTGATTACTCATTCATAAAATCACCACCACCAAATCAAAGCATCAAATATCAATCATCAAGATTTACATGAAGTCGTTGAATAGATTGTAGGGAAACTCAATGATTGTTGAAAGGTTCACATCCTGGTAGATGAACCAGAGACAATGAAAAAGTACGTGGACAAGGACAAACACACGGTTTGGAGATATGATTGAGAAAGAGTGAATGACACAGGTATAATTAACCAAACGGCATAAGCAAGAGGCATTTTATAGACGTTGCTTGTAACACCACACCCTTCTCTGAAATTATGTAAGTGAACCAACCCACTCACAGAATGAATTTTCATATTAAATCATCAAACCTGCCTCCAGGCTTCAGAATCTGTACGTATCAGCTGCTCTGTTTTTGCACTGCCCAAACAACGTGATTAAAAGGTAAGATTTATAGCGACTTTTAAGCTGCATTTTCTATGGTGCAATCTCAGCTCTAGTGTTTTTTTTTTTCAAGGATGTCACAAAGCTTAAGTAAACGCACATTATTCATTTCACTGCTAGAAAACGTTACCTTTAGGTGGGAAAGGCAGTTCTGAAGGAAGATGTGCCAGTTATTGAGGAAGAACTGCTTTTGACTAACACACAGCAGACATGTGACCAAGGGATACAATGCCTGAAGAGAGAGAAAGAGAAATAAATAAAAATGAGACATTGCAACTTCTCTCTGCACTTGACAAGTTGAGCTAGGATATATTTACAGTGAATAACAACTATTACTCAATCCATGCTACTGATTGAGCAGACACTAAAAATGTTAAATGCAAATGCAAAACTCCTATGGCCCACTGATAGTATGGTACTCTCTGAAGCTTTGTAATTGCATGGTAAAGGACGACCGGTGGAATCGGTTCTTTTTGTGCTCCACAAAAGAATGACAGCCTTCTGGGTGGCAGAATGATCTAGGCTGCAGAAGATTGTGGGAAAGTATGTATCAAAGGAAAACAAAGGACTGTACCAGTGAGTGTTTCTTTCTTGAGCTGAAGTCAAAGGTCGTCTGGTAAAGCATCTCCACAAAGTTCTTCAGGCAGGGCACATTCACTTCATTCTTCACCGCCTTCCAAAAACACACAAGCACAAACATATAAGACCTCATGCTGAGCTACACCCGCTTGGTGCAGAACAGCACACAAATCACTCAGAGCTATTCATCTCGTCAATGCAAAACGAAATACATTTCAATTGTGTTTCTGTAGCAACTCATTCCAAAAGCTCCACCTCAAACCACTTGACAAGACATGTACCATCATGAAGGCTGCAGAACGGTCTCTGAGCCTCTGTCAAATGATCTGGTCCACCGTTTCAAAGTGTTTTGATTTTGATTTAAAACAACATCAGAGCAGAGTTGAGGTGCGGGTTTTTTGAAAGTCACAACTTTTGCTTTATTCAGACAAAAAAATAGCTAGATTTTTGAGTTTACATACAGTTCACCTCTCAAAACATTGATTATACCAAAAAATCTAGTAACTGGGTGCAAATCGAAAAACCAGAAATGGGACTTCAGCAGAGTGTATACAGATCGCACAATTTCTGATTTCAATTATTGGAAAGTTGTGTAATGTTCTGTGTTGCCATAATATGAGTTGATGGAGCAATGTTGCAATCAAGCAAGAGGGCGTCGAATTTCTGTAGTATGCATGTGAAATCTGACTTATAGGAATGATTTTTGCACAGGCGTGAATAATGTTATATCATTTCAACGAATGGAGAGCTCTGCAGCACTTACAGCAGCTACAGGGATGAGGATCTCAACAAACAGGCCAGCCAGTGCATGTTTGATATCTTTGTCCTTCACCTCCAGGAAATACTGAGCACATTCCTGCTTCGCCAACAGAGACACAAAACAAAGTGATTAACTAATAAATGCAAATCTTCACACTGAGAGAAACTCATAAATGCAGTTTTAGTAACTGAAAAAGATGCACCACTATTAAATCTTTTGTAAGGCCTGCGTACTCACACACAGCGGTTGGAGAAATATGAGGTCCACAGTAAAATACAGCGTTGCTTTGCAGCTATTGGCTCAATAAAAATCCCTGGATTAAGGTGCCTGTTAAGTGCAGGATTTCACTGTCTGTAACTGACTAATTTAAAGGAATTGCGCCACACAGTCTTGTTGGCAAATGTAGGGCCAACACATTGAGACTGTTACTCAAGAGATTTTATGAGGCATGACTACAGAGAGCTTGCAAATAAAACAAAAGAAGTACTTTCTGAATTACAACAGAGTAGACGATACATACTAAAATGTTAAAAACATTATTTACAGTAATATTTACGTTTCAACAATTGAACTAGAGATGCTTAAGTTGGCTTAACTCAAAATAATCAAATTCTGTTTTTATGCATGCAATTCATAATCCATTACAAGGACGTTTTTTTTGTCAATAAAGTTAGAATATATCAGAAATGTTTTTTTTTTTATAATTAACTGAATATCTATTCAAGAGATTTTGTAAACATTCGTTGATGTTGTGGGATTTTAATTGTTGCGAAGGCAATTAATTGTATGTTGTAAAAAAAAAAAAATAAAAAAAAATATATATATATATATGTGTGCATTTATCAGTATTTATTTGCAAACAAAACCCTGGATTATATCTGCTCATTGTATAAATTTAGCATGTCTCAAACTATTTATTTTACATCCTCTACATTAATTATTTCAAGAGTCAAAGTTTTGTATTTTAAAGATAAATGAAAGTCATAAAGGTTTGGAACAGCATGCTAGTGAGTAAACGATGACAGAATTTTCATTTTTGAGTTTCTGAACTCTTTGAAGAAGACAACTTTTAAGTGAATAAAATCACAAAACAACCCTCAGCAGCTCATTACAAAGCCACAAGAACATGCAGTACAGTGTTTCCCACGGCATTTTTTGTGAGACTTGTGGCGGCAGGTGACATCACATTAATTAGCATACGTATATGATGTAATTGCGTCTCAATGTCTCATTCTTCGCGCTGCCTGCGTCTGAGTAACAGACTATGATCATATTAACAGATGGATTGTGTTCATATTTAGAAGTCCAAACGCTGAAAGTGCTACTTTTCTGCCACTCAAAGTAGACGCTGAGAGAGAGGCGAAACTGCCCCGGGAAAGTTAGAGCTTGTGCTCACCGGGCAGTACTGGCAACATCTTAAATCTTCAACTGAACGATAGCTAAAGTTTTTTCAAAATAGTGGCTAGGTTTGTCAGTATACACCTGTTATGGAAAAATACCGGCAAAACGGTCTGAAAGTTGATAAAAAATTGTGCTCATGTGTGTGAGATGTGGGAGCTGATGGCAGCGGGCGGTGGGTATTTGGGCACCACAAATAAATGAACGTAAGGGTATATTTGCATGTGTCTCGACCTGCATGAACTGGAAAGAAGCCTCAAAGTCCTCAACGGGGTACATCTTGACTCTAAAGAACTTCATGCCCATAATGAGGCTGATGATGCTCTGCACCACATGAGGACTTTGCTCCTTCAGCCTCAGTTCCTTCAGCTCTGTGATGAACTTCTTACGCACTGCCTGGAACCTGGACACAAACACAAATAGAAATTAATTAATATGCTGAAATTAGGTGTCTAGCCTATTCACACAACAGCTGATAAAAATTCAGCGTCGAGTTTCTAGCAACAAATATGTGCAAGTAAATCTAAACGTGTCACATAACAGGGTGAATAAAACCGGCTTGTTATCATCTGAGGGTAATTATAATTGTTCAAGATTTCAAGTTTCCCTTAAATAAAAACAAAACCCAATATATTCATGCAAACCAGCTGGACCCAAACAAGCAAGGACCACAGTCAGCGCATCACGCCTTTATCATATTATGTAAAACAGCCTCTTCAAACACTGTCCTCAGGGTGGCTCCGCACAGGAAATCATGAACTGGAGGGGAGGTTGAGCACTGTGGTAAATCAATTTCAGGCCCTGACTATTACAGCACAGGGCTAAATTACATTATAGCTTAAACAGACAGTTTCATGTAGCTGTGAGGGAGTTTTAGCATGTGGTGAGAAGAGAATTACAGTAACATTAAAAGTGTCAAAAGACCGTACAAATCATCTGTATTTAGCTTGAGGCATGTAAGTGTGACTGAATGAGAGGAGTTTGAGGGCTTTGTTAGCTCTGATGGGAGATCTCAATGATGTGCTAGCATCAACTTCACCATTCTGCTTTAAACTATACGTAAAATACTACTTTTAGGCCACAGAATTGACTGAACACATTTCGTGAGCGTACATCATTTTAAACTTTGTCAGTTTTTATTTTAGCGAAGTGAATATTTAAAATGTTCAAGATACCCCAGAAGGTACATTGTAAGCTCACTGTAGTTTGGGATGGACTCACTTGGATTGGGCAAGGACTCCGATGACCTCAGCGAAAAGGTCAGCGATGATGTGCACATTACCAGTGTTGGGGCCCGAGTACCTGTCAAGCAAACCATGACAACAATCAAAGTTATGTCATAATTTGTAATATTACTGTCTTTTTGATTCAATAAATGCAGCCTTGGGGACCTACCCCAAATTTCTGAACAAAAGTGCACATACAAACAAAATGATGTCATGCACATGATGCAATTTAACTAGATGTAGTTTTAGAAATGTGTCTTATATCAGGTTTGCATTTGTCCATCTGTAGAATTTGCATAGGAAAGTGTGTGTTTGCGTATACAGACTCACCCCTCTTTGTGTTTAAAGTGCTTGAATGCCAGGTTAAGGACTTCTTGTACTAAGGCGTCTGGCACGGGATGAAGGGGAATCTACGGAAAACATTTCACCAACATCAGCCATGATGTAATGGTCACTGTTTTACTTCAGGATCCATGAAATAAAGTCTTAGCAAGTCCGTGCATGTTAATGCCACAACACACCTATCTCCAGAGACACCACACCTAAGCAATGAAACACAAACCTCACCTGTTTCAAAACTTCCACTGAAACTAAACAAAAAATGAAGTCTATGGCTAAGTCCCTTCGCTCCAGTAGGTAGTCTTTATCCCGGTGCTGTTCATCTCTAAAGAAAGATCAAAAGAACAGGATTCACAAGTTTTATCAACTCCAAATAAAAAGTCAAAGGACAAAAGGCACATCTTATGCATCTGCTGCTTGGCATCTGCAAGTAAAGAAAAACAGATATACATATTATTATAGAAAATATATATTTGTGTGTCGTCCCACCCTTTGGACTTGGTGCTGGAGCGGGGTCTGTACTCGTACGACTCGTCTTCTGTCCCGCTCTGTCTTCTGTACCAGTCAAACAACGTCCGCAACAGCGAAGGCAAACAGTGTTCTGCTATGGAGCTCATAGAGCTTATTAACTGTAACACACAAACACAGTAACACAGCTCAAAGACACACTCTTTATGTAGGTAAAACAGCATGAAATCAACTATTTAATAAGTTATTCAAGGCATAAATGCATGTTTTTGACCTTGTAACAAATGAATCCTTCATGCATGTGTTACCTTTTTTGTTAACACTTTAGAATAGGGAACACTTATTTGCTATTAACTATGATTTCCTCTTCAATAAATTCTTAATTTGCCGCTTATTAATAGTTAGTAAGGTAATAGGAATAGGGAACATTAATATATGCTTTATTACTACTAATAAATGGATAATATTCTAGTAATATGTATGTTATTAAGCAACTAGTTAAGAGACTGTAAAATAAAGTGTTAACCTTTTTTATCTATTCATATTGAATTGAAATGGTATTGAGAATCTGTTTTTACTTGGATGTGCGTCACAATGCGGAATGATAATAAATAATAAATCATACAAATAAACTGCAATAATAAATAATAAATGGCAGTGAGGTTGTTTTACATGATTCATCAGTGCAAGTTATTTCAGGTAACCCCTTTTCAGTCAAAAATACAAACGTTCTCCACCTTTGAAATATTGGTTATTTGCAGCACAGACTTTAATTGGGAAAGCCATTTTATTTGGTCTGTAAAGACTAATGAATACAGAAACACTGTCAAGTTGATTGAAGAGAAAGATCTAAGCACAGAATACACAAATGGATGGAAATGGGAAGAAAAGGAAAGGGAAGCAAGACATATGGCAGCACATTTGAGTGCAGTCAGGTATTGATCTGTCCTATTGTGGGGCAGGATAGGTGTAGGATGATACGTCCAGTGGTTACTCAACCTTTCACTGCAGTAACCCAGCACCATGCATCTCTCTCTCACACACACACACACACACACACAGATATATGGCAGTAGAGTAGAAGAGTGCGTATGCTAATGAGTGAGTGAGGGATGATATGGTTCACTACGGTGTGATTCAGCAGAGCACATCTCTCTGCAGTCACAACACGTCACTGACTAAACACGCAGTCCCTGAAAATCGGCACAGGCAAATCCAATAGCCAAATCAGTGGGTGCGTACTAGTGCTTTGAACAGAAAGAATACTGTGCAGGAAAAAAAAAATGATGCTTGTTAAAAAAAAAAAAAAAAAGTAATGTTCAGAGGTACACTGGGATCCAAAAGTCTGAGATAATTATTGAAAACACTTCTATATCAATTTATTAGTGCTGCATATTATTTTGAATGTGATTAATCGTGATTAATTACAGTTAGCATAACATAATTTAAGCAAAACTGTTCAAAATGTCAAATTTTACTTTGTCTAGCACTTCCTTTATTTTCTATGCACTCAAGCTGAATGAATATAAATGAACACATTTACACGTAATCATTAAGCAGCAGTGTTAACTACAACCTCAAAACTGTTTCCATTAAATTAAAAATAAAGCTAAAAATCAAATCTAAAGACTATATAAAAAAATGTAAGCTTGCATAAAAGTA
>JAUYWG010000057.1:9788253-9828936 GCA_034779775.1 Enteromius afrohamiltoni | reverse complement strand
CAATATTAAAACAATAAAAGGCTTAAACTACTTCAGTTGTGTGTAATGAATCTAAAATATATGAAAGTCTAATGTTTCTCAGTACGTTACAGAAAATAATGAACTTTATCACAATATGCTAATTTTTTAAAAAGGACCTGTAGCCAACTAAATATTTTGGATCAAGGCAAAACTTGAAAATGTCCATTTTATTTTATGTTTTCCCACAATTTAAATAATTTGACAAGTAATTTCCCTTTTCAAACAAACAATTTCTAAACTACATTAGTATGTCTCTGGGAGTCATATATCTGCAGAACTCAAATTTACCTAAACTCCTCAGGGAAACTAGTCCCATCCAAATAGGGCTTTAATTGGGTAAGTGAGACGCAAACACACACACACACAAACAAATGCTATGATTTCCAGGAGAGAGTCATGTGGATGTGGTCTGTCCAACTGAGAGCAGGCTGATCACTCTCAGAGATCACATAACCTCAATGACATCACCATCTACATTATGCTCAGCTAGCTGAAGCTCGACACACACAGAGGCTTTTTTTTAAAAGTGATGACAAAATGGCCAGTGGCCGACAGTGCTGATAATCAACTATGTTTGATCAATTTAACTTTTTTAAATCATCCCAACTTGCCTAAATGCAATAAAAACATTTCTAGTAAACACTGTTTAAACGTTAAACCACCTCCAGTGGAAACTAAATGGCCGATGGCGTCATTTTATTCAGAGTATTACATAATTCAGTACAGGGTCTACATTTATTTGGGTGTACTGACAATATCTTGAACAGAAGCGCTTCACAAAAATGAACCGAAACTCAGCGAAAAAAGACAGATACAAAAAGCTTTAAATCTAAAACAAAAACTTTCATTATAATTTTAATCCATAAAGATGACTTAGGGTGCATGGCAAGTCAGGAAATCTATCTTTGTGACACAGACTCAGAAAACACAAAATAATTTAAATATCTTCCTGCTATTTTCCTCAAACATATTCCTAATAATTAGGCTACTTTTGCTGATGCTGTGACAAGCTTTAGCCTGCTGTGTGTATTTGAACTCTTCAGCTGTGCTCTCTGTAGTTATTTTGGTGAAAGTGATACAGGAGTCATGTAACGCATTACAAATTTTAAATCAGTAATATTGTAATGTAAGGAATTGCTTTTAAATAACAGTAACAAGTAATATTTACAGTTTGGAAGTAGCTTGCCTGATGCATTGCGCTATACATATTTAACACGTATTCTTGTGATAATGTGGCCTTCATCAAACCTGAAAACTCAACAAGGCACACAAGACTCCTTTAAATACGTGCCTTCAAATGCCATTAAACCAGATTATGATTCAGGTATTTAGCTAAAAACGAGTAAATAAACCCTTCCCAACAAGCCACCTTTTTAAGATCCCCAACATTCGAATACAAAAGCAGCCATCCCAGTTTACTTCTTAACCACAGTAAAATTAACAAATAAAAACAGCACTGATAGGTCCACACAAAAACAGTATGTCTGATAGTGAATGATAATTTTTCACTGTGAATAATTATATAATTATTAATAACCGCTCAAACTACTCTCTACTGGAAATGAACGACTTCCAGTTCAGTACTGGGCTCCTCGCAGAAATAAAAATACAACATAAGAATGTTTTCTGAATGTTTTTTCCTTCCTTTTGCAAAAAAAAAACCCTTTCTCTGTAGTGGTATTGCACCTGCTTCATACATGATAGAGTTTAAAGGGGTTTTGTTTGTGTTCTTGAAAGGAGGAGAGATTAATCTGCTATGGTTCTAATAAAGTGTCAACATTATTTTTGCAGTGTCCCAACATGCCCAGATTCCACCGATCTCTCTGATTAAGTCTCTGCAGACCTACAGACAGTTTCAACAGAATTCATCTGCAGCTTTCTCATTTATGTAGTTCTTATTTGGAGACAAAGTTCTGTCTTTGGCCTGCCTTCTACGCAGAGACGGGCAATGGGAAGAGTGGAAGAGTCCACTGGTTCAGTTGGATGTCAACAGCTCTTGAAACTAGGTCTCGCTGCTCATTGTTTGAACGAAGAGGCCCAACGCACAGGAATTGGCCTCAACACACAAGACTGGAGGGAGCGAAAGCGAGAGAGACTTACTGTTGCATGCCAACTCCAAGTGACATTTCTCCAACGGTGCTGGACGTTACTAGTTGATGTACTTAAGTCAACAGTGGCTGTCAGTTAAAAATGATGAACCCGGAAAACAGTGGCCGTTAATGATAACAGAAACACAGCCACAGAAGTGAGCTTCAGAAAGTGCTAAAAAAGTTGCATTTTTATGAAATGCAGAATTGGTTTTTAACTGCAGCGCATGACTCCTGCTCACTGACGCAGAGAAATAATCCACAAAGAACTTCATCTACATCCAGAAATAAATCTGCTGCATTTTAAAAAGCACAAACTCACAAAGAGGACGGATGCCTCAAGAATCTGTGTGAGATGCAAAGTGGAAAACTGCCTAACTAGGCATTAAAGTAAATAAATCACACTGAGAACTGCATGGTTTTAACAGATGCAAAACTGAGATCCAAAAAGATACACAAAAACACAGATTAACAGACCCGCAATCTCAAAAAACACTAATAAAATAAAGGGTACAAAAACAAAGCATATTCCTAAAAAATACATTATGTAGCAGTCCATACTCCTGTTTTTCTCCATTCGGATTGCTAATGTTTCCTTTCATTGATTGTACTCTTCACTGGATCTTTCATCATTATCCTACGCACCACTTCCGTTGCTGTCAGACCTTCATCACGTGAAACCCAAGACCTTCAAAGAGGACATCAGATGAAGGGAGGACAGAACAAGAACCTGGCGAGGAGCAGAAGACGATGACAGAGCCACACTGCAGATCACAGAGTCAGCAGTTGTGTGCGCGCACACACACACACACACACACCTGTACTGTTCCGAAGTGCCTACAGACCACAGAGAGAGCGTGAATGGTGTTCGGAACATGTCAAGCGGTACAGCTCAAGTTGTGAGCTAAAAAAGATCAAAACATGTTACTGACACTGTGAAATGTTTGCTGAGCGGTCAACACTTGCACTACGCAACCCATAACTGTACCAACATTGACATCAAGTCACACTAATCTGCGTCTATGCAGAGGAAAGGGCGTGTATGCGGCCCGCACTTTTTTAGGAACCATCAGGTGCTATATATGCAAAAAGCTGACATTTTATCTTAATAAAGCAGATGTTGTATTCATCAGACTGTATTACTCACAGCTCCCACTCCAGGACTTCAGGAGAGACTTGATGCTGATCTCAAAGAACACAGAATCCTGCAGACTCAGCATGACGGCCAGCAGAGGACTGTGGGTAAAAATAAGGCAAAAAAGAAGGTTTCTCCAGCCAGTCCCGCTGGCTCTGCGCTCCTAACGTCCGTCGCACTCACCCGCGCATCCTGTCTTGCCTGCAGGCAGGCAAAGTTTAGCCTCTGCCCAGGCTCGTGAAGAAGCGCATGCTGCCGAACACACACGTGTGCTTGTCCACACACACACACACACACACACACACAGATCAGCTGCAGGGATCTGAGAGGCCCATAAGGATCCAACTGTGGAAGCACCTTAAGCAAGACGAATTGCGACAAGAGAATCGACAAAAACAAGACTATGTTGTTTCCTCAGATTGCTCGCTGCTCTGCTCCGTCCAGCCTGGAATGCCGCACGGGGGAAACTTTGGGAATGTGTAAGCGTCTGAGTGAACGAGGGAATGGTGAGGATGGACTCCCAGCAGAGAGTAGCAGCGTACCCCTTGCTCGCGTAACTCTTCCTGTCCACGATGGGTCCTAGAGCTCAGCAGATAAACGGCCGCTCTCATTCACTCCGTATGGTTTAACAGCACTGGCTCTCTCTCAGCCGTCTCCCTCCCTCTCTTTTGCTCTCACTCTGTGAAGGGAGCATTTGTTTCAATGGCAGAATAGAAGGACGGGAGGCTGATGTCATCAGCATGCTGCTAGCCCACTCTGGCATCACTCCAGCGCTTCAAATACATGTCATTATGACTACCGCCTTGCTCTTTCTCACTCTCCTCTCTTTCTCTCTCCTTTTCTTTGGAGGCTTGCGAGAAAGCACACTTCCTGTACCAACACTGATGTGTCACCATCAACTGCAGTAAAGTCGGAGAGGGAGGGACAAAGAGAGAGAGGGAGAGAATGGAATCTAGAGGAGGTGTGTGAGACAGTGGTGAGGTAAGTATCATTGACTCAAACAGTACAGATGAAAAGCATATACAGAAGTTTACTGAAGGAAACAAACTGTCCCATGTCAATTACAATCCACCAACACCAAAAAAAACACCAAAAACCAAGTATTTGACTATTTACACAGCTCACTTTTCATTTTAAATAATTAGACAATGCAGTGGATATCATGGAAGCCAGCCTGCACTTTTAGGACATGGGGTTCCAAACTTTTTGTCCTTAAATTAAAAATAAATAAATATATACATATTTATATTTAGGTATGCAATTTTTTCAGGGAAATGCACGGTGAACGTAGTTTTTGGCAGCTCATTTCTCTTCGATAAATGATTTCTATTATTTCAAAGGTCTTACAACAGCAAAATAACCAAAACCGACAATGACACTGGCTAAATAAATAAATAAATATAGTTATCGACATGATAAAAACAGATTAAAAAAAGGTTCACATGTTTGCTTGCTCTCTCTCTCATAACTTATTATAGGAATATATAGGTTATTATAGGAAAATAATCCACAAGTACAAAAAACAGACAAAAACCTTAAAATACACCATTTGATTGATGGCTTGAGGTGTGGCAACCGTAGAAGAGGTGGAATATTTAACTATATATATATATATATATATATATATTAGTAATCTATCGTGACGGTGATGAGACACTAAAGGACAAATGAACTAGCAAATGTAAAAAAAGAAGAAAAAAAAGTGCAATCATGAGAACATTAATTTCTACATGTTAGTCACAGAACTAATAATAATAATTGCAAATTAAATAATTGAACAAACTGCTTTTTTATTTTGATTAACTACATTAGCGTCTTTTGTTTATTTTAATAACACACTTGGATTTAATCAATTATTGGCTTTTTATCAACTCACAAACCCCGGTTTGGGAACCTTGCTTTAAACCCTCATTCACAAAATGACTGGGCAGCTGCTGTACGTTTTATATCCAGACTAAATTTCTACATTTGTTCCATTCCAAAGTGGAAACTGTTTGTCTAAAAATACAGAAATTTTCCCCTAGGTTCAAAACGTATACATTATGCAGGAGGGTGACTGTTTGGAAAAGTAGTACCCCTGCAATTTACACTGACGCACTGACATCCACACACACAGCTGGAGTGAGCGATGTTTGACCTATGAGGTAACCAATGCCCTGCTCGCAGGAGAGGGTGCGGCAGACCGGGTCTATTAATTGAAGAAGAGCAGTATTGTGAGATCAGACAGACGGAGCTGACTCACACCCTCTGCTGACATAAAATGTAAAACAAATAGCTTAAGCGAATCATACTTTTACAATAATATATCTGACTGCTTTGTTTTTTCACTGCTACGCAAGCTGGGCGATATACTGGATTCTCACAATATACCTACTCAATGATTTTTATTGCCAGTAAAAATTATGCAGTACTATGAATATCACAAAGCTGTAATTACCTTTTTATATGGCCATTTGAATCTAATTTAAATTGTGATTATATCTCTAGCGCCTGTGTTAAGACAGATCATTTAACAGTCTCTCTTGAATTTAACATTAGTAGCAAAAAAAAAAAAAAAAACCAGTTCAGTTCAACTGGTTTCAGACAATCAGAGTCAACAATTGTTTGGCATCACCTAAAAATCTCTCCATGTTTTATATGTCAAATGTCTCATGCCTGTTTTTTTTTTATACTATTATTCAAATATCTATGTGGAAAATAAACAAGCAAATACTGCTGTTTATATATATATATATATTATATATTTTTATATTCTCATTTTATTACTGATGGTTCACCTGCCTTTAATAAATGTTAGACTTTTATTAGTTATGCTGCTAGTTTTGCTGTGGTATCAAAAAAGCAGCATACATAGTGTCCTTTAAATGATACCAAAATGTAAAAAATAAAGTAATAAATAACTCTGATATGTGACTCAAAAAAAATATAGACATTTATTATACATCTATACAAAAGTACTAAAATAATACTGCAGTAAAAATCTATATTATTCCATCCTAACAACAACAAAAACAACAAAAAAAGTTGTGACAGAAAACACATGATTGTATATATGTATGTATGTGTGTGTGTGTGTGTGTGTGTGTGTGTGTGTTTGTTTGGCGCATGTGTATACACATTACACATATAAAGCATCTATTTATTTTTGATCTCTCTATCACAATTTATTTCAATTCGAGAACAGTTCCTTAAAAGAATCAGGTCATCTATAAGCAGAAACTCTGCAACCAGCATTTCCCAGAGTTACTTCTATAAAGTGCCATACAACGGTGAAAAAAAACCAGCATGTAGAGAGACTGAAACTGATCCTACAGATATGGAAAAATACATCTTGCACTTTCGGCAGAGTTTCAATCATGATCCAATTATGATACTGCTATACTGAGCTGTGCCATCCAATTGTGTAAAGGTAACATAAGGTGGTTGGCGATACCCAGCTGAAAAGAATAACCATCCTCCATCTGCAAAGTCCTGTCACCTCTGATCACAAAGACATTAGACCATGACATCATCTGACCAGAGGCTCGAGACGAGATAAAAGAGTGCACACAAACAGATTCCACTGATACCACTCACAGTCTCTCATTCTCTCCCTCCCCCCACCTCTCTTTCTCTATATCCGTCTCCTTCACCCTCTCTCTCCATCACTTGACTGTCCCTCCCTGCTGGAGTTATGCAAAGCGAGAAGGCAGCATTGTAAACAAACTCTGGGTACAAAAGCCCGTATTGTGAAGACTACAGCACAGAGTTTCCACTCCCACACACAAACAAAAACACACGCACATGCAGAGACAAAATGCATTATATGCAGTGACTCGGGGTGTGACGAGACACTTATCCCATGAGACGAGGCACTGGGTTCACCAGAACGAGACAAGATTTTTAGACTTTTAAAAATAAATTTTCCCAGTATTGGGAAAAATAGTACTCTATTCAACAAAAACATTCCAAAAACGTAGGTGTATTTTGTAATCAACATTTTAAACATTTAACTATTTTAATGAATTATATGCAGTAATAACACTGCTAAATATTTGGCCACAAACTGACAGGCAAGCAATTACACAAAGTATAAATAAATAAATAAATAAATAAAAACAAAAACCACAAATATCCCTTTAGAAGCAGGGTAGACGATTCAAAAGTCGGGCTGAATACCAAAACAAACTTGTCTACAGCAAATGCCGTGCCGGCTTAAATGCCAAAGCACACTTTGGCCGTCTGCATTACGTCATTTCATCATCAGGAGTGCTCGCGAACAACCGCGCACCCTGTCCGCGTGCAGGCAGTTTTTCAAGACCGCATTCAAGTATGCGCGAGAAGAATGCTAAGAGAGTGCCACTCAAGTAGGTGGCATTGTGCATGTATCGAGCTTGTCCGTCTAATCCGCGACTAAGCATAATTTTAAAAAAAGCTGTGCACGAGATGGAACGGAACGCGGAAAGTGATACACACCCTGGCCCTAAGTCTGTCTACACTCGACGCGATAAAGCGACCACTGAAAACCATTAGGAATGTGTGTCAGCACGTAACAAATAGAACGCGATATCACGCGACTCGTGAGATCTCGTGCCACGAGACCTCGTCACACCCCTAGCAGTTGCGCTCATGTATACACCGAACAGAGCCACTCCAATTGCTGGCTGAGTGAGTAAAAGATGCCATGTAATTAGTAAGAAAGCAAAAGACCACAAATTCTTAAGAATTCTAGAAAGGTCAGTTCTCAGATTTCTGTTTAGGCACAATCTCCGACCTTCAATCTCTGGTGCTGATAGTCAGGAAAAAACTAATCGGAATGTTATTCTTTAACACATCCTGTGAAAGTGAGCTCACTGTTTATCTCGTGCACTTATCTGAGAAGAGGTGTATGATGACAACATAATGCGACGAGAATGTGGCATGACTTAAGAAATAACTTTTTTCTAATAATATTATCTGTTTAACAAAGCAGTGTATCTCGGCACTTCTGAGTAGGTTAGGTTTGCTAACTGGCTGCTCCCGCATGCACCACACCCAGTAAAATAAGTCAGTCCAGAATCACATGAGGGCCAAAGACTGCCATCTCCCTCTCTTAAACACATATTTTAGGGTAAACAGTAAGATCCTGCTCAACACAGCAGGAATGCTGCTCTATTGTCAACATGGTGCGACTGTCACCAACTACTGAAATACAGCAGAAACATGCTCAAATCCAACTCTACGCTTACTAGAACAGATTCTGAGCAAGAAATAAACTTACCAATTCAAACTGAACACCAGGTTACCAAACCAGATTCTGCTCTGAATCACATTCTGGTCCTGATCAAATTCCATTCAAGCTTTACAGTTACTAAATCAGATTCTAATCCATATCAGAAGCACACAATTCAAACCATAGATTTACAGAATCTAAAGCAGATTATGATCTAGATAAGCAAGTCAAACCCAAACTCAAACCAATATTCTGATACAGATTCTGAACTCAAACCCGATCTTATTTTACAATTACCAAATCAGATTCTGATCCAGACCAGGATTATGCTCAACTAAATCAAGCCTCGTTCAGACTGTCAGCCCAAATCTGATTTTGTTCAGACCATGTAAATATTTCAAATCGGATATGGGCTGACAGTTTTAATGGGACTTTAGATTCTGATCCAGAAAAACAAAGAAACACCTGAAATGTTACCCCATCCAGTATATAAAGCCTAGACAGTACCTTTGTCCGGATTCAAATCTAGCTCAGCACATTTATCCTAATTCAAATTTAATGCGGCAACCATATGCTAAGATGAAAGAGGAACTCTGTTCAGAGATCAGCTGCTGATGTTTCAGAAGACAGACTGTAAGTGCTTTTAAACAGTGAGCAGGGCATACACTGACAGAAAGACGGTTCATGAAGGCCTTTCAATCCCATGAGGCCACAGTGAGAGTGCATTTCCTGTACTGTGCATTATTGCACCAAGTATTGGGAAAAGAAGAGCCAAAAAAGGAATAAGGCGGAAAGAGGGTGAATGATGGAGAAGGAAAGAAAAGAGAGGCACAAAGAGAAAGAGAGGCTGATCAATACAAACAGTAATTCTATCTGAGGTTGTACTATTTGCTGACGTTTTTAACAGACAGAGCAAAGCAGGTTCCCTTGTGTGAAACTGCATCTCCCATAATGCAAAGTCCAGATAACAGCTGTGCAAAGAAGCTTTTTGCACAAACTTGAACTTACTGCCCTCTAATAAACATCTGAGTCAGTCCTTTTAAAATGATCTTAAGTTTATTTTATTGGGGGTAAAAAGTCACCTGTAAAAAAATAATGCTAATAAAAAATTTAATTAATTAAATGTTCAAAATTTGTAAGATAACTCAAGAAGTACTGTGTGGTACTGAGTAAATAACAATTACTATTTACATCATCAATACTTTATTTAAATTTCTTTACTAATTACTCTGAATAAGTCTGAAAAGTAATTTAGTTACTCAATTATTATTCAAATCATTAATAGGCTACACCTGAAAAAGTCCTGTAGGCTAAACTTAAAGCACATAGACAATAGAAATTAAACTTTTTTTTCAAACATGGAAAAGCCTTTTAGCTTTGAAACAACTATAATACGTAAACATTTTTATTGAAAAAAATTACCTTCTTTAGTAAACAAATAGAAATACTATGCAAAATATCTGAACCAAAAACAGCAAAGACTCTACCTCACTTCGTTATGGATTACATAACCAGATAATATTTGTTTTCGATTTGAATTTAATTCATTTATAAGTAGTCACTTTGATCAGGTACTAGAAAGACTGTACCTTGCTTTTATATGTATTAGGCTACATAACCAGATAATGTTTTCTTTTATTTAAAAGTAGACATTAACTTTACTACGGCAAAGACTGTACCTCACTTTCATAAAGAAAACATATTCAGAGAATATTGGTTTGATTTGAATTCATTCATTTAAAAAGTAGACGCTTTTTATAGACATTCCTCATGTCTATAGACATATTTTTAGATTTGATTGATGGTAATCTTATCTGTATGGTTTCTCTGTGAACACTCTGGAGCACAGAGGGTTAAAGATGCTGCATTTAATTTTATCTTTAGGCTCTACATTAAGATTTTTAATTCAATATTGATTTTAGAAGCATTACAATTATTTACAGCATGTAACTCAAGTAACTGTAATAAAATTACCTAAAAATTAACTTACTTTTTCAGTGAATAACTAATTTAATTACAGTAAGGTTACTTAGTAACGCGTTACACCCAACACTGTGGTGTTGTACTATTAATGCAAATTGTTATTTATTGGTCAAAACGTCCACTGATCACAGTGCTGTTAAACAAACTAAGAAATTTCAGCAGATACGTTAACAAATCTGGTTTGGCCACAAAACGGCTTTGTTTCCAGTAATGTTGGAGGTCAAGTGTTTATGAAATGTCATGAACCACTTGGTGTTTAGGAGCCTGTGCCACACTGAATCAGCAGCAGTGCATACTACAGGGACTGCAGGACCTTGCACACCTTGCCAGGAACAAGCGCACCTGTCAGCACCAAAGCAACAAACACACACTCTGCAGTGAGAGACATTATTGCAAAGTGGTAAAACCCAGTGCGTTAGAGAGGGGGGTGGGGGACATCGGGCATGCTAGCCTAACATTTCCACGGATCGCACCTCTGAGTCAGCAGAGACACTCACACACATCAGCACCAGATCTCTATAACACCATCCATCCCAAAAACTAACAAAAACACGGCTAAATACAGTACGCTGAGTCATATGAGAGCGAAGCAAAGAACAAACAAAGAAACCAACTAAGCAAGAAAAGAGCACGAAAGGCGGAAGAAAAAAACGATGAAAGAAGATAGTATGAACTAATGGCAGAACAAGTGAAAGAACGTGTGAGAGCAAACTGAAGGGACTGAAAGAATTAAGGTATGAATGAGTAAAAAAGTAAAACAAGAAAATAAAAAAGCCAAAATAAAGCAAGCAAATGAAAATGACACGAGTGAAAGGGGGTCAAATTAGCAAAGGGAAAAGTATGAGAGCAAAAAGGGGCCGAAACAAAAGAACAACCGGAATAAAGAGGGTGATTAAACAGAACGAATTGAAAGAGAATGTGAACTAAAACGTGAAACTGAACATACAGTAAGTGTAAAAAGACATACATGAAAACTCATATGATCATTCCTTAATTTACCATTACATCCAAAAAACACTTATGTGTCTGCTCTCAAGTATTAGGCGCTTTTCCTGCCATTAATGCTTAGACTATTTATGCTGCATGTCTGTAGAGTGTTATAGCTCCGAAACGGCCACTGGAGCTGATCACGGCCACTCTGTCAATGCTGGTGTTCCAGTCACACTACAGCACATCCCAAAAGCTGCAGCGAAATTAAAGGAATAATTCACCCAAAAATTGTTCCAAACCAGTACAAGTTTCTATCTTATGTTAAACATAACATATAATATTCTGAAGAATGCTGGTAATCACACAGCTGACTGTTTGGCTCATCACAATGCTACAAAATGCCTTATTTTGTGTTCAACAAGAGAAAGTAACCTAAACAGGTTTGGAACAAAATGAGGGTGAGTAAATGTGAACTATTCTTTTAAAGAAGGTGCACGAACAAAAGAGAGCAATAAAAAAAGGGGGGGAATGAACAAACAATTAAATGGAAAGTAAAACATGAAAAAGAATGAGATACTGAAAAGAGATTGAAAGCAGCAATGAACTAACAAACAACTGCAAAAGAACAAATGAATAAAAGGGAGTGAAAGAAAACAAGCAAAAGGGAGTGCAAACCCAAAAGGAACGAAGGAGATAAATACAATGCATTCCTGATGAACTGTTTATTTTGTCAGCTTTGTCAACTACAGTGTTCGACTTTATGTTAGTTTGCAAGTGCGACCTGTTCTTAACTTGCATTTCTGCTCATCCAGTCCTGATTATGAATCACATGCTGCATGACAGAAAACCCCACATGCACAAGCACTCGTTTTTCCGAGATAAACTTCAATTGCTGTTAAATAAAGTGAAGTCTGATCACATGACTGCTGTACCAGAGAGAGAAAGAGAGAGAGAGAGGGTGTGGCTGGAGCGCTACTGTGTCTGTTTGACGGTGATCACTGATTCCAGATCAGCGGCCCTGGAAACCAGAGCAGTAACACAATAAACAGAAGCACCATCAAAACATCAATAATATCAGCAACAGCAGAGAGCATCAGTTATGTAACGCAGCAAAGAGGGCAGGTCTATGTGACTGTGTCTGTAAAGCTGCCTTCCAGCTGAAGAAACAGGTTGAGCTGGGGATGGCCACTACCCTACCAAATAGAAAAATGTTCCTGCCAAACCACAGAAAAATAAATGGCAACACTGACTCATTCAATAACAAATCAAAGCAATTAATGAGAATATGCCTCTTGAGCTTCAGGGTTTAACTACAGGCTAAAATCAAAGAGGTGGTTGATTAATTGTAAATCGCTAGTTACTGCAAATTAAAATTGTCCAACAATTAAAACAATGAGATACATTTGAGAGTCACCCTTTATAAATACAATTAAAGCTGTTTGAGCAACAATGAATTCATGAATTAAAGTAATCAACAACCATTTCATTATCAATAAGCGAGACTTTGCGCTGTGCAGAGAACTTACAAGCGGTATTAAGAATCAAAAAACTTTATTGATGCTGAAGGAAATTCCTTGAGTTCATCCTGACAGCGAGTGATTAAATGCTGTAGTCATCATTAAATCGCAAATACACGCGTGTACTAGGTCTGCAACGACTAGACGACTGGTCGACGGCAAAATTCGTTGACAACTAATTTAGTAGTCGACGGGTCGTTAGTGATGTCACCAATGTAACGTGAGGAACCAACAACAGACACAGTGGGTGTGGTGTCAGGCCTCGGAGAGGCTTTTATTAACAAAATAATCAAAAGAAAGTGTCCAAAGGGGAAAAAAGTGGGGAACTGGTGTCCTCGTGCTCCTGGGATATGAAGGTCAGGGAGTGTTCGAGGTATAAGTCTGTTGTAGTCCTCTAGCTGTGTTCATCTTTGCTGTCAGCAGTTTTTTGTTTTAAAATAGTTGTAAATTCCTTCAAATTTTTTACAGTAACTTTATACTTTTACATTCTAAACTACTTTTGCAGACAGTGTTTATCATATACTGTTCAAAAGGTTAGGGTCAGTGTGTTTCTTAATCTTAATTATTATTGCATGCATTAAATAGAGCAAGAGTGACAGTAAAACATTTATAATGTTACAAAATATTTATATTATTTTAAATAAATGCTGGTCTTTTGAATGTTCTAATCTTCGGTTTCCACAAAAATATTAGGCACTACTAGCTGATGAGAATTCAGGAATAAATTACATTTGAAAATACATTAAAGCAAAAAACAGTTGTAATAATATTTTAGATTTTTACTGCATTTAGCCTTGGTTAGCAATAGAGACTGTTGAATGGTAGTATATACACTACATTTTTGCACGTTTAAAGGAGAGAGGCAGAACATCAGAAATATTCAAGTTATTCAACAAACTGAGTGATACCTACTTGCAGTACATTGAAAAATATAGTTGAATAAGAGTGACTGGTGTGGAGCATTTAAACACTTGGGAACATGAGCATGTCCTGGCAGGCATATTAAAACCCAAATCCTCACCTGAACATTCAAGACTCATCAATTTGGGAAGAACGAGGTGTGGTTTGGTTGCAATGTAAACAACTGAAAACACATACACACTGACTGCTATCCATGTTATAACTTTATCAGCGCATACTTAGAGAAGCTCAGGCTTCAACCTTCGAAGAATACAGAGAAAAAAAAAACTTGGTCCAGTTTGAACTGGTGTTTTCCATCATATTTGAATGCGTGGTGGTCAATTTGCATTTTGAATGCAGAGTCACATGCAGTGATGCAACATCACACTCCCCACACTGTTTTCCTGTAACCAAGGAGCTGACATACCAAGAAGAGTGGTCGTAGTTGGATCAGCCGTGAATGACACACAAAGATCCTCATTTATCCCCATATGACCCTGTCAGGGATTTGTGCTTGTGAAGCTTCAATACACATTTATGGACACAAATGCATTCATCTGCTTCCAGCGGCCATGTTATGAGCATGTCAAAAAACACTGTACTGACTGATTAAATGCAGAACCGTATACAATTTAACAATCACAAAAGTCTCTTTTCACAAAACAAAGACTTTCTTAACCTTCACACAGGCATCCAAAGTCAACTTTGTTTTCTTTTTTTAGTACATCAGCCTAAAAATTAAAACAACATTCGCAATTTCATTTCATAATCTGACAGATTTCCAAATTAAAATGGACTTGCGACAGGAAAGAATTAGGGTGTAACTTTATCCTTCGGGAACTGACTAGATGAATGGATCATTAAAAGCAGTTTATATGTAATGTATAGTGGTTAGTGGGAAGAGTCTGGTGACAGACGCATTTGATGAAAGATTAGTCATTATTTCTTTTAAATAATATACACCAATAAATCATCCAGAACCAAACTGGGCACTTCAAACTATTTTGATCTGAAGAGCTAGCAGTGCCTTGACATTTACTATGGTCTACATACACTACAATTTTTATCATTATCGACTAGGCTGATATTATCGACCGATATTAGGCACTTTCCAAACTATGAGTATCGGCTTTTATAATGGCCGATAAATTAATATTTCAAAAATAAAATAAAAACGGACAAAACACTCTACTGGTAACTTTGATTTGGTGGTTGTTGTTATTATGTTTTTGTTCAAAGGACTTTAAAGTTTCACATCTAAAGTTTCTATTTTGACACATTTTATACATATTATTGAAATAAATGCTGTACAACTATTGGTCATTATTAGTTCTTGTTAACTAATGAACCTTACTTTAAAGTGTTATCATAATGGTAATATAAATATTAATAATAATAATAATACCAATGTTAAGTAATGCCTTTAACTTTGAATGGTAGCATAAGTGTCAAAACCTCATATGGCGTCAACATGTTCTTCCTAGCTCAAGGTTGGAAACAGCGATGCTAACAAAAACGCAAATACATCATTGTAGTCATGTTTCAAAACAATACCAACCTGGTTCAGTGCCAATAAGCCAATTATTTCACTTATGACAGTACTGCTCCCTTTCTGCATTTGTATTACACAAAACACCTTAAACTTCCTGGTTTTACAACAACTCTGGAAATTTGAATAATTCTCAGTAATGACCAACTTAAGACTTCGCAAACAGTTTGCTTGCACAAAGTATTTGCTTGTTCCCTCTTGTCTGCGATTTATCTTATATCACAGCAGAACTATAAACAAAAATGGTGCAAACACACACCTTGCGCACACACACCTCCTAATCAAACAGTCCTCTCTCTGCAACACTGTTAAAATCATGTTTAAATATGCATCCCTTCCTCTTTCCTGACGGTACCTTTGGCACGATGCCGTTGAAGACGGACAGCTGGTCGGCTAGTTAGTCCGGATCCATCTTGCTCCTCCTCATTGGACTGTGAAACCAGCCTCTTCATCCTCAGCAAGCGAGGGCCGGTCTCTCGCGGCCATGCTCCCCCTGTGTCCGACGCCGGCAGCCCGCCGTCCCCAGAGATGACCGTGGGAACGAGGCTCTTGAGGAATTCCATGTTTGCACTGGACACTTTCACTCCAGGCGCCTGTGCGGGCGCACAGTGACGGCCCTTCCACCCACCATCACCTCTAAGGAATCAGGCCGTCTGTGACCGGACAGACGACTGCAGAATGGCTCCTCCACCCAGGAAAACCACAGCTTGTCAAACTTGGAATGCACCACAGGTTCCTTTTTATCGTGTCAGTTAAAACTGGAAGTGTCTACACACAAAAACAAGCAGCCAGTTGGAGTGGAGACTACCTCTGTCGACAGTAGATCCAAGATGAAGTACAAGAGAGCACCTGTAGATCCAGCCCTTCAGTTCTTCCACCTGCCCGTACTCCACATGCCACAGTCCAGCTGTGAGCACTTCACAACCTAAGCGCAACCTGAAGTTCACTAGAGCTTTCACACAGCCAGAGACCAACCTTACTACCTGTCTGTTCATGCAGGATGAACTGAACACTTTGATGTGATGATTTGACAACAGTAGGCGGAGTCTTTCAGCTCGAGTGCGTTATCTAGGCGGAGCCAGGACATGTCCAACGGGAGATAATGTACGCCTGGAAGAGCGTCCAATCAAAACACAGCTGTCACCAACCACGCCCAGACGTTTCTCCTAAGGGAGGGAGGGAGACTCATCTGTCTGTGATGGCTAGGGAGCGCATTAACAAAAAGCGAGAAGGCGTGGCGTCTTTAGTGTGCTGCTGTGCTCTGATAAGTTTTATCATGTTTAAAACTAGAGCTTCTCTTCACATTTGCTTCTTACCCGCACACACAATTCTATCTATAACTTCCCTTATATATTTCCCTTCCACTGGATAAAAAAATAAAATAAAAATACCTCAGGCATGCTGTCAAACAGTGGAAATATCTCACGCCCACACACACACTGATGGTTTCACTTCCAGTTTACAGCAGGGCAGTGGGTGAACTAGTTCATGTGGCATGCTTGATCTGCTTAGCTGCAGATATGTTATGTTTGGCAAACTTTACATTGGTAAAAACGCAAACACAAAAAGCCAATCTGGACAAATAAAAGGGATATGAGCACATTTATACAGTGATACAAGAGAAATACGTGAGTCTTCTAGCTGGCTGGGGAAACGTAAGGAGTTGTGAGGGAAAATAAAAAAAACAAACAATGGAAATGTTTGTGTTGGGGAGCATTTGGCATATAGTGGGCCTTTTTGCTGACTCACTATAACATATTCAAGTGAGCATGCTACTTTAACTGACAATAGGCATAATGATACTGACACCAACTTGCTGGATGAACCTCTATTCAATATAATAAACTGACTTTTCGAAAGAGCATGGAGTTATGGGTGACTCTTGGGGAAAAAAACAAACAGATTGACTAACATTTATAATTACAACCTTTTAAAAATGGTATCTGATCTGATGAGAATACCATTCCTGCACACACACATATACACTTTAATATGCAACCACACTCTTTTAAATTGGAAAGTATATGTATTACGTAATTAGCTTGTAATAAACTGTAAAAGTGTGTTTTAAAAGCTCTTCTGAAGAGAGGGTATTATAAGTGAAGGACAAGTTGGTCCTAGTTAAGAGCCTCTCAAAACATTAAACTTCCATAGCGCCACCATGAGGGCACACAGGAGCTGCAGGAGGAGGAAATGACCTCAACACCATACAGAAAGTTCTCTGTTCCAAAAGTGGCCTGATATAACCTCATTCGTTCACAAGACCCATATCTCACATAGAGTGACAAAACAGAAAAGTGTGTGCAAATGATTCACAGGAAATGCACACACCCTTAAGCTCCGTGTGAACATGTCAGGCAAGCCATGTAATGTTTCAGTTCCTTAATGTGTGAGCAGACAAAACAAATGCACATAGATTGTTATTAAATAATCTCTTAATGTCTTTTTGTATTAGTGCTATAACAGTGTTACCCATTTTTGGCATAAAGACCCTTGATATCTAGCGCCTAACAAATTAATAGTGTTGCATAAGATTTAAGTAGCATGAGAACGAGAAGAATAGGTTTGCCAACTTTTTCTGTGTGTGTGTGTGTGCCATTGTTCAAATCTCTTTACAAGTCTGCCCTCTTGGGGTGGTCAAAAGCAATGCTAGAAACCTTAGGACAAGCTAAAACAAATGCTTATACTACTGTGCAATTCTCTCCAACTACACAATAAAAATCAATACTAAATGTTTACTGGATTACTGGCACTTTTATCTTCTTTCAAAACAATTATTATTAATAGGGAAAAATGTAAAACACACACACACAAAAAAAACTTTTACTAAGGTAGAAATATGACATACTTTGAAATGACATGACAAACAAAAGTCAAAGAAAATGTGTGCATAGAACATTTTATTGCACTTTTATTGCACATTTATGCAAGTGATACAATAAAACATGTTTCAGAAAATTCCTAATATGGTCTGCTGTAAGCAGACAACAGGAGATGAACTGAACAGATGATAACACATCCGCTCCTAGACAACGATGTGAAAGAATCACAAATTTCTCTGGAAAGTTACTAACTCACTTATTACTTCACAACACACCTCTGCCACAGACACATAAACACAAAACATCTCATATCGGATGACAGTACAACCCTTCGACCTTGATGATGAAATAATACAATGCAGAACCTTTGAACATGACATTGAACCACGCTCAAGGTCCTGTTTGCAAGAGTAACCATGTCAAAGGTTATTGTGTGCATTAAAAACTTAAATAAAAACAAGTTCAGGCAAGCGGCCTACGTTTACAGAAATGATATAGTGAAGACTCAGTCACAATATGGCACAGGAGGAATGTAAGGGGCCGATGGGAACATTTGGACAGGGGCAGAGAAGACAACAGGGGACAGAAAGTCTGAGGGAGAGGATAAACTGATAAATGTGGGTCAACCTATCAATAGATGATCTGAAGCCACCGTGTGATGGTGACCTTAATCTGAAATCAAGAAAACGCTTCAGTACACTGAAGTACAGTATAGAATGGCAACAAAGCTGAAAGCAAACGTCAAGGCTTGACGATAAAAAAATATTTACTCATGCTCGTCACTATTCTCCGGTGAAATAAAGTGGTGAATAATGATGACAAACACAATCAAAGCGAGCTAGTAAAAAAAGCTGGGTAGTAACTGATTGACAACATTTAATCTGGATTACATAATCAGATTACAAACATTTTAAAATACTCATAATCAGACTAGTTACTTAATGGATTATGATTACATGTTATTTAGACAATAGCAATAATCTATTCATTATTTATCGACTCTCTCCAATCCGTATTTTTCAGCTTTTAAATTTTCCTTTCTAAAATAGCTTACCGCTTACAGTTTGGTGGACATTCACACATTAAACCACTAGTCAGACAACTACACATCATCTGATTGCGATTTACAACATTCATTTCAAGTTTCAGAAGTGTTTGAACAAAGCATAAACTAGTTTTATTTGAATTATCACTCTGCAGGTTAACCATGTCCTTTATAACCATGTCATGCTCTTTTGTGTTTCAAATACATTACAATGGCCAAACGTTTTTGGCAGTTGGTCCTCTTTCACCAAACATAAATACTTGAAGTACCCAGAGATTTTTTAAATAAATAATTTTCATAATTAAATATGTTGGTTATGGCCAAACCATAGAAACACCATAATGTAAAGTGACACGCAACCTTTCTTTAGAAGAATTATCCATCTTTGTAAGATTGGACCATCAAAGCTAACACAAAATAACCTATACCACCCTAGTTGATCAATTAAATGTCTTCTAAAGCAAAACAAAAGCACCAATATTTTCAAGCCAACAACTATAAAGCATGATGTAAGCCTGTTGTGAAACTTGCATGAGAAGTGACAGTCCTTTGTGCTTCCGCATCACTTCTCATGCGCAAGTTCTTCTAATGCAGAAAGCGCTTACATCACACTTCACAACATGTTGACATTGAGTGTGCCACAAACATCTTGAAAACTAAAGTAAAGCAAAAATATTGTGATTGCCCACTAGTGGTATAGGTCATTAATACCACATTCTCGATGTTAACGAAAGGCTCCAAATAACCTCATTGGCGCAAGATGACAATGGATATACCCAAGATATTTTGGCTTCACTTTTCGTCCTAGACGAATCATCAGACGTTCTGCAGGTATCGTAAAAAAACAAGCAAAACAATAACGAAGATTGCAGATCATGGAAATAAACGTTATGAGATTTTTGTCCTTACTTAAACCACATACCTTATAGATATCGGAGAACAATTTAAAATACTATATCAATCCATTCTATGGCCCCTTTAATATAAAAAACCTGTGAGCATGTTATAAGCTATGTGACATAATAGTCAGAAATGACTTCACTAATGCAAGACACATTGCTGTGGATGAGATTGTATCAACACACAATCTTCTTCAATCTTCATCTTATTTTACGTAAACTTGACTAAATTTGCATGAAATTAGCAGATATAATTAGGCCCACTGATTCATCACCCAGAAATTCTAAAGAATAAATAAATAAATAATAATTTTTAAATAACTAGTTCACCATACATGTCCCACTGAAAGATCTGGGATAGCATGAAGGTGGAAAAATAATGAGGTTAATTGTCATTTTTGAGTTAAGAATCCCTTTAAAGCACACAACGGTGTCCAAAACGCTGGTTGCTCGTGGGAGCAACTCAGTGCACCCAAGTGCAAGTTCTGGCCCCTAAGGGTGGTTGCAGTCCAGCCGAGCATGATGGAAGGGGGAACAATAGAGAGAGAGGTAGGCCCCCAGATTCAAATCAGCACAGGAATGTCAGAGGGGAAGCAGTAGGAACAATGCTTAACACTGCTCTGGTCCAGAAACACAAAGACCCGCATGGGCAAAACAGGAAAACCAGCTTGCACACTAAACTGAAGTCGAAACTGCTCCTGAATCAGCGCTTCAACACCGCAGAGTGTTGATACTGAGCATCTCTCTACACACTGATCGGTTCGGGATCAGTTTTCAAGCAGCATGACGATGTGAATGATGCAGTAATCTACAAACTACACCAGCGAGGCACCACATCAAGTCCTGCTATTGTACAAACACATCTCTGCTCGCCATCTCTTTTCTTAGGAAACAGGTTTTTACGTGAAATGGTGTCGTTGCAGATTGTTCCTGATTCATGTTTCCGGTCTTGCACAGGATGCTGTTTTCAGCAGCCACAAAAATTTATCTAACGAACCTTTCCGTTTGTGTTTTATTTACACCCCCTGTATGGATCTTGTTCACTTGCTTCACGGTCTGATTTGGAGGTTGATTGACATGGTTTGTTTTAGGGGCTGTCATCAGGTGAGAATGTGAGAAAAGCTTTGTTAAACCTTGTTAGACCGGTACATCCCCTTAACCCAACAGATGATTTAAGTCAGAGTAACTGAATAACTTAAGCTAGGAAACATATATTACACACATCAAAATGCAAAACAAACATCATTGAACCACATTCTAGTCAACTGTCAATCAATCATTTAACATTGTTTTCACTCGTTCAACAGATGACCGACCAACTGACAGGAAGCTGTTACTCGCTGTTCTCTCACACAGTCTTTATTCAACACTAAAACAAACTCCACTCATTCACCTAACCTGGCTGACTCAGTAATAAGTTGGAGAACATCCCACATAAGTTTCAACAGTGATGAGATTTCTCTCTAGTTTCTGTAGATCTGTCAGGGGCATCCAATAATGCATGTAACAAACATACATTTTTATAGCACTGACCTATTACTTTTACACGTTCAGCAATAATATTTACATTTTAACATAAAATTGCTCACACCAATACAAATGCGTGGCACAAATATTCAGCCAAATTTACTTTTGCTGTTTTACACATTGGTCTGAACAAAAAATTGCATATTTACCTTCTTACAGTAGGTGGCACTTAGCAAAAACCCAAAACATCCCATTGAAAACATCTGCTTCTGACACCTGCTTGAACATTTGCACTATGTTTAGGTTTTTGTATTATTGATGGTATATTATCAAACCATATTTAAAAAAGTACAGAATACTGAGCTGGTTCTGGATTCTTCCAATTCACTGTCATATAGCACTGTCATGAACACGTCTAAATCATAGTTTTAAGCAAATACTGAAGTTAGCATCAGCAGTTGCATTAACTGCTGTTCATTCAAATGTTTTGTTCAAACACATTGTTGCACCAAATAATCATCTTGTAGAACTGGGCGATTTAATTGCCGATTTATTCAAGTGCATTTTGCCAGTAAAGCTGGTTCTTTGATTAGCTGTAAATTTCATCAGCTGTTTTAAAAATGCGCGGCATTGATATGCAGAGCTGTAGATCACTGACGAAATGTGCATGAATAAATCAACGATTAAATCGACCAGCCCCATCATCTTGTTATCAAAAGTTCTTTAGACTGGTTACTCGACATTTTGTCATTTATTAACTACTCTCGCCCAACTGCAATGACAGTCCCCTGGCACTGGTTCTCAATGGTTAAACAGTAGAGCAGAATCTCATTAACTCCCGTCCATGGGTCGTCGCTACCTGGGGGTCAAACCTGCAGACCTCCATGTGAAGGAACCTAAATCTCAACCTCCAGGCTGTGACCATCAGCGCTCGAGCCTGTGAGGTGGTGACTCACATTTGACTAATGATGACCGCACAACCACTGAACTGTGGCTACTGTCCTATGATTATTCAGACTTCCCAAAGGAATTTTCTTCCTGTTCTTAACACAACAGCGAGACCATCTGCACAGACTCTGATGATTGTCTTTTTGATGAAGCAATCGGTAAAGCAGTATGATGTAACAGTCATCCTGCAATTTTGACTTTACTCAACATGACAAAACCTCACCTAATATGTAACCATCCACATATCCTGTTTCAAACGCTGCTGTTGAATCATGCACTTTGGCAGGAGTTGTGAGATATATCAATATGGATTCAGGTCTAGTATTATTTGTAGTTTTAGAATTAAAGGAACACTTACCCGAAAATTAAGTTAAAACTGTCATTATTTAATTTAAAATTAATTAAGTTAAAGGTTCACAAGCTCCTCAAAAAGCATATGATGCACACACAAGCTTACATTATTATGTATGGATGTTGATCACAGTTTAGATGTAATAAAACTGTAATGTATAAATTAATGTAAAAAAATATGTAAATTTATCCCGAAATGTTCAAAAAATCTAACATAAGACTAAGCAAATTATGACCATTCTTTTTTTTTTCTCCATGAACTGTTCCTTTCACGTGAAAGACAGGATTAATAGCAGGCCAAGTACATCAAATATACTGCCAGTAGACAAAAGCAGAGGGGAGACATACCCGAGGGCCATAGAGCTTGGGGTGTTGGGGGGGAGGGTTGTGTCAAACTGAGTGACAGGCCAGTGAGGTCGGGTCACGTCAAATCTGAGGAAACAAAAAAGAACAAAGTCGCATGGGTTCATTAGGCAGCAAATGAGCAGCAAAATGATTCAACCCGCTTCAAGGGATGAGAAACAAATGTCAACATGAACCTGTACAACACGTCAAGTACAGTACAGAAATCCTAGACATTTGAAAATCGAAGTTACACGTCCACACCTTTTCTTCTCAAACACATAAAATGTGCGCTTAAGGGTGTAAACCAGGTCTGATGGAATCTGACTGAACCTGAGCCAGGATTGCAGGACTCTTCCTAGTAAGCTACAGATTACCTCCCGCCATCCATCCATTCGTCCAAACGGTGCTTATATAAACTCAGTTGCACACTGTCCCCAACACACAAGCGCAGAAAGGTCCGGCAGAGCTAAAACAAAAACCACACAGGCTGCCAAACACTTATTTATAGGAGTGTTAAGTGTTAGGCAGACTACCGGTGCCTCATTAGCTATAATTACTACTCAGGGCTCCTGCAGCGCTTAATGACACTGCGGCTCAATCACAGGGGCGGATAACTGTGCATATTTACACTGCACTTCTAAAGAGCCAAACACAGACCACACAACAAACCCAAGAGTAATAACTTGTGCTTTTCGCTCTGTCTTTTAAAGCCCATGCATTAATGAAACTAGCTCATGGAGAATCTCCACACTGAGAAACATATACATCTACACAGTAAATCGAGCATTTGATTACTTGTTGTACTCCAACTAGTCAAAATCAGCTTCAGCCAAAACACAACTAACATTGGCCCATAAACGCTAAAACAGTACTAGCATATACAAAAATGGCATAACTTTTTTAGCCAAGCTTCATCAGAATTATCGATCACATCCTAACACAAATGATCAGAGAAGGTGGTTTGAAGTAGCAACTGTCAGCGGTATACAATGACAGACACACACACACAACCAATCTTCCTCTTCTTAGGCCACACGCGAGATACGAATAGTTCATCTAACTTCCTGTTACACCAGAACAGCCACAAAAAAGAACTAGATACTCACCAAGCTTCACCTTAAAAACAGCTTCTTTCACACTTTCCTGTATATAAATAATACACACAAGCACACATACAAAACACTTCACCTCTGAGACCCCCAAATTTTCTCACACATTATTATTCATGTCTTTCACTTACATTTCCACTTAAAAAAAATGTTTTAAGTCAGTGAGACTTTACAGTCTTTACAAGTGATAAACCCAACGGAACACACAGACACAAAGAGCTACTTTCCCAGGACAAGGAGGGGCTTGTTTTCTTTGGCAAGGCCAAGGGCCAGAGCCTGAAGAGAAATAGCATACACACACACACACACACAACAGAACAATAATGAAGGAACACCTAAAAAAAAGAAAAAGAAAAGTGTACATAGTTCACACTTTTTGACTACTTTGGCCACTTAAAATATTTATTTGATTGCAAGAGTAGACTAACACACACACACACACACAATGTATTAGTATATATATATATATATATATATATATATATAAATAGTATATATATATATATATATACACACACGCTTGGAAGGTGAAGCCTACATATCCTAAATGCAACTCTAAACCTGTTCAGTTCCCTTACAAGACCACACTTTGATGACGCAGTGACGCATAGTCTGTTGGGTAGTAGTCTGCCATAAAACCACAATGGCTTGAAAGAACCAAACTTAAAACTGAAAGCAAAAACTTTGAGGACACACATATGGCAGCTACTGAAAGACTGCAAGTACTTAATTTGGGACAGGACACCAATTAAACTAATCAATGTTTCATATTCACATACAAAAGGTAAAGAAGCAAAGTAATTACAAGGGACTGAGAGAAGGCGAGATAGGGCCATGCAAATTCCAACGGTGACAGCGTGTGGTGGAATAGAGAGTCCCGCTGACTGATCTGGACAGCAGATCACTGCCTAGAGGGGAAATCTCTGTGTCAAACTCCCGTCCATACACGCACAAGAATGGGGAAGAGCAGGGTCTGACCCAAAAAAAAAAAAACAGGTCTATCTGTTACCAAAGAGGTGACAGATCAGGAAGTGTTGATTAAGACACAGACTGACAAAGAGGTGTGACATCAGTGTGAGATCAGACAGCTAAATTATAGGCTTTTTTTTTTTTTGAAATGCAAAAAATTATATTATATTTATATTTTATATATAGTATAACTATTTTTATTAAAGGTGATGTACATGATTATTTTGACTGCACTAAAGCATTAAAATGGCATAATACATCTGCAGATATTTAGGAAACATGCTAAGTTCAACATTAGGGTTGGGCCTATATATCAATAATCATGTGCATCTCTTTGTTTTGGGCTGTTTGATTTGATTTGACAGTCTCAGGTTTGATTGTACCCCCTGACAATTAACACCCAATCATATTTTGCCAGTCTGGTTCGCCAGAAAAGACAGTCCTAGAGTCCTTAGAGCTGGGTTGGTGAGGAAATTGGCCTACTGGGTTTTCGATGTGTGACAACACCATAAGTAATACCAGTATCAACGCTGGGAGTTTGAGTCTTCCCTGATTTCCTTGCTTTTAAATAGCTTGTAAAAGGTCAATTCAATTAGAGAAACAATGAAATAAAATGTCCAACTCATAGAACTTTTATTAACAAAACAAATAAAATTAAAACATGCTTTATGCCCAACAGAAAATAAAAAATGACAAGTTTAAATAGGTATACAAAAGTGAAGAATGATGGCAAACAGTGGAAAGAATAGGAAAGCTTGGAGGCACGACATAGGCTACACCTTGATGTAAAAAAAAACAAATAAAAAGACTCATAAACTGACTTATCAGCTCATCGACTTTCATTTTCAGTTGGAGTTGTTCCTGTTGTGCGTCTTCAAGTTTGAGGTGAAGGGAGCAGGGAGGAACAATATTTTGAATTTGGACCACACCATATCCGCCACTAGCTGTCAAAATTACATTCTAAACCTTTAAAATTATCATTAAATTATCTTAGTTCGCATTTAATATATAATTATGTACTGTGTTAACATGTTTTTGCATTTTACTTACATATTTCAGCACAGAGCCCCAGAGTTAATAGAACGATCAATAGAACCATCAATAGAATGGCAGTTATAGAGAGAGAGAGATATGTGCGTCCCATAACATTGTCTCAAATCAATAGTACAGTACATTACAGTGTGTCACAGCTCTGTCAGCACAGACATTTTACTCAGACTAAGCCATTGGTTAAATGGTTACCATAACATATCAGGAAAAGGGGGGGGGGGGGGGGGGTAATTTGCTTTGAGATGCGTTTCTCAAATTCAACAATAGATGCAGAAATAAGCTTAAACATAACAACACCTTCAATGATAATGCAAATGAACTCCATAGATCATAAAACAGTAAACTCAGGCTTCCCGTAAAACCTGATAAGAAACATTTATAGACTCATGCAAATACATTCAGACACATGCAAATAAAATGCTACGTTGCTAAGGCCAAGCTGGAAGAAGAAATAAACCAGCCAACTAGGTTATCGGTCTGACCTTCGACCCTGAAACTATACCAAGATTAAACATTTAGTATCTCTAAATTAGACTACAGCTATGACTTTGCTTTTACCCAGGGAGCTGTGTAGGGTCTTTTATGATTAACAGCACAAAAACAAAAGTCATGTAGAGTGACAGACAGATTATAGGTAGGCAGCAGCTGCTGGCTGCATTAGGGAGAGAAACAGTTCTGTCTGCTTTTATCTATCCTCTGTAAATCTCCCTCTCTCTCATATGCTGATTTTAGTGGGAGTAATCCCTTGTCCTTGTCTTAACTATGGAGAGAGAACCAGACGGCAGAGATCATGCAAGCACGCATGAGATCAGAAGATAAGTCACAGGGATGAATTATAAGGGGGAAATGCCACTCTGTTGGGCAGAGAGGAAGATGATTGGTCAGGGTCGGGCAGAACCCACTGCTTGTGTATTAATAATGCACTCTGTTCCCTGTGTGCACTGATAGAGTTTCCCCCACTGCATTACTTCACACAAGCACCCAATGCAAACTTCAGCATATATCGCTATCAAATTTTTATGTTGCGATTAATTGCAAATGCTTTTAATCACAGCATTATCACGATATTTAAATTTAGTTGCAAAATAAAATTGTCATATAATACAGTGTAACAGGTTTAATACATTTTTCTTATAAAAAAAATATATGAACATTTAAATACAATAAATCAATGCACAAACGTAAAAAGTTCGTCATTTTACGCAGATTAAAGTGCAATAGACAAATTGGTATCACTTTATAGTAGGCGTGGGAGAAAAAAAAAACAAAAAAAAAACGATGCATCGACATTCTCTCTTCAACGATTCTGAATTGATCCGGAATATTTCATAATCGGTTCTTTCGGTTAAAATATTCCAGATCGATTCAGAATCGCAGAAGAGAGAATCGCAATGCTTCAATTTTTTCTCCCACCCCTATTCAACTGAAAATATCTTGCTCTTAAAATTTTGTAAAAGAAGAATTAATATCTTAATTTAACTAAGGTCAAGTCCTGGCTTAAGCTAAGCCAAGTTTCTGATAGTGGGCCATTGTGTTGATAATAATAACTGAATTGTGAAACCAAGATTCACACAGTTATCTCAAATGTAAACAAAACGAATAGAAACTTGAATTAAACTAAAAATGTATTTGCACAGCAGAAGAATTCATTGGGGTGCCTGAAGATTTCCACCCCAACTTTACAGTAAGATATCATTAGGTAACTTTAGTCAATTCATTAACATCAATATCAATTAACAAGCTATATATAATAATGAATAATAATGTGACATAATAATAAAGAATTAAATAAATAAATTGCCTATATTGGGACTAAATATTAAAGTATTTGGGGCTGTAATGAAAACCACTGTGAAAACAAAAATGTGTTTTTAGGGGTTTCTTGTTTTTTTTTTTAATTATTTTGTTAACATAGCAATAAGAAACACATAAATAACTGCCTATACTGCCGTGACATTCTCTTAAACGCGCCACAAACAAACACACAACAATGGAGTATTTTTCATTCCGCGTCGCCCCATCAAGCACTCGCTGGATCTGCTCCTCGGCTATCAACGAGAGGAACGTCTGTACTTCCTCAATAGACCACGAAACAGCAATTTTTGGTTTTCTCTGGCTGTGCTGATTCAAATCTAGCCGGTCTGTTGTGTCTCGTGTGGCACAAGTTCTGTAAAGCATTAATGATGATTTTATACGGCAAATCAGTGACCAGCAGAGTTTACACGTCATGTTTTGGTAACGGTACGGCTCGCTTGGAACCTCGACTGAGGTGGTACTAAAATAAGGATCAGGTACCAGGTACTGTTCCCAGTGGAAAAAGTGAGCTGTACTGAACCGTACCGTACCATACTATGCAGTGGAAAAACGCCATTATAGCTCTGACGTCTGGTTAATTATGCAAATTAAACCCTGTTGATGGCACATGCCTATGTGCATTCATCATGCATTTACTATTTTTGAGCAACATCAGAATTAGGTTCTCCTTACAAAATAAAATTCATTTTAAACACAAATTTGGTAGAAAACACAATCGTGTGAACCAGCGTGCATAGAAGATATAAATGCAATTTCAAAACACACACAATCACATAGTAATGTGCACAACACAGCCTCACAATCTCGCCATTTTATCTATCTATGAATTCCTGGGAATCATCCCAGATTAAATTTTTTGGAACAACCATCATGTCATTTGTCGTACTGTCTTATCTAGAAGAATGCAGTGTTCATTTTCTTGGCAATCTCCATGGGACAGCTGACGGCAGATCTGCGGTGTCACAACAACGAGCCCCAAGCACAGTAGGCGTATGGAAAATATGGTCATGACAGTCATCTGCAAAGCTCGTCGGATGGCCGAATACACAACTGTGTCAGTTCACTTACCAAATGCAATTATGCAACACCCCTGAAGGGCACAAGAGTCCAGGGGCAAAACGATGTCTGATTATTTCATTCCTTCTGGGGGAAAAAAAGATAGGCCATTAAAATGCCTCTTTCATTTGTGGTAAAAAATCCAGCTTTGTAAGGCCTAAGTTCCAAAATGCCCACATGTGCATTAATTTGCCACCTACACCAGACCATCTGGCCCCACTCTTTTAAGACCCTTTATACTGTACCAAACAACGGATGACTCAAATCAAAAGCCCTCACTGTTTCTTGGGTCATTCTTTCCTGACAGACGTTTTAAAAAACAAGCTTCTCATGAGAAAAATAAGTGAAGAATCTCTTTCACATTCCATGCAAACATTCAAAACATGACTGAAATGTAAAGTAGCCTATTTTCCGATTGCAGCAGTTGCGATTATGCCCTTAATAATGTATTAAACAATAAGAGGGTGTAAAAACACTGCGACCTCAGGCACGTTTAGACTAAAATTTAGGACGGAGGAGCGAACCAATTCATCCCTTTTCCCTCCCTCTCAAATGACAAAATGATCCCACGGGATGACGACTACATTGCACTGTATATCTCTTTCATTTATGTGGGACTAATTAACAAGAAGCATTAGTTCCAGCAAAGAAGCAATTACTGAGAACACATCTTAAACAAGGTAATTTACTGGGTTATCAATGCAAACAGCACAGTATGCTTGTGATATCACTGATGATGTCAGGGAGAACTTTGTCTTAGATGAAGTCTCTTATGGTGACCATTTATTCAATCAAAAATATAGTAAAAACTGTATCATTTTATAAAATGTCTAATAATCTTAAATAAATGTTTTCTATTTTGGTTAAACTGGAATTTATTCCTCTGATGCAAAACTGACTTTTCAGGTGCCAAGGTGACAAGATCCTTCAGAAACCATTCTAAAATGCTGATTTGCTCTTAAAAAATATTTGTGTAGAAACAGTCATGCCTTTCTTTTCAGGATTCTTTTTTAAAATAGAAACTATAAAAGAACAGCATTTAGCCTGTTAAAAATTGGCATTTTTTTGGTAACAATATGGAAAAATTTACGGTCACTTTAACGGAATAAGAGCAATCATTTATTTTTTAAAGATTTGTATTGTACATTAATGTATTAATAATTATAATTACAGAATTTGACAGCTACAACATTGTTTTCATTTAGTAATGCTTTCACTTTTTTAATTCTTTAACATTTCAGTAGCTGAGGACAGCAAACTGGCATTAATAATCGTGCTATTGTTACTGACAATGCAATCACATCATATATAAGGTTTTTAATTATTATTTAACATAGGATTTCTCTTGAAACAAAAGACTTTGAACATAACATGCTTCTATCTCAGTATACATCTACATTTAGGAGCATTAGTTAAAAGAAGAAGGACTTAAGCGTTTAAATTCAATGCAACAATTCCATGCATCTGTCTGCCCAAAAAAACCCACTACTGTTTACAAGAGACACTCTCAGAGCTCAGACCAAGAGTGTGAACTCTTCTCTGCTCACTGCTTTAACAAGCTGCTCTCTCTCACCAAATGCTGAGAGGCTGGCTGGGACACTAGAGCTGTTAACATCATTTATGACTCATGCACATGTTTGCATTGGACAAGCAATAAACATCAATGAGCCTTTCAAGTGACAGATTTTATCAGATTAACAAGATAAAGGAGAAAGACATGGTCTGGTTTAAAACAAAACCATGCTTTTAGATTTAAAGCTCTAGAATTAACAGCACTGCGGTTTTACACAAATTTCCACTAAACGAACATGCAATAAAAAGCAAATGAAAAAAACAATTTTAAGTAATTTGGTGCTTTCAAACAAAATAAAGAGTTGTTTATGAACATGATTTTGGGGGTTTTAAACTCGGCCTAGAAGCATCCTTTTACTAACACAGCAGATCTTTATATTATGACTGATATTTCCACCAAACTACCCTTCAACCCAGCTTCCATACATGTTGTCCAAAAGACAATTTCTCCAATTTTTCTGATTTATTACACGCAATGTTGGCTCATGTTAGCCCACAAAACTCTATGAAAATCACATAGTGACCTGTGCATTAAGACTTTAGTTTCATATGGCCTGCTCAACTCCTGTATCTTACCAATAGCCTAGTTTCCATCCCGTTTTTATGCTGTTTTGATATCGAAAAAAAGAATTTGCTTAAAAAAAAAATATGTGAAATGTCTCCAGCCTGTTTCCATCCAACTGGCCTTTTACTGATTAAATGGTGTGCGTGATGACGTCATCCTTCAAAAAAATAATTGTTGCATAAGTTTACGTGTATCGCAAAAAAAAATTGCCCATAAGCTGTTTTTGTACTTTGTTATAGACTATTTAGATACTCCAGCATCAAGCCATAAGCAGGTGCAGTTGTATTATTGTTTTTTTGTTCTTGATTACATTTTATTACTGTTTTGGAAACAGGAATGTTAATTTAGGGTATTTTATTTCTCCTAACAGCCAACAGACGGTTGTCAAGCCATTATTAACCGACAAGATTATGCTAAATTACAAGTAAATTAAATTTGAATTGATACATAGCTGTGACCCATTAAAATAGCTTAATTTGTTTCCAGGGATGAATTTTATACATGAAAAAAGCAGCATAAACAGAACATGAGGATTCATGGTCACATCCCGCGCAGAGCTTGTGCGAACAGAGACAAACATAAACTATAAAAGAAAAAAAAGGCCCAAATATATATTTTTTGTAAATAAATTATAAATTAACAAAACGTAACATCTATTAACATATGCAGAATTTCAATTAATTCTTGTGAAAGCAGCATCCAGTTATTTAAAAAAGCACAAATAAAATAAGTATTTAGTATAATAGTTTCAAATAATGTCTTATTCTTGAACGTTTCCACTTTAATAAGGGTGGGAAAAAAATCAGGTGATCCTGCTGGCGTCACACACAGGTAAACATTAAACTACTAACTCGACAACTATATCCTGAACAAAATTAAGCTTTATAAATATTAACTTTCAAAAGTATTAAAAAGCAGTGAATAACTCATCTTTTTACCATATATAAAATTTTAGCGCCGACAGGATCATTTGATTTTTTCCTCTCAAAATTGATGACTTAATTAATTCAAATCCATTTTTTTTCAAATTATGTAGAATCCTTCTTTAATCAATTATATAAATCTGTATTTAAAACAATGTTTTTGAGCCAGTTAAGCTATTTGTCTCACCTATCTCAGCTTAATTTAAAGACCTTTCTGATGAAGAACTAAGGAAAGATGAGATGGTCACAGCTATCCATTCAATGAAAAAAAAAAAGACGTCGTCGCTAGGTACAGATGGTCTTTCAGTGGAGTTTTATGTTTGTTTCTGGGATATAATTGAAAAGCCTTTATTTGAGATGTATAGGGAGTGTAATGAAAAAATGAAATATCAACTTCTATTAAACGAGGATTAATAACCTTATTGCCAAAGCCTGATAAAGATTATTTGATTTTAGATAACTGGCGTCCTATAACACTGTTGAATGTAGATTATAAACTATTATTTCATATTTATGCAAATCGCTTAAAACAGGTCTAAATGAAATCATTAGGGAGTGTCAAACGGGGTTTATGACTGGGTGACACTAATTTTAGATTTGTTAGGTTTTTCTAGATTTTCACAAAGCATTTGCAATTTCTATTTAAGGTTTCTTTATAAAGGTATTAACAGCTCTGTTAATTTATATCCAAATACTTCTAAAAGATGTCTTATTTGCAGAGTGTGCCAAGGTAGTCCTATATCCCTTTTTCTGTTGCTTATAGCAGTAGAGTGACTTTCCATTAAAATCCTGAAATCTTCATCTGTTCAAGGAATAACCTGTTTAGTAAAGAAATTAGATTATCTCAGCTTGATAATGATACTGTACTTTTTTTGAGAGATAAAGAACTGTTGCCTGCAATTTTGCAATTTCTGGTGCTTCTGGATAAAGGTTAAATGCTAATAAATATGAAATAATGTGCCTTTACGAATCAAGCGAAAAACTTTTGTGCAATATCCCAATAAAAAATAAGATTAAATATTTAGGAATAATTATTACTAAGGATCTAACAGAAAGATGAGAATTAAATATTTTCCCTAAGCTAAAAAGGCTCAAAATATCATAATAATTGGCTTCAAAGAGATTTGGCTATTATATATATATTATTTGTTTGGAGAAATAAACATCATTGTTTAAGAAAAAAAATTCCTCAAGGGCCTAGAAACTTTTAGATTTTTTTAAATTTACATTTAAAGTTAAATGGCTAAGAAATTTCTTACTTAAACCTTAGTCAATATGTTTTTTTTTGTACCATATATAAATATATATATATATATATCTCTCTACAAAGATGGATGGATAAAGGTATTTATTTTTTATCTTATACTTTACACCAATTAGCTAATTTCCTCTCCTACGAAATTATTATGAACAAATGGTTATTTCCTTTTAAAATATAAAGAATATCATAATGTAATGAAAGCCATCGTCACAGGTTTGCTTATGTTGATGAGGTGTTATCGTATAATATCTGTCGATCTGAACCTGCACTGTTTCTAAATGGAGTTGATATTATTAGTAAAAAGTGTACAAATAAATTTATATATAAAAAAAATAGATCTATAAAGCCCAGAGGGAAATCTTTCTGGACTATCTGCTTCACAAATATTATGTGGAAAATGGCTTGGTTGCTCCCTTATCGATTTCGTATTTCTAACAAACTTGGAGAATTACATTTAAAAATCCTTCATAACACGTATAGGAGTAATTATGCAATTGTGTTTGCTAAAAAGTTGAACTTATTTGAAATGTGACCTCACATTTGTTTTTTTGTAGGTTTACTGTCATTCAATTGCTGTCTTTATCTGCATAATTGTTCAAAAATATATTTGTGCAATATATTTGTAACGTAGATTGTGAACCTTTTCTTTTTTTTTAGTTTTCTTTTGTAATTATACTTGTTGACATAAATACTTGTCTTGATATAATTGTACAAATCTATTTTAATCTTTGTTGTGGTTCTAATAATAATAATAATAAATAACGTTAAATAAATAATAAAAAAAAAAGATGAAAACAGGCTGGGGACAGCAAATTTCGCAAATACTTTTTTTAATTTTGTCGATAACAAAACTGGATGGAAACTAGGCTACTGACTGCACTCATCTTCGCTTCAAATGCAGGTCAGCACAACATAACTTGACTACCAACTGATAATATCCTGTGAAGGAAAGTACATCTGATAGGACAACCGACGAGCGTTAGAAGTGAGAGCTGGCTCTCTCGGTCTTACATTAGACGTTGGGTATTTGAGGTTAATCAAAGAGATTTCGGCCCTTCTTACCTTTTTTAGAGCAGCTGCGCTTTTCCTCGTCAGTTAGCCTGCTAGCACTGAAAACCCGATGGCTCCTCTCTCCAAAAGATGACAAGAACGACTCGAGATTTACCAAAACAACATTTCACACCCGTCGACCTCTATCGTTCGATCTTAAAGCTAATCTTATCGGTGTTTTTTCGCAAAACACCTAAAAACTCGACGAATGACAACGTGCCCACCTCCCTGTCCATCAGATTGGAGCAGCGCTGGCTAACGGCTTTGACAATCCGCTCTTCTGATAGGGGAGTCGCGGTGTCAAGATTGCGGAGCTAAGCCCCGCCCTCCGCTCGCAGCTATGAATGCACTATATTCACACGCTTAACAAACGGACCGTTCTATTGGCTGGTTGAGCTATCAATCAACGCACACTGCTACTGGATTGGCTGGAAGGACACGATTGAGCGATAATTCCATCGGTTCGTTAAAATACACGCTCGTATACTGCGTATGCAAAAATCAATACTTTTAGTTCAGACCTCTTAATTGTTCGTTGTTTATGAGGATTAGTTTTTCGTTGCGAGCTCGATCGATAGATGAGGCAATTAAATGGCTATTGACGTAACACTAAAAGTGATTAATACTCACACTGACAGTTATGATTATCTAAATTTGTCTAAACTGTGAACGTCTGATCAATTCTTATCTGCTTGCTTTCTCTCTAATCTAATCTAATCTAGCTACTTTCAGTTCAGACTATAATTTTATGTATATTTAATGCTTAATAATAATAGTAATAGTAATAATAATAGCTGTAAATGAGTTAATGCGTATCGTGTAGATGTTCATGTCTGTCTATTTTATACTTATTTTTTTCTTATTTATAAGCATATTCAAATGTATGCAGTTGAACTGATGTGCTATTACATATTAGACTACGAATTATGAAATCGTACGTTTAAACTGTTTACATATAAGTTACAGTCAACTTAACATAAACGGGTAAAGAAACCCGTATTCGTTATAAAATGTTTCATTTATTAAAAAAAATAGTGTTCGGAAATAACAGCTACTTATATTATATATATATATATATAATATAATATATTATATGTTTTGTTGTGTGTGCAATTTACAATAAGGCTACATTTTCTTATAAGATATAATTTTACATATTTTTGAGTTGTTGTGGGACTTCTCATTGGCGTTTCCGGCTTAACTCCTGCACTTCCGGGTTAGTGTTAGTTTTGCTGATAAGAGTCGACTGGAGGTCATGTAATAAAGTGTGTCTTTGGACTTGTTGACTCGTAATCCCATGGCTACTGCAAAAACATTATTGTTTGGATAATCGCGCGTTGCTTCTTGAATCCGTCATGTCGCAAGCTTCGTCTGGATTCACTCCGGCTGCTCAAGTCCCACATGGGTCTAGTATGGTAGGCAGTAAATTCACCCGACGTTGTTTATAAACCACACATTCTGTTCCTTACTGCTCTACCTCATGCAGAAGTACTTCAAAAGCAAAGCGCGTGTCGGTTTTCTGTTTACAGGATAAATATATCACTGAGGAGGAACTTCCAGAAAGTTTCCTCAATCACAGTTTTGTCTTCACAGGGTCCTTTTAATGCCTCGTATATTCCCAATGAAGAAGAGAAGCGCGTCTTCAAAGAGTGCAATTCAGAAAGCTTCTGGTATAGATGTGAGTAGCGCTCTGCTTTTGTGAAGGAAGCTGTCATGATCTATTGGCAGTGGGTCCTTTTGGTCCTCCTCAAATTTACTTTGCAAGTTATAGTCTCAAAAGCTTCTGATTAGAAGAAAGCTTTTAAAAGATTTGTGAACGTTAGCTCTTTTGTTATTTGCAGCCTTGCCGTTTTCTGCCATTGCAATTGCAGCCACTCAGGTGATGGTATCAAGAGGTACGTTCACATCCTCTGGAGTTTTTCTGGAAAGCCTAGATTTATTAGGAAATATTAAAAATGGAAAGTCACTTAAAAGACTTACATCTTAAGTAAACAATCTTCTCATATTAGTTCCCCCAAATTACTCGGAGCTCTGGAAGAAAGCATTATTTATTGGGTCATTTATTATTGTGGTTCCAAAACCATACAACTTTCATTCATCTCTGAATCAAAAATGCAGCGGTTTTGAAAGATCAAAAATGGTTCAAACGAAACTCAACTGTACTTGCTTGCTTGGTTTAGATTTTGAACATAAAAGCACAATAAACTCACTTAAAAAAATGTAAAATCTTATATTGCTATTATTTATCCGTAGGAATCCTTACTCCATCACCCCGATTTGGCTCTTTTCCCAAAGTTGCAAGTAAGTATCAAGAACAACAGACAGCACAAATTTGATAAAACCCACCTAAAACCAAGGATATATGATAAGGGATATTTAAAGGATGCATCTTCCTAAGTACTCTTTGAATATTATTATTATTATTATGCAGTTGCTGGTGTGTTTGGATACATTACTGGGAAAATGTCTTACATGAGGGCCTGTGAAGAAAAGTTTAGAAAACTGGAAAACTCCCCACTGGGAGAGGCGCTACGTCAGGGACGTCTGTATCAGATGCCTTTAGCGTAAGAACAGTGCACACAGAACCTTTTATTTATATATATATATATATTTATTTATTCTGTCCATCCTTCTGTATGTTTTTTTTTTCTTCTTTTCTTTTGTTTATTTGCAAAAACTACTTGTAAATCTTTTCTAAAGTCATGTTTTTTATTATGTTTCATTACGTATCATGTTATTTTGGAACCTAGTCAAAATAACCCGAATGCAGTTTGATTGAAACTAATTGGAATGCACTCAGAAAACAAATGTGATTTCTCAGAATTGTTAAAAATTCTTCCACTTTGTCACGCATTTCACACAAACGTATTATTTTTTTCTTAAGGCTAAACCAGTCAGAGTTTGAGGATCCAAGCCCATTAGAATCCCAGCAGTCTGTCTCTGAGTCTGCCATACAACCTTCAACAAAAGTCAGTTCTATGGCTGAGAACGACAGCAGTTACACCAGCGACTATCCCTACAGCAGTCCCTCCCAATCATACGACCCTACACCTTTCAGCTCAGGATTCAGTGATTCTGGTCCTGTTAACATAAGGGATGATATTTCTCCTCAAGGTAGTGCCACTCTTGCAGAAAACGTATACAGTGTATAATTGCATAAACACATTTGAGTGAAGGAAAAGGACATTTGTCATTGAATATTGATTTGTCATCTGATGTTTAACCAATAGTTTGCATTTGTCCCAAAGCTCCGCTCTATCCAGATGAGGATGTGCCCAAAACGAAGCCAGTGTTGTATGAGGAACTACGTAACAAGAATAGAGAGAACTATGAGGTCACTCTCACACAGAAAGCTGTAACACTGATAAAACCACAAACGGTGGCACCAGTTCCTAAGAAGGAAGGTGAGCTAGTCACTGATTTCCCTAAAATTTTAAGCTCCAAATGTCAAAGCATACATGAATTAATTTAAAAACAGTACTGTTCAATATAATATGAAGGTCCTGAAGTAATTGTAGTTTTAAACCACTGATGTGGCAAAGAGACTAGTTGATACTACAAATTCACCTGACATCATTGTTAAAGCCTGACTTTAATTTTGAGTTCGTATGAATATTGGTCTAGTTAATAAATATTTTATCATTTCAGTGTCCTTGTATGTTTAAACCAGTTTCTTTCTCCCCTCTCCAGTTAAAAAGAACAAATATGGAGATGCTTGGGAAGAGTAATTGACTGTCTGAGGAGCTACATGCAGTGTTTCTGTGGAGTTGTCCTGACTCCTGAAAGATTAGACCAAAAGCTGCAATCAAATGCTGAATGTACTTTAAGGAGAAAAACTCCATTTTCTTTTTTAAATGAATGCAAAATGTGTATTTTCTCTGTTTCCTTTTGATGGCAACACTTGTGGTTTGAAAACAAATGTTTCTCATTTTTGACTTCTTGCCTAACGCAAGAATTTTAACAAACTATCAGTGTTTTTATTCATTAGGAAATTCTGGCTAGATGCGCTTGAGATTTGTTAATAAATAAATAAACTTGTATAATAACAACAGATATGATGTTGTTTCGTACAAACCAACAAATGATTAGGTAGAAAAGGTAAAAAAAAAAATATTATGACAGTAGAGGTGTTTAGACTTGGACCCATGATGATGATGATAATATCATCATTTGCTGATGTTAGAGTTATTATAGTATTTTGTGCTGGAGATAAAGTTATGCTTGCCCTTTAAATACTTCTTATAAAAATTCACATGTAAATGTTCAGACATTTCAAATAAAGCCTGTGACGTGATTTATTCACTGCTGTGAAGGTAATTGTTATATACAGTATATAAGTGTTGGATCTGCATGACTTGGTTCTGCAATACAATATTATATTATGAAGCAGCTGCTTGATGTCATAAAACGCAACAGAAACTTCCATTCCCTTCATTATATCATAAACAAATAAAAACTAAGCAAATATCATTGGAATAAAGCATTATAAGAAAAAACATCATACTGACTTCTATGAGGTGAGTTCTTGTAGGCCAGATTTGAAACTCTACAAGAAAATACAGTTATTATTACATTGTTCCCTCTAATCCACCTCAAACACTACATCTCTTAAGGGCAGTTTCTCAAACAAGGTTTAAGACTAGTCCTAGGTTAAAATAAATGTAAGAACTGTCTAAACTGGGAAAAGCTTGCTCTAAAGTATCTTCAAATGCTTCCATTGTTTGGTCTTTAAATGCTCACAGGTAATGTTTTTTTTTACAGACATGTTTCTAAAAACTACTTAAATGTCCTAAATGAACAAAGTTCCGCCCCAATGTGCCATAATGTTAATTTTATAATAGTTATAGTTATTTGACACCTATTTCAATAATTGCGAAAAGGTTGTTGTCCATATAACTGCAGTCTCGTAGTGTCTTACTGCCCCCTGCTGGTTAGTTTGCATTAACGCCCATTCAAGACGATTTTAGCTGCTTTGTTTTGCTTTATTTCCAAAAGCCCTAAAGATTTTAGTTTTAATTAGTTTATTTTATATATATATATATATATATATATATAAAGCACAGGTGCTCTGTGTATCCCAGGCACTCTGCAAGAGAAAAACAAACAGATTTAGCATTGGTTACATATTGTGTTCCCTTTAACAGCACAAGGTAAGAAGTGTTTGGTGGGTTTGATTTAAAATGTAAATGAATAGTGGTTGATGGGTGTGGTTTAGCGTGAACTGAGGTGAATCTTTTGTGTTTAGGTATATGGGTGTGTTGTGTTTTTTTACCTTAGCTCTGAGTGGGTGAATCTGGAGCTGTTGCTGCGGCTTGTGCTTCTTCTTGTTTGCACTTTTCACACACATGGATGCAGTGTCTGTATAAAGGACATCATAAACCGATATTTCAAACAACAAAATTACTGCATAAAGCTCATGACATGACTAATCTTCATGATACGTACTTATGACCAGGTTTCCAGCCACCAGGTCTAAATCCTGGAGGACCAAACCCTTTGGCAAAATCTGGTCCTAGTTTACTGTTGAACTTTTCTCTGCAGGTCCCAACATAGGAAGCTTTGCCTACTGCATATCCCACAATACCCGCCACTGCAGAGCAAAATCGATAGGTGGGTTTGTATATTCTGGCTTAATATTGCCAAGTACAGCAATTATACAAAACATGCTAAAATAAATTATTATTCAATAGACTTACAAAGCAATTTAGGGAAGTACCCAAATCGGTTGGACTTTTTCCAGACACCTGTTTAAAAAAAAAATGCAAACTGTATTATATGTTTTAAATACTGTCATAAAAAAAAGACCTACGTTGTTGTTTTTCTATGTAAACATGCACTAAAAAGACATTTAATGCTCATTGTGTTAGCTTTCACTGTTATGCTGATGATACTCAACTCTATATTTCTTCTCAGCCGGGTGAAACATACCAAATTGAGAAACTAAAGGAATGCATAGCTGATATACAAAACTGGATGACAAGTAACTTCTTACTGTTAAATTCTGTTAATTATTGGACCTAAAAACCTCAAATGTAATAATCTAGACTACTGTCTAACACTTGATGGCTGCTCTGTCAGTTCTTCTTCATCAGTTAGGAACCTAGGTGTGCTGTTTGATAGCAA
>JAUYWG010000057.1:9772669-9786663 GCA_034779775.1 Enteromius afrohamiltoni | reverse complement strand
CCTATTTGATAATGTTCAGTGCTTTGCTACAATCTGTATTGTTAAAAGCGCTATATAAATAAAAGTGATTGATTGATGTGTTTTAAATCGTCCCGCTCAAGAAAAAACATTCTGTGTTCATAAAAAAGCATAATTTACATTAGACTGTTCTAACAGTGTTATTTTAGTTTTATATTTTAAATGTATTTTTTAAATATTTTGCTGACATTATTTTGTTGAAGTTTCAATATTTCAATAATTATATATTCTTTCATTTCAGTTACCATTTAAACCCAAACCCAAGAACTTTGTGTAAACCAAACTGCTCAAACCCAACTGCTTGTTTAGATCACTCAAGGGATGACTCTTACCGCTGTATACGAGGCCCCCTGTCACAGCCATGCTGCCGGCAGAGAGCGGAAGAGCTGTGGAGACATTAACAGAGGTTATAAAGCTACACAGTATTACTCCAAATCTAGATATTCAACATCTGAATACCAAATGGTTCCTTGGCAAATGTAGATTTAAAAAAAATCACCACTCAATGTAAATATGTAAATTAATCAGAGATGCAAGACAAGTAGCAATCTGATAACAATTCGGTGTTTCGAATTATTTACTGAGGCTCTAGAAATTACTATTAGTAAATTAGTAGATTCCTGCTATACTTCAGAGGGGCTGGTTGGATAAAACTTTGCTTGCATTGATGATGCCTATCTTAATTTTACCGTCCAATTACATTTTTTAGTTACAGTGGACAGCTGGGTCACAGATCAGCTGGAAGAATTAACATGAAGGTCATGTTTCCATCAACAGCGCTAGGGTAAAACCAAATTCCAGCCATGCCAAAACAGAAGCACTGGATAAAAAAGGCACCACTGCTTTGCTACTTTGGTCCTTTTTAGACAAACGTTCTTGAAAAAAACATGTACACACCTGTCAAGACTCTTCACGAAAGCAAACAACCTGCAAAGATCATTCAGGGGGGAACCTCTCACTGTTTTGTCTAAAATACCATTTTTTTTTAAGTATAGCCCAACCCATCTCCTAACTGAACTGAGCAGAAACATCAAATCTGGTCTATCTCTACAAAAAAACCACAAGTGTTCAGCAGGAGAGAGTAAGTCCTACAGGTTTGGACTGACATGAGGATGAGTAAATGATTGTGGCATTTACATTTTTGGGGTCAACTACTGGTTTAAATGATAGTAAATGAGTACAAGTGAGTGTTTGTTGCTTTACCTCGATACCAGAAGCTATCATACTGACACTCCTTCCATATCTGCTTAATATCTTCTCTAGGAAAGCGTTGATCAGATATGGGGCACTGAAATTGCTGTAACAACAAAAAGGTCAGAGAAATGTTAACCCACTCTTAACAGAGATGCTTATGAGGGTTACAGGAAGCTTCATTCATCAAGCTAATTTCACTATGTTACATCATCTCTGAAACCTGGTGGCTGGTTTCTAAGGATCTTCTGTACCTTCAACCACATTTCTAAAAGTGTCTAAAATCTATAAAACTTAATTTACAGCTTTATGGATCTGTGTAAACATGGTGATCATACAGCAAATACAGGCCTGACATAAGAAGTGAGGCGAACATCTATGTTATCAACTACATGAATGCTGGTTTGCACAAATAATTGCTAAATGTGAATTTTACAAGCAACTCTAGATGAAGGCGCACATTAACGTTAAATATCTTTTTACTCATTATTAGAAAAAGCTATATGAACAGCTGCAGTCTTTCTGACAGATAAACAAAAACTTCTTAAAACTCTCTTACCTTCCACCCAGACTGGCCAGGTTTTGTGTCCACCACTTCTCCTCCACCCATACTCTGATTTTCTTCTGTACTCATGTCTTTTTCATTTAAGCACTCCTCTCTTTTCTATTTGTCTGCTATGTTTCTTCTGCTACTACTAAGTCATTCTTCTTGCTGTTTTCTTTTGACCCTGTAGGACTCCTCCTCTCCTTCAACAATTGTGTAATGCACCTCCCACCAGGGGGAGGGCCTTGGTGTCCTGTAGCTTCAACCCAAATCCAACATCATGGTTACCTTGCAAATTACACACATGTGAAAACCGTGCAGTTTATTTCAATTCATGACAGTCGCTGAATTTAGTGTTTTAGCTAGAACTGACCTGAATGGTTTTGAAAAACAAGTGCACATAATGTTTTGAACCCTTCGCCCATTTCTGTTCTTAGTAGGAGTCACTTCCAAATACTGATCAGACATACTACTATGCTTAAAACACATGAACCTTAAATTGCTGGTTTTATCAATGTCAAAATTCCCTTTCAATGTCAATTGTGTTTTGAAGTGTGCCAATTTCCTGTTTTTACACATACTGGTGTCAGTGAGCTCACCTCTGGCCAACATATAAAACATGATAAATCTTGTCAGACAGTTGCCCTAGTTGGACACACCCTTGGTCAAACTCATACTACTTTAAAACGCTCTGTATCTACCATTTTCCTAAACACGTAAGAATAGGCTCTAGGATATAAACACCTAGAATATTTTAACAAGAGAATATGTTAAATGTTTTTAAGCAGTTGAGGGCCTGACCTCAAGACAGAGGAAACATTAATAGATTTTCAGATAAATAAGGGTCACAAACATTGTGTATTTGATAAAACTATATATTAAAACTTGTGAAAAACCTCTATATGTCCATTTCAGTACACATTAATTTCCTTATGTTTACACTGACACACAGTGCTTCTTCCCACATGTGCTGCACTAAATACCTATCATCCATGTTTGTTAGAAATACAAATACTGGCAAACAATTCTAATCCTTGGGAAGTAAAGCATAACATGCCTTTTTTTAAATGGAAAAGAAAACATATTTTGCATTCCTTGTCTGCTTCATTGAAACTTACAGAAAAGATTTTTATAGGTAACTTATACCACAACGTCAAGACATGGATTGCATAATCATTTCTCTTTTAACGTTCAGTGCAGCACCAAAAGAAAACTAAATTGCGATAAATCAGTAAGCAACAAAAATAACAACCTGTTACAGGCAAAAACACAATAGAAACGCAAAAACTCACTACACTTTATTTAATTATATAGAATAGCCAACTGTTTCTCTATGAAGCGGGACACCAACATATACGTTAATAATGTCTCTAAAACTACTCAAAATTGGAGGAAACTGCGAATGAATTACTTTCTGAGGAAAAAAACTTAAGTGTAGGTAAACGCCCTTGAAAATATGCCGCCTACCGGAAACACGAATCGACTGGTAAGTTAGTTCCTGCAAAATTACTCCAACTTCAGGTCAAACACGTAGAGCTGTGCTTACAGTCAAAAACATATAGATTACGATTACTGTAGTTAAAGTGTTGTTCCTTAAACACAACAAGCCAAGAGGCATCGTCTACTTGCTCTAGATACTGAATTTCAAAAACGTGTATAATATCACGAAATATCCATCAAATGTTGGGCTTTAGTGGTCATGTGACTACACGTATTTCAACGCGCGCTAAATCATTGAGCGCTGATATTAAATGTGCATACTATTAACAATATTATGAGACGATATTCAATTCTGATTTTCACAAGGGTGTCTGCCCCGCTGTGAGCAGGGCATCAAAAAATTATATTATACTCATGGTGTTCCTCCCCACGGAAATCTTTAGTAAAAGGCGAAAGATTTATACGATCTGAGGTGAAACATGAGTGTACTGACTTCTTCATGCTCCGGGTTCAGTATGAGAGGAGAGGAGACACAAACAACAATGACGGTAACAACGCAGCGACCTTCATAAACAATACCAAACTAAACCAATACAATATAATAAACGACTAAATCTACCATAGTTGGTATTTAAGACGCATATAAGCACACAAACCACTAAATATAATACCAACAGTTTAAAGTTTAGCGTGCAATGCATTCTGGGAGCTCAAACTGTAGAGTCTTGCGCTACACACGTGACTGTGTTTAAACGCCCCTCCACGTTTCTCCCTCTGTGGTCACTCCCCGTTTTTGTTTTTTGTGTTTCACGCTCTATAACTTCTACACAGCTATATATTATTTTACTCGGCCTCTGCAAAGAAACAAACGAAAATATGCCAAGCAAATGTTTTTATTTGCACAGAGCCGTAACAACGACACTAATAAAATATGTTCACTTTGAATAAGGTTATCGCATATTCCCCTATTTGGTAACTTAAGTAGGGTTATATACAATTTTACACTACTATAGTGTTTGTAAGAGCTTTAAGAAGCATAGCTTCAAAGAAATAAATAAATCGCACAAATCAAACGTGTTCCTACTCCTATTAATAAATTATCTGGCGACACCTAGTGGTCATATGATGTAGGCCTTTCAAGCTGCTGCGTTGAATCACAAAAATCCCAACCTAAATGAGAATTCCATGATGAATTACTGCAGTCAAAAAAGGCCCACTATGATGACAGTTAACACTTTATAGAGACCAACTTAATGTCTTCTTTCTTTTATTGTATATTAAAACTATTTATATTTAAAACTGCTTACAGACACATCACCTTCAGAAAACGTCATTGTGGTTAACATAGTGTAGTGAACAAAAAGAAAGTGAATGTATGAGGCAAGAGAATCATACCAGCAATTTACATAAAATGAATCTTCTATCCTCTATCATATAAATTCAATAAAGCTCCTGCCTGCATTACATCCTGGTTCCCATCTCATGCCAAAGACTTCCATCAACAGGATAGAGCGCAGTTTAGATGATAAACCCCTAATTACAGAGTCCTCATATTTTTTCTTTTCTCCTCACTTGTACAGAGCCTTCAAAAGATTCAGTGACCAGCTAATCAAGGAAAATAGCTTCCACCTGCAGATGCTGGTCAGCCGTTCACCCGAAAGTACAACCATAGAGGACAGCTCGAGTCCTTACTGTTTCTTTCAGAGAGAACTTTGACAAAATGTTAATACTGGCATGTAGATGCAGCACAAAACCATAGTTTGAGTTTTTGTTGGAACAGTCAAGATAAGACAATATATAATTTCTGACAGGAATGAGCACAAGGCTGTAAATGCTGCTTGAAGGTTCAGTGGATTGCTTAAAAACATATCGATTGTTCGGTTGACAAATATCTTTCAGATTTTTTACAAGTTGTGAATATTGCAGTTGAACTAAGCCTTTTATAAAGTACATTGTTAAGACTCACAGCCTTGTTTTCATCCAGGTAAAAGATCCATGGTTCCACGAAGAGCCTTTGAACATCCATGGAAACCACTGCACAAAAGATTCTTTACAAGCGAATAGGTTCTTCATATTAATAAAATGTTCTTTACACTATGAAAAAAAGTAACGGTTTACAGAAAGGTTCTCTTTGTATGGGTTATCTGTGCTTGAGGGTGCCAAGAGGTATCCCTGTTTAGGGCATATATCTTAAGGAATTATATATTTTTATTTGGAACCCTAAATATATATATAATAGTATACAATTATTGAAGTAGGCTACAAGAATGCCATTATTTGCCAGTGGTTAAACTGACACCCAGTGAGAGACTGTCCTTTAGGCCTATAAAAACCACCTTCTGGTAAACTTTCTGTGTGGCTTCCTGTACTTGTTACCAAAATTATTTCAAAAAGTGATTTCTTCCACTTGCTGCAGATAAGCAGAATGTATCTTTTTTTTTTTTTTGGTCTGACATCTTAAATGTTCTTTGTATCAAACATATATATATATATATATATATATATATATAGTAGCCAACACTCAATTTGGATCAAATGATCAAAATTGTCCTAAGACAATAATTTTTTCTTGCATTTTGCTTTTAGGTTTTAGAACAACTTTATTATAAGGTTTTGATCCACTTCAAATGTCGATTACTATTTATAGTAAAAAGGGTGGCTCAGAAATACTAAGCTGTTTCAAAGAACATTCTAAAATGCAGTTTATATATTTGTGCTCAACTTGCATGTCGACTTATTAGACATACATTATTACGTGATTCGAATTATGTTAAAGGGTGAAAATGAAAAATGTTATTTAAAGAAAACTGATTTTTCACATCTTCATTACGTTCCAAAAAAACATAACTGATGATGGTTGAAGACTTGTAAATGTAGGATAAATAACGGTTTGAAGAAAGAACTGCTAATCTCACAAAATAAATATTATTACATCAGTCTCAGTATAAAGATTTTATATAGATCAGAGACCATAACACTAAGCACAATGTTTTACCGAAGTCCCCAGTATAGTATATTACAACGACTAATGCAACATAGTCTTTTATGGTGAAAAGAATAATTCTGGTTCTAAACAACATTAGAAACAGGTGATGGTGATCTTTGGGTGTGAACAACCCCTTTAATCACAATGACTAACATAATTGTGGCTCCTATAGGGTTCCTGCTTATTGTGATTATTTACTTTTGCAACTTTTAAAGAAAGCGCTTAGATGACAGTTGCGCAGGAACAGGCAAAAGAAACCTCGTTCAGTAATGTTTTTCACTGTATTCTCTCACCATTGTTTTGTTAACCCAAGTGGGCTCTGTGTTGGTGCACAACTGAGCCAATAGCGTGTCATCGTGGGCTGGCTTTCTGCTATGCACGAGGAAACTATCGTAACTGATGGGTGTAGACATACTTCTCAGCCAATCACGTGCTTCGAGAGGATGGACTATAGAAGCGCCTCAACCAATCACGTAAGTTTAGAGGCGGGAGGTACACAGTGTTACTTGCGCAATGTATTTGACACTCCTCTCGACCAATCATTGACAGGAGTGGGCGTGGCGACTGAAAATTTTGTCCATCTAAATCATTGGTGGGCATGTATAATATTGACATGTCCCGCCCACTGGCCGGTCTGCAGACTCACACAAATACAGTTGTGTGTTTCATAAAAATGCACTCAGATGCGTCAAGTAAGTACAATAGTACGTTTTCACTGCTATTCGTATTCTGTCGACCTGTGATGGCAATTGCGAACTTGCTGCACTCTGACAAGTCACCGTGACTTCTTTTAAGATGTATGATTCGCTGTATTGACGCATTTTGTGAGTAAAGTAGCCGTTACCCGAGCATACAAATCATCAGATTGACTCTGAGCTTGCTAGCTGCTCTCTTTGTGTTTTTACTCCGATGTCTTGGGCGCTTGCAAGCGACAACGACCTTGCAAGGAATAACACTGCATTTTAGCCTTCTTTGCTTGAGTATATACAGCAATCCGAGCAAGGTATCTGATCCTATTTACACAATACACTAATTACCTTTAATACCCAAATAACCTTAAGGGATCCGTCTCCTCACAACTCGAGTGAGCAGTGCAAAGCAACCGAAAAGAAAGTGTAAGATCGTTTTGTAGAGCTAAACGGTTGTGTTTTTTCGAGAAAACTGCGGAAAAATGACAGGGGGTGAAAATTGTGACGCAGTTGTGTAAAAAATTAGTGCTTGCAAACACGTCGAGTATGATCTGGCGCATTACTGTACGACCCTCTGAAAGATCAACTGCACATCGTTGTGAAAGAAATGTCTTTGATCAAAGATAGAAAATGTTTTTGCAGCATTTGGGTCGCATTCATCAGTTGGGGAGAGTACCGATTGAAATTATGATTTGAGGAATTCTGGGAAATGAGGTTTATTCAGCCAAACCGTTCCATTGGCAAACGCAGGCGTTGTTTGCCTTTCGACTACATTCCCCAGAAGTCCACAGACTCTCCAGATACTTTGTAAAGTCGTTGCAAGTTGTGCGTGTATGCGCTCATATGTGAGCTATGTGGCAGAAAATCCTTATTTCAACTGCAGTCAATTACAGAGATGTGAATGTTTGAAATATGTCGGCGTAATACTGTTTCTTATATGTTTGGGGTATTTCATATCCACTGGCATTCCTGACAACTGCGTCACACGTTCATAAATAGTCTCATTTTATGCCGAGTTTGCTTTAATAAGATCTTGGATTATGTACCGGACTATGTTTAAACTGGATATCCTTCACCAACTCTGAATTTGATGTCGTTTCAGGGGCTTGTCTACTCGCACAGCGCTTGTACAGAAAGGCCTGCACCTATACGTAGTTTTCTAGTTTTGATGAACGAAAACGTGGAAGTTTATAATATGTGCAAAATGAATCAAACGCGTATGTCATTTTTCACATAGCTACGTCGGGCTTTCCTCTAAAAACTCATAATACTCGTTTTTCTGCGCCAGCACATTGTTTTATTTTGTGTAACATTGTGTTTAATAAGGTTTTCCATTTCGACTAAAGCCCAATAAATACAAAATAATTGATTATTTAGTATTATTTTTACATTTGTTTGTTAAAAACAAATACAAGCAAACAAGTAAAGTTAATAAAATAAAAGTTACATCAAATATAAGCAGTAAGCATTCACAGTACACAACATATTATTGGTGTCTGATCTACTTTTGCCATGTTAATAATTACATTATAACGAATATAAAAATAAGGTCCATGCTCTTCAAAAAGCTTCTTTATGCTTTGGAATATTATATTTCTTTCCATTGCCCTGCATGAGGACAATTCTTAGACACTGGGGTACAGTGGATGTTTAAAAGGATGCCACTTCACAACACGCATCTATTCATATATGAATATCGTTTTTTATATTTAGGCTACATCATCTTGAAGAGTACCCTGAATGAAAAACTGTGGATCTAAAGATAAAATGCAGAGAGAACGAGAACTGGCATTATTGACTTTCCTTCAAAGTTAATTGCATCACATTATCACATACGATTAATTAATGCATCTTCTGAAGTGTTAGGTTACAAGTTTATAGAATATTGCAGTGTACCTTTTGTCAAAATGGTTTCAAGCATATCCTTGTAAGCCTGTTTCAATCTGTACTTGGCTCTCTGTGCATATTTATTCTTAAATATATCCAATCCTAAATCTTTTTCCCAAATTTGCTAGAACCTGACATTAAAATGCTAGAGAAATATGGCATTTATCGTCTTGATGAAACTATACTTGATAATATAAAGATTATGGATGATAGTGTTGGTAGCCGGCTATATTTTTAATGAAGACACATAGAGCTGTTAAATGCATACTGTATGCATTAGCCTATTAGAAACACTTCAGCATCTCACATGGCCTCTCATATTTCCCTGTCATTTTACAGGCTGACTGGAGCAGACGCTTCTTTCCCATGTCTTCATTAATTTCAACGTATACACTGTGCGAACATACATACATAAAAATATACACACCACAGCAAGAAACACACAGAAACTCATGTACAGCCCAGATGCTTGTACATAACTGCCAGGAATAACAGATGTTTATTTTTATATGTTCCTCACAGATTTCCAGCTGAACTCTCATTTGTCCACACTGGCCAGTATCCACAAGATCTACCACACCCTGCACAGGCTGGTAAATATGGACTCGGTTTGCATGTACTTAAATACTCGTCAGGTTTATTGCCAGATTTAACATTCATGCCTTTAAATATTTTAAACCAAAGGCATTTATACAGGTTGGATTTGTGCACGTTTTCATCACTAGATTATAATAATTTTTTTCAGTGTGATTCTGGCATGTAGGCCAATAAGCCAGCCTAAAATCTAAGTATTCAGTTTTTTTCAAAACATGCTTGCTTTAAGGTTCTTATTGAAGTACAGCAACCAGTGTCAAGACTGATTTCTGTATTGGCAATTAGTGTGAATAGTGCATGCATGCAGATTTTTAGATATATAAGAACTATATTTGGTACAATAGCATAATCATGATGTAAAATATTTATGAATTTTTTTTGTCTTTTTTTTCTTTTTGGTCACACCATAGGACACACTGATACATCACCTACCCATATGTGACCCTGGACCACAAATCCAGTCTTAAGTCGCTGGGGTTTATTTGTAGCAATATCCAAAAATACATTGCATGGGTCCAAATTATAGATTTTTTTTAATGCCAAAAATCATTAGGAAATCAAGTAAAGATCATGTTCCATGAAGATTTTTTTGTAAAATTTTGATTAGTAAAATGCATTGATAAGATATTCATTTGGACAACTTTAAATAGATGCATCTCGGCCAAATATTGTCCTATCCTAACAAACCATGCATCAATAAAAAGCTTAGTTATTGATTATATTATGTATTCATTTCAGTTTTGTACAATTTTACATTATGACTGGTTTTGTGGTCCAGGGTCACACACACACACACACACACACACACACACACACACACAGATATATATATATATATATATATATATATATATATATAAATATAATAAAACTGCATTGGGAGTATTGCAAATGTGATGACAGCTGACATTGTTGTGTAAATAATATTAGAATCTCTATTACCTGATTTTAAGACTTTCTTTTTTAAAGATTTTTAAAAGACTTTTTTAAAAAAAAATTCTTGATAGATTAGCATTTTGGCATGGTGGTGTGTGGCTATATATGAGGTTAGGACACTCAATAGCTTTATTGCATACTGTAAATTAACCTTTGATCAAGTCATTTACTTAAATAACTACCTCATAACCCTGATTCACACAGAATTTTTGCTCTACATTAGCTTATTTCCAGAACTCTCCTCTCTGAGAAGAACACAAGCAGCATCTCTAAAGGTTACAAGAAAATGAGACGATCAGCCACCTACATCACACACATACACATGCTTACTTTTTTTTTTTGTCATGGTGCGATGCTAATAGCTGTTACTTTTCTGCAGTATGTTGTTTGAGTAATAGAGAGAGAGAGAGTGATTGTGGGCGTTTCATTTTTACCACAGAACCTGACAGAAGACGTCGGCCCAGAGACTCACGGTACAGGTAGCACCTTAACTAACATCAAACCTATTTTTATGAAATGGTACTTAATGGTTGCAACATATGTGTCTTTTTTTCACAGCTGTTAAGTTAGTATGATTTTAATGTTTTTTTTTCAGCAGGGTTACATTGAATTGATTGTAAAGGAATGACTGAAAAAGAGAGACCAAAAAAAAAATCTTCATGTCATGTTTGTCTCTCTTTTCTAGCCTGCTGCTCCAGAGCCATGCCCCCCAGGAAAAAGAGGAGACCCACTGCTGGAGATGACCTGTCTGCTAAGAAGAGTCGGCAGGATAAGTATGTTAAAAACAATTCATCCATCCATCTCTTCAGCCCTTTACCTCTGTCCATTCAATCTGTCCATTGACCTTCCTTTAACTCACTCAAACCTACACGCAACTTTATGATTAACAGCTAAACTAGTTGTCTGTCAAAACAAGTAAATTAAGAAAATTCTGTATTTATGCACAGAAGGAACTGAATTTTGTTAAAATAAAACAATGTCAACAGAAAGTTGAAATGATCATAGCTGTTAACTGTACCATCAGATCTCTTTGTGTGGGTGGATTTCTGCCCTCAGAGCATGTGTCTCTTCTTGTTTGTATCAGATGTAGCACGTTCATGCTTTAATGTGTATACAAGTGTGTGTTAATGTGTATTTAAATAGCCTCTCAGTCCTTGTCTATTCATTTCAGTGTTTACAGAAAACAGGAGACATTGCAAATCCAGGAAGCCGAAGCTTTTTCGAGCAAGAGATGTCTAGAATGGTTTTACGAATACGCAGGTATGCGGGCATAACTGTCAAAAAAGTCAAACTTGAGTTTGTCACAATGCTGTGAACTATTGCAAATGCATATATTATAGCTTATATAATTTGACTTGATCATGTCTAGAAGGGAATGAATAATGCCAGCTAAATGTAGGCTTTTTTCCCCTTCCGTTCCATTACTTTCCAAAAGAAGTTAAGATGTAAATAAAATGACTTTGACTATATACTAACTTGTATTTGGAAACTTAAAAATATCTGAACTTTATTGCATGCAAAATATCAAATATGTAAATAAAAAAAATATAAAACCATGTGATATCTACAAAAACATACGCTTTTCTTAGAACTTCACTTTTTCAGTTATTTATAACCAATTGTTCTTTGAGTCGTTCTTTTTTTATGAATATAAAAAAGTTAACATATGGCTTTATATTTTGAAGTCCAAGTTAGCAAACTAGCATTTTTGTGAAATGTTTTGATTGAATTGTGCTTGTTGTGCAGTAATGCAAAGACATTTATGCACTTTTAATTGTTTAAACACTTTTTGGGGCCATGTATAACAGTAAATTGTGTCTAAATGTGTTGTATAAATAGGGTGCGATGATGTTGTTGGACCGGAGGGGATGGAGAAGTTCTGTGAAGACATTGGAGTTGAGCCAGAGAATGTAAGAAAACTATACTGAACTATTATGAATTTAAAGTTGACTCTAAAATGTAAAACTAATGAAAATGTATTTTTAATGTATGTTTGTACGCAGGTAGTGATGCTGGTATTGGCCTGGAAGCTTGATGCCCAGAGTATGGGTTACTTTACTTTACAGGAGTGGCTCAAGGGAATGGGCTCATTGCAGTATGTCTGGCCAAACATGCAACTTAAATGCATTTACTGCCATGCTACTACACTTATTCTCATCCCAACCTTCACTTTTCCTGTTCTACTGTCATACGCAGATGTGACTCTACTGAAAAACTCAGGAACTCTCTAGACTACCTGAGGTCTGTCCTCAATGATGCCACCAGTTTCAAGCTCATTTACCGATATGCCTTCGACTTTGCCAGGGTAAGAGTGACTGTGTATATGCATTAGGGCAGATGATTGATGAACGTTAATCATCGTTCACTTTAGAAGCACTGGTCTTCTTTTAGTACTTCAACACTATATTTGATATTGCCAGTGGCTGTGCATCTGGAACCTTTCTCCTGCATGTTTTTTCCCCCTGCATGCTGGGCATATCACAGTCCTTCAGTTACAGCAGAAAAGGGCTTGGGACTGCTGAGAGATGGTGCTATTTTGGGTTGTTTCACCTCTTTGTCTGCTCAGCAGAAGTATCTTTTTTCCAGATAGTTTTTACATTCCCTTGGTATGAATTGTAAAGCTACTAGACCTTTGCTGAGTGAAGCTCTTACTGGGCCAATAAAGACAAGGAGTGCAAATAAATAGCTTGTGGCAACCTTGAATGGATAACATGACATTCATCCTGTCTAGATGAAACAGAATTGTTTATGTCTAGACTCATCTTGAATAAAGCATTTAGTGCTTTCTTGTACACTAGTAACATATAATGGCAGTTAGATAGATATTAATATCTATTTTTACTTATCAGGGTGACAATAGTCATATCTGTGTGAAGCAACCTGAAATTAAGTCGCTTGGAAATAATGGGTCATTTACAGACTGTTACCTCACCTCCATAGTTGCCAACTAAGTATTTTTTTGTGATGTGTGAACTTGTTTTCAGACTCTTTAAACTTTAATATGCTTCCACCCCTTTGTAGGAGAAGGATCAGAGGAGTTTAGACTTGAATACTGCCAAGTGCATGCTGGGACTTCTGCTTGGGAAGACCTGGCCATTGTTTCCAGTGTTTAACCAGTTTCTAGAAGTAAATATTTTAATCTTTACAGTTTTATCAACGTCACTTTAATTATTTTACATGACCAGTCAAATGTTTGAATGCACCTTTACATCCATTATTACTATTTATTATTAGTATTATTATTAAAGGGAAAGTTTAATAAAAAAATTAACAATCTGTCATTATTCACTCACCTTTATGTTGTTTCCAAAACTGAATGACCGTTTTTTTTTTCTTTCTGTAGAACATATAAAATATATTTATATGAAGAATGTTGTTCATTGTTATAATATTTTGTTGTATGAACAACCCTCCTCTCAAAGTAACAACTAAACACTTCTAATAGTGAAATCCCCCTTTTTTTTACTTCTCATTTTCGACTTATTTGTTACCGTTGTTTAGTATTGCTCTATCCTCGTTAGTCTATTCTCATTTAAGCTTATGCTACAAATGCGGCTTGTGTCATACATAGAGTCAGAGGTCAGCCAAGAAGCCAGAACTGTATGCAAACGGGCATATAGCCTTTGCCAGAGATCAGTGATTTGAGTTATAATAAAAAAAAAAAATCTATATATAAATAAAATAAATAAAAAAAATAAAAAAACAAGAA